>JAVJGJ010000037.1:3693111-3707333 GCA_035590215.1 Microhierax caerulescens | reverse complement strand
GATATGGGTGGTGGTTTTCCATCCCCCTGAAGGCAGTATGAACACCAAGTTTAGCTGCCTGAGGGGCTTCTCAGCTCACTGTCCCAGCTCTCCTTTCCCACACTGGGACCAGCAAGACCCCAGTATGGCTATTAATATTCAGATTTATCTGTGTAAAATTAACTTTACTCTTTATGAGGCATATTTAGAAAAGGATATCAACATCCTCAGAAGGCACATTTGGTTCAGTTATTGTTATCAGTATCAAGTCATTAATTTCTGAAAAGGCAAAGAATATACCAGTATCAAGTCATTCATTTTTACAAAGGCAAAGCATAAAAAAACTGTTAAATACCAAAGCCCTTATTCTTCTGTGTGCACTAACCTAGCCCTTCAAGGAAATTTTTGGCACACAGGTGTCACTAGTCAGACACATTCTCATTACAGTACAGCTGTTTTAGTGCCTTTCCATAACCCTCACGGATCTCTCCTGGGCACTGAGTCAATACAGTGATTTTAAATGAACTGTTCTATCCAGTTCTCATATTTGGAGTCTTGTGATAGGTCTCATGGGGAAAAAGGAGATCATGGCAGAGCCGTGCTGCATGCTGGCTATTCATGGTCAGTGGGGTGTCTATCAAGAACTTTGAGTCTGTTTTAGCTAACAGCGTGAGCACACAAAGGACCACCACTAGGACAAGGAGGGTATGAAAAGTAAGTTAAAGCAATCTTGATTCATGTCAGATGGCTGTTGTGCTGAATTCAGACATCTGGAACAGAAGACAACCTGTGTGATATTTTTGAGTGAAGGCACTGGAATACTTGGTCTCAGATACTTAAACTACAGCAACTGGTGTAAAACATTGTTTTCCAGCTCGGTGGTGTCAAATTATTTCAGTTACATTCAGAACTAACTGGTAGCTATTCCAGGTGATACTGACACATGTTAAGTGCTGGGTACCTTCATTACACTGTCTGCTGATGTTAAATTATACTAAAAGAGGGGTTCTGTTAGCAGTCTGGCCATTGACTTTAATGAAATAGCTAATTTGATCATTTTAATTATGAGTTGAGGCAAAGCAAGAACATAAATGTTAAAATACCATTTCATGCCAGCAGAGAGAAAACTTGACATTTACCTAAACCAAGGACTAGATTGCTGAGAATGAAGGAGAGATAATGAGGAAGTGCAAAGGAAAATAGGAATGAAAAGGTGAGACAATCTGAAAGCTGACAATACACTAGAAGGACATGACCTGGAACCATAGATGGATGGAAAAGCCTTCAGGCTTGGAGATGAGAAGTTTTCTGAAAAGGTTTCATGTGCTTCTTTAGTTAGGGATGAAGAGTCTTGGTGCTGGGAAATGGAGCCTCTATTTCCTGCAGTTCTGAAACAAAGCATTGGATAATTGGATATCACACACACCCACACCCCAATATCTCTGGATTCTCTTCTGAATGGAATTATTTCTGCATTTGTAAAGTTAAATTTTATCAGATTCACACAGGAAGGGAAGCAGGCACATGGCCCTTTTTTTTTTTTTTTTTTTAGTAAATAAAACCATATTGTCATTGTGAGAGCCTAACAACTGTAACCAGCAAACTACAATGTTAACAGAAAACAGGTTTCTAAGAAAGAAAAATGGGACTACACAATCCCTTTGCTACCAGAAGCAGAGCAGAATTACCAAAGCACTACAACTGCAAAGCATTCTGGCACCAAAGTAACTCCTCGCACACAGGCTAATTTCTTCTTTTGCTTTAGCCATTGGTTAGGTGCATGGACTTCATATTTAAATTCCCTAAGTGAACTCATGATGCTGCAATTTTACCATTGTTGGCACTGGGGGCCAAAATGCTGGTATACAGTTTTGAAAAGGGGGCGTAAGAATATTTACTGACTGCAGGGATGTTAGTCATTCATTTGTTCGGTGCTCATTTAGCACTTGGATGGGCATGGCGCTATGGGAAGGCTGGCTGTGTTTGATGGTTGATCAACTCCTGCTTTATGTACCTCATGCTAGATCCAGATTTTCCAAGCTTTTTTTTTTAAATATTTTTTGCCTTTATCAAGAAGATTTATGACCTGAATAACTGCAGTGAGATGTGTCAATACTTTTCCCCAGAAGCTGAGAGGTCAAAATCACCTTAAGAGCTGGGCCTGGTACTGTCATTCCCTAGGCAAACTTTACATGGATCTGGGAAAGCTGCTGTTAATCAGTATCCTCACCAGGAGTTCCTGAATGGTATCTGATGGAAATACAGAGCCGGCAGAAAGTTTCTTCATAAATAATTTCTCATGAGAACGTGTTTCATCACAAAGGAAATTGCCTATTTCTAGTAAATTTAGTAGCAATACTGTAAAAAGGGAATCCTTGCCTCACATTAAAAATTTTTGTTCTTACCAATCCAGTAGAGAGAAATTCCCTAAGATCTTACAGTCTAGAAGACTGCTTTGATCTTATATTAAAGATATATAACATCTGACAATTTTAGTGGTTTACTGTCTCTGTAATTGGATGCAGTGAATGGATTGGGCCAGATTCTCAGCAGGTGTAAAATGACATTGTTGGCAGCTCTGAAGCTATGCTTTTTCTCCAATTCCTGTCAGCTAAAAATTTCAGCATGGCTTTGAGATTATCATGGAGTGGTTTGAAATCTCCTTTGTGTGGGCCTGGCCAGGGAGCAGTCTCAGGGAAAGCTGGTCCTCATAGGTACTAGACAGAGGTACATGGGGAGACAGCTTTGGCTCCTGCTTACAGCCTTTGTGTCCACAGTGCTTTTGATTGAGGTTTCTGATCTGCCCAGATTTCCTGTGTGCCCCTGGTCAATGCTGTGATTTCTCTAAGATGCAGTTCTCTGTTAGATGAGGATAGTAATTCAGCGCTGAATTTCTCCTCACTCAAGTGATGCAAGGAGAAATACATTAATGCAAGGCATTTGGGTAATAGAGTAATGGTGGCAATGAGCATCAGAAATACCTGGGTCTAGTCCTGCAGAGGGATGCATTCTTGTATTTATATGGAGATAAGAGGCATGTTTTCCTATCTGCTACGAAACGATTCGATGTTCTGTGTTGAAAAAGCACAAAACAGGGAAATAAATATCCTAACTGCAGTTCCAGAGAAGAATCGCATGAAAATACGGAATGGAAAATTGGAAAGTGCTGTTTTAACTTCTGGTGTCATTTGCTCTGCCAAGCTATGGGAAGGCTTTGAAAACTAGAAGTGATGTTTTGTGACTCCTGCTCTTCCTCTGTAATCATCCTCTCTCTTTTCTTCTAAAGCATCATGACAGCATGTCAGTTAATAGTGATCTTCCACAGAATTAAATGCTCCCTGCCTCCACAGGTCCCTCAGATCTAGCTCCAGGTCAGGCTCCTGCCCTATTCCTTAACCACACGAGTTGTGCTAGGATGGATTTAATGACATATTCATAATGGATGCTTTGGGCTAAATCCTAAATGCCTTTTCCTTCATTCTCAGTCTCTGCTCATGCAAACTCCCAGTGAAACCAGCCATTTCCACCAAATCCCAGACTTTTATTTACTAGACTTCAAGACACAGACTGGAGCATCTGCCTGCCCTGAGTGAGGTTTGGGTATGGCATCAGGTTATAGGTTCTTCCTCCCATATGTGAAGAAACTGAGGCCCAGAGGAGGGCAGAATTGCACCATGCCATACAGTCACCCTATGCAGAGCCAGAAACACAGACCTATGGTGGCATTCCACAAAGGGCGCCTGGCGCTTTTGGCTTGTGTCATGACAGAATTTTACTGAGGACTTGTGTAGCTGGTGGCATTGGGGTCAGCAGGCAAACTGAATCCAGGAGAATGAGAAGCATGGAAACAGGCATGGAGTCAGGAGAGGAAGAGCAAGATAAACAGAGCACAAGGGCCAGAGTAACTGCAAGGTGGGAGTAGAAGTTGGACGATGGCGGAGGATGTGATAACAGATGAGGATGCTATAAGAAGCCTCAACTATTAGTAGTATATCGGTTTCACTTAGCAGTGTGCTGGAAAGTGTGATGAATTCAGTTTTGTGTAGCTTGTGGAAAGGCAGCTCTACATATATTCGAAATGCAGGAGATGCCACAATCTGCACTGGATATCAGGCCCTGTTTTATCTTGCACACCTGACATTCACTGTTGAAGGAAGCCTGCAGCAGGAAATGGAGTGTAGTTTATTTCACAATGTTTATATGAAAAACATTCAATTGCATTCCCTGCTGTTCATACAGTTGCTAAGAGGATGATATTGATAGTAAGTGGTCTTATGAAGCTATCAAGCAGCTTCATATTCAGAGCTCAAATTTCTGCCTTTTCACTCTGCCCAAAGTAGGCCTTTTCAGGACTTTCCAATCTGCCCAACAGGACTTTTCAGTCTGCCAGAAATTATCATCCTTGCCAAGACATGGTGTTAAAGGAAACCCAAAATGTCCCAGCCTCCTCCTTCCCCATCTCCTTTGCCTGACTCAGCAGGCCAGAAACACCATTTGCCATTTTCTCATAGACTTTTGACCTGTAACTATTATTTAATGTGGCTTTAGAGCAGGTTCAGCGAGGAAGAGCTCAGTGGTGCCCCAAGCACACATGCTGTCAAACCATGGCCAGCTCCAGGCACACTACTTGGCCAGTGCTAACCACAAGCTTTTTGCTGGCCGAATGACATTGCCTGGGGGTGTAAGGAGGTGTGAACCGTGACTGTCTAGCTATGCTGGCACCAAGTCCTAAGAACAGTGTGGTTATACAGCAAAAGCTGTGTGCTGCAATCAGACAACTTGCTTTGCTGATGGGGAAACGTTACTAAGCTTATGCAAAGCTCTGCTTTGCAGGCAGGCACCTGCGGGTACTTGCAAAGATGCTTTGCCACAATAGTTTAGCATTAAGGAAGAGCATTTACTGTGGATATAAAATTAATCCTGAGGAAAGTCTATTTAAATGGCAATTTTCCTTCCTGAACAGTGTGTGTGTCCTGAGCAGTCTTTTCAGGAGAATGGCAGGAAGGGTTCTTGGGGAGGTGCATTAGGATTAATGCCCCTCAGCTATCAGCACACACAAGGATTCTCCAGCTGCACTCAGGGAGGCTGGGATCAGAAAACTGAGGAGCTGGTGGAGCTCTGGCTATTTTTTTTTTCTCACAACATCAGCTTGACATGCAAGCATAGGCAAAAGTCTGCAGTGTTACATCCATGCAAGAAAAAAGCCTTAGAGAGAGATACACTCAGAAATCTTCAAGACATGATGCCTGTTGGAAGCGCAGTTCGGGTCTGAGAGCCCAGTTTGTTCTGCTGGTACAGCGCTAACTTCACTGAACATAATGTGCCTTTCCCAAGAATCTCCTAGAATTTTAATGCTGCAGGAAGGACTACCTGCCCCCCTGGGGAAACTAAAATGCGGGTGCTATCTGTTCTCTCCTTTACTTTGTTGCCTTCAAGAAAACATGCCAAGAGGATTCAGCCAGAGTCTCCAGACAGCTGAAAAAGCTGCAGACACAGCTGAAGTGGATATTGATAAACATTTCCTGTAGTTCTAACTGCAATCTTTTTCTGCCCAGTGCCAAGTGGATGATTGCACTAACCATCTCTCTCCTAGCTCCACATCCTCAGCTCCTAATTTCTCTGTCCACTTCCTTCCTCAGTCTCCCACACCTTCTTTCCAGTCTGATTTTTCCCACCACCTAGGTTAGATCCCCTGCATGACAACCATCACTGTCACACTCTTAACCTTCTTCTTTCATTCTGCCCCTATTGCTGATCTTTTCTGTCTCGCACATGTGTATTGTGAGCCATCAGTAGCAGCCATCCCTAGTCTTTGCTGGTCCTTCAAGATGGCCTTACTGAAAACAGTGAGCAGCTGAGAATCTCTAAACCTATTAGTAAGCATGTTTTTTCAATTTCTACCTCAGCGACTTAAATGGAGTGTAGCAAAGCCACGGGTCTCGGGGTGATGCAGGTATAAAGGCAGCAGCACCATGATGATGCTAAGTCGTCGGTTTTGGTAGCCAAGAGAGACAAAAACCACAGACATTCTCAGTCTGTTGAGGTATTATTACAAGCTTACTCAGGCAGACTGGCCTGTACTGAGCAACCACAAGGAAGAAATGCTATCCCAGGGCACTGCTGTATGATAGTTAGGATACAGCAACCTGCATTTGGTTCATGCTCTGCCACTAATTCATTTGTTGGGCTTGTAACCATATAACAATGCTGTGCTTCAGAGCAACCATCTGCAAACTGAGTATAGTACTTACTGAATCACAGGCATGTTGTGAGGCTTCATCAATCAATTGTGGTTTTAAAAGGACTCTCAACTCCTGGCCCAAAAGTGTAAATCATCGTAATTTATGTCCTTGTTAGAATTTTTTTATACAAGTCTTTGCCCTATTCTTTTCTCATAACAAATGTACACCAGGTCAATTCTCAGTGGGTTACTCCTGATTTAAATGTGTGTAACAGAGCTGAGAATCAAATCCCTTGTCTTCAGCCAGAAGGCTCCTACACACTCTCAAAAATGGAAGCTATTTAAAAGCTTTATTTGACTTCAACAGCAGGAAAATGTGCACCACACTTTCCTCATCATCAATCCTTTTTAAAGCATATTGTGTATTTACAGGCTGTCTTGACCATGGAAATTGATTTTAAAGCTGGGCAGTTATTAAAGGTTCATTTTCCCTCCCTCCTCCAGTTTCAAACTAAGTGATAATATGAGATGGTGGGAAATTCTTTCTACAAGATGGTACTGCCTTTGCCCTGACTCTCTGAGTTTCTCAGGAAAGGTTTTCACTAGAGTATATATCCTGCTTGTTCTGTACAAGTAAAACTGTAATCTTCCTTTCAAAGAAACAGTTTAGCCTTGTGTGTATGTACAGGTTGGAATTTATTTTGGAAAATAGCTGTAAGAGGCTCTGGCACAGCTAAACGTAATTAAATTAGCTGAGATTTAAGCTACTGTTACGGTCTTACTTCCATTTCAACTCAGTCAGATACAATAATAACAAAATTTAGCATCAAGGTCTTAATTACTAGTTAGTCCAAACACTGCCTGATTTTGGTGAGATAAAGCTGACACTCCCAGTATGCCTGTGGAGAGGAAGGAAGATGCTGCTCTTCCACTTGCTCTGCAAGATTGGCTTCCTTGGCTCTAGCGCGTTCTAGGCAGAGTCCAAAGTTGCACCCACAATTCGAATATTCAGGGATTACACTGGAGTATGCAGGCCTTGAACTATGGAGACAGGTTTGCAGGAGATGCAAGTGGTAGCAGCGGGGACATGCCATGGGATGTCTGTCTTCATTTGTGAAAGATCTAGGCTAAGGCTGCAGCTGGATATCCCACTGGCACAGGCCTTCTCTATGGCTTTGGTAAATCTCTCTGTTCTCTGTCTGAAAAATGGTATATGCAGGAGGAAAATGTTGGTTGGAAAAAGTTTTTCCATTACTGGGAGGCAGTCAGGTCATAAATGATGGGAACAGAGGCCAGAGAAAATATGTTAGCACAAAATGCACTCTGAAAATTACAGAGGTATCTGAAGGGTGAGTGTATTCATGTATCCTTAAACAGGAAAAAAATAGAAGGAGGTGTGGAAGAGCCCACTCAATCTCTACCAAATAAAAAGGATGTGTATACATCAACCATTTATTCAAAGGAGATAAAAGCTAGGTCCTGCTGCTCAAGCAGTCAACACAGAGAAGTAACGTAAATCAGCACATTTTATTCAGCCTTATTTTAAATATTCCAAGCAACATGGAGTATTTTCTTCTGGACCGAACAACTCCACAGCAAATATTCATGATAGCTGATATTTTCCCTTTACAGTGGCACTCCATGGGTAACAGCTGTAACTTGCTGCACTAGCCAGTAAGCCCCCTAATCAATCAAGTTCCTTCTTCACTGATGATTTTAGCAAAATGCACACTTCTACAAATTCATTCAGAAATTGTTACATTAAAATATAGCACCCGTTGCTACAGAAAGATGTCTCTTCCAGAGAGAGATCTGCTCTGCATCTTTGCAGCTCAGATACCTTTGGTGATGATGGAGAAGGGTGTGCCGGTACAGGGCTCTTCCTTTCTACTTTGCCAGGGCTCTCCTTAGAGACTTATTCTTATTCAGTGGCAGTTTTAGTATGTAAGGTAGTTCTAAAGTATGCATCAAATATTACATTGAGGCATCAGCTGCAGTAAATGCAAAAGTGACAGTCACACTGTGAGCATTTGGTAATCTACAAATAGATCTGGAAGTCACATCGGCTCAGGAAACTTAGGCGGAGACAATTCAGTAAAAAAGCATCAAAAATCAACACCTTTGCTGTATTAATTTCTCCAAGGCAGCTTGTTCCTTTATAGTGTGCCTACAAGACGTGCATACATTACTGTCAGTGACTGATGCTGTCCCCTTAGCTGCTCATGTTTAATGAAAGCTTTGTGCCTATATATAAATTCTGTGTTTGAGTGAAGCATCTTCCAAATCCTCACAGCAGTTCTGGAAGAGACCTTTGGCTTGTATACTGAGAAGTGAACTCACCCTTTCTTCCATGCATAAGCTCTGCAGAATGAAAATGATACATGAATATAAAAATAGAACAGAAGAGGCTATTTTGGTTGGACCAGATGCTCACATTCCTGCCACCTAGGTGGATTTAATATTAGTGAATTCCCTGAAAAAAGAAATTTAAGTGTGGGAAAAATATGAAGTGTAGGTCTGATTCTGTTTTTTTTTTTATCCCACATGTGAACTTGCTTCACGCAAGCACCCTCTCCCTAAGT
This sequence comes from Microhierax caerulescens, assembly GCA_035590215.1. Classification (NCBI taxonomy): domain Eukaryota; kingdom Metazoa; phylum Chordata; class Aves; order Falconiformes; family Falconidae; genus Microhierax; species Microhierax caerulescens. The sequence goes on along the minus strand of JAVJGJ010000037.1, from coordinate 3,698,591 downwards.
CAATGACACTCTTCATGCATGTTTTCTGTCACTGCTGATTACTTTCAAGAGGGCTGTCATGTTGCAGGCACAGGGGGGATGGAGGCAAGAATTAAAGCACCAGCCCGCTGTTTTACCTTCTTCTGCATAAACACTGCTTGAGGAAGGCAACACTGTTGAATCATTTGAGACACGCCTGAGTGTATCCAATAGAGGTAGCATTCTTTTGAACATCAAGGGGAAAAGGTACAAAGAATAAAATCAGAACTGCACAGGGAAGGTTCCTCCTCCATCGTTTTCCCGGAGCTACAGCTCTACAGACACAGGTGTATTCACCTGGTAACCTGAGCTCGGCTTCCTCCCGCAGTCAGCCAAAGAAGTCCATGGTCCACAAACACTTCAGTGACTGTGCAAATGCACACAGCTGGTGGAAGCAAAGGACATGAAGAGAGCTTATGAAGCTGATGGGAAGTTTCGCTCCTTACAATCCAGTCTCTAATACTTGTCACAATAATCTTTGTGTTCTTGATAACAGCCTGATGCAAAGGCCACCAGAGCTGATAGATATGGTAATGATAGGCTTTGAGTCAGGCATTGCATTTTTACACTCAGCCACTTCCCACTTCTTAGAATTGCAGCCTTCACCTTGGTGCTGTGGCTGCATTGTGGACAGTCTTCATTCATGGTCAGATCATTTAATAAATGAGTTTTGCAGACTTACAGGGAAGAATTTTTATGGGGGATCTCTGGTGAGCTATTCATAATCACTGAAATTGCAATGTTTTTCTTATGCATTGCCAATCTCGCCAGGTGTTGGAATTGCTACAAATCTGAAGCACTCCTTTCAAGTAAACAGCATGGCAACAACCACTCCTTGTGTGTGACCACCTTCCAGGAATAATTGCCTATTGTCACTCAAAAGAACATCCACAGCAAATTTCAACACCCATCAAGTGTCAATACATATCTCCTGCTTCCTTAGAGCATGCAGCCCTGGAGAGAACAATGCCTCATGTGGTACTTTTATTGTAGGAATTCAAAGAAACACCCAAAAGAACCAAACCCAATTTATAGGGCAAAGGGAGCCAGGGCTACACCTCTGCCTTGCTTGCCTGTACCCACAGAGCCTCTTACTGTTACTGCTGTGGCAGGCAGCTGAGAAAGCCACACAGAGCTGTGACATTATGCCCCTGCATGGGGGATAGGGGCTACCTTCTTGAACTTGAAAGTCTCTACCAAACCATGAGTGGCACAGAAATTGCAGTTTGCTCTCTCTTCCAGTGCAGGGGCTGGGGACCATGAAGGAAGCCTGGTGTGAACAAATAAAAGGCAGTGCTCTTCTTGCTCTGAATAATGGATCTGCTGAACTTCTCCTTTGGGGAGGAGGAGAGCTTTTGCTGAGGATGCAAAAAGTTTTGCTGGATTCAGGAAGAGAGGACAAGTTATTGGGAGAAAGATCTGTCATGAGTCACTAAATAAAGCAATTAACTGAGGCTCAGAAAATCCTCTGAATTAAAACAGTCTGAAGTTGGGAGAGTACTAAGGAACTGCAAAAGATTCACACATACTTGTTTTGCATGCATTTCTCCCTCATGTCTGCTATAGCCTCTGTGGAGGAGAGATTTCTGGGCTAAATGAACTTTGGCCTTGAACCAGAATTGCTGTTCTGACTATCTTCATGCCACTTTTTCAAGAGAATGATAAGGGTTTCTTGATAACCTGTGCAGAAAAATAAATGGGTTAGCTCTTTTTCTTTCTAGTTTTGATCATGTTTCTCATTTTTTTTTCTGGGTTTTTTCCTTATCTGGTTTGTTGTGACTCCTGTGGTTCAGCTGGTAGGTGGCTCATGTATTGGCAGCCCCTTCTTGCACAGAGAGAGACATTAGATCTCTGTGAAGAAGCATCTCTGACGGTTCAACAGGAGCAGCTAGAGAGGTTCACAAACACAACCCAGAAGCCAGTTGCCTTGCAGCTAGCTCATGCCTTTGTTGCAGAGTGAACTCAAGGTAAAACTGGAAAGCTGCTATAACATATCAGAACCCATACACTCTTATCTTGAACGTGGGAGACTCCAAACTCCCATTGGCTTTTTGTGGAGAGAGTAGGTGAAACACTAGGTTAGCACTCCTGCCAGGGCAACCCCTACACAGCTCAAGGCTATCTTCCAGCCTGCTTGTTCCCCCTCAAGTTAGACTGAACTGAGAGGAGTTAAGATATGTGTGACACTTGTAGTTAACCTTCTTTTTCATGACTAAACAAGGTTTGTTTGGTCCTTTAGTAGCTCTGTCTACAACAGAATAGAAGACTTTTTTTATTTTTTATTTTTTATTCTTTTCTTTTTTTTTTTTTTTTTTTTTTTACCTCATGGAGAAAACTTTAGGCTAGGAAAGATCTTTTCAGCCACTTCCATCTATATGAAAGAGAGAAAAGCTCTTCACTCATCCCTTACTCCTCCAATCCTTTCTGTGCCAGCTTTACAGAGATATTTTCTAGATTCTTCACCTTTATTGTTTCTTTTTCTTTCCGTCACTCCATATGCTCCAGGTCCCAATCCTGCACTCAGGCTGACAAGAAACTTTCTGTTCCTGGGTATATGTGTCTCTGCCTCTCACCTGGGTAATGCCAGCTCAGCCTGGCGCTCCAGCAAAGCCTGTGAGCTGAGCCACAGACCATCCTGTCCAACATCAACCCTTCTCCATGAAGTTTTTCTGACTGCTCTGCTGTAGATGGAAGGATTGAAGGATTGAAGAACTCTTCCCTTTGGACGTTATTTGCTCTGTGGTTCAAATACAGACTTCTGCTGGTGAGTCTGGCTGAACAAAGACTGGTCCTCAGAGAGGTGGAGACTTTCTTGGTAACAAGGTTAGGAAAAAAGGAGAAAATCTCAAGTTCTTGTAGATGTAAATAGATGTTTAAAAAATTACTGTCTTTTCCTCAAAGCAATGTTGAAATATTTGCAAGTACACAGAACTGCAAATATTTCCCATTCCACAACCCCAGCAAAATGCTAATACTCAGATATTTCCCCAGAAAATGCTACACCGATCCGCAGCTTGACACTGTGGACTGACCACTGGAAGGCTGCAAGCTCCTGGCCATGCCTGTACCCTCCATGACTGTCACGCCACTCACTGCACTGAAGTCCCATGGAGACCTCATCACTTCCCAGCTGCCCACAGGCTCTGCTTTGACCCCACGCTAACCAGCACTTGCCAGCTAAAGGTTAATTACTACAGGGGACACTTCTATCCCAGCTGTTGCCCGCAGGTTGTAATCCTTGCCTGAGTGCTATTTTTAGATCAGCTCCTTCGTTGTTATTGATCCCAGTCACCCTCTGTTAATTAGATACACACAACACACACAGCATTTGCAAGTCATTTATCAATTCTGTTCAGCACCTCCCTCCCCTGAGATGTAATTTGGAGCCCTCCTTGAATCATGCTATTGATCTTTCCCAGCAACTTTGCTATAGGATTCTCTGTGTTGCAAACTATTTATAGATTCTTCTTTTTCTTCTGCTCTCCCTTGGGAAATCAGAAATGGGCAATGGTAATCAGACTTCTATTTTTAAGGAGCTGATCGAAACCAGATATTTCCTTTTTTCTCCTTCTTTCCCCTCCTTCCCCCTGTTGCTGTTATGTACAGGCTTCCTTTGGCAGGCAGGACTTTCTGCTCCGTGCAGTGCTCTAACGATTCTGGTAACGCTCAGGTGATGTGATGCAGAATTTGCCCTGGGTGAAATCCTGTTTGTTGAAGTAAATTAAATGAATTCCTCCCCCTCCCTGCGTCCAAGAGTTTCACAAGGGGCTTTATGACCTGTCTGTTTAACCTAAGGCGCATCTTTCAGAGAGCTTCAGGCTCAGAGAGGCAGCCCTCTCAGCCTCCTCGATCCATTTGCAAGGCACTGGGTTCCCATTGCCCCCTTGTATCTCAGGAAGGGCATCCAAAGGCCTTAGACAACTTGTAGTCAGGAGTTGCTTTTAGGGACAGAGGACAGAGGATGACGGTAATGAGCCCTGGGGTCCTAGTATTGGAGAAAGATCTAAAATGAGGGAATGTCACCTGAGGCTCAGAGAAGGCAGAGGCAGCCCAGTTGAAAATCTCAGCTCTAACAGAGGAGGAGGCCTACAGTTAGCATGGGCCAGGTGACAGCATAAAGGACAGCCTGGTGTCAGGGCGTACATAAAAGCAGCCCCAGGCTCCTGCAGAAACACCCAGTGACAAAAATCTGGTGGTGAAGCAGGACAGAGGTGTGCCCGGAGGAGCTGGGCAGGATGTGGTGAGAGGCCCTGGCCTGAAGCCTTGGGCTAACAAGGGCCGGGAGCCGCTGAGTGGATCGTGGTCCCCTAAGCAGGCTGGTGGCTCAGGGAGACACAGGGCTGGGCCGTGGGGGGCAGGGCTGGCTCCTCCGACCCATTGGCAACATGGCCCTGGGTGTGTGTGCTGTGTGTTTTGTGTGCGCAGATCAGCGTGTGTGCCCGTGCCTGGGGAGGTGCTGTGGCCGGGGGGTGGGGGGGTGAGGTGTGTGTGGAGGGCTGTGGGGTGGTTGTGCAGTATGTGCTCAGCTGCGTGTTGTGTGGTGGGCTTTGGAGTGTGTGGTGTTGTGGCGTGTGTTTGGCTGGGGACCATGAGGGGGCTGTGGTGTGTGGGGCTGTATTTGGGAGGGGCTGTAGTGTGTGAAGGTCAGCGTGTGCGTGTGGCTCTGGGAGAGGAACTGTGGCATGTGGAGCTGTGTGTGTGTGCACGCATGATGTGAAGCACGCATGTGTGCAGCTTTGGGCTGTGTGGCTGTGGGTGCACCTGTGTGGCTTTAGGGTGCATGTGTGGCTGTGGTGTGTGTGTGGCTGTGGTGTGTGTGTGGCTATGGGGTGTGTGTGGCTGTGGGGTGTGTGCCTACAGGGGGTGTGTGGCTGTGGTGTCTCTGTGGCATGTATGTGGTTGTGGGGCGTATGTGTGGCTGTGGGGTGTGTGTGCTTATGTGGTGTGTGTCTGTGGTGTGTGTGGCTGTGTGTGGGGGTGTGGCTGTGGTGTGTCTGGCTGTGGGGTGTGTGTGGCTGTGGGGTATATGCCTATAGTATGTGTGTGCCTATGGGGTGTATGCAGCTGTGGGGTGTGTGCCTGTGGGGGAAGTGTGTGTGTGGTGTGTGTCTGTGTTTGTGGGGTGTGTGTCTGTGGGCTCTGTGTGTGTGCGCGCCTGTGGGGTGTATGTCGCTGTGGGGTGTGTGCCAGTGGGGTGTTATGTGGCTGTGGGGTTTGTGCCGTGGGGTTTGTGACTGTGGGGTGTGTGTGGCTGTGGGGTGTATTTCGCTGCGGGGTGTGTGGCCGTGTGCGTGTGTAGGGGCCGCGGCCTGTAAAGCAGGGCTGTGGGCAGGGGGCTGCGGCCGTGTGTGAGCCCAGCTCTGCGCTGTGCGGGGCGCCGGGGCCCGGGCGGGCGCAGCGCTACCTGAGGCGCAGCCCGCTTCGGCCTCTCCCGCCCTCCTCGCTGGCCCCCGCCAGCAGAG
>JAVJGJ010000037.1:3667255-3683465 GCA_035590215.1 Microhierax caerulescens | reverse complement strand
TGCTGGAAATTAATTTTAAATATCATTTTTTATATTTCTTTTTTTTTTTTTTTTTTTTTTTATAATGAAGTAAACAGAATTTGTGGAGCTAAATTGTACATTGCCTTTGGCAATTATACTGATTTTTATTTTGTTAATTGAAAGTGAAACATTAAACTACGTGACTACTGCATACCTTAAACGTTTAGCAAAGAAACATCTTGAGGAAGAATGTTGATGCTTTTTGTTCCATTTATTTGTTTTGGTGGTATGGTTTTTTTTTAATGTATTTTGCTTTCATTCATTGCTGTCAGACAGTTAACAACCTCTTCTGAGCCAGCCTCTCCTGATCCACTGGGACACTTAACTTCTTTTCTGTTTTGGGGTAAGAACCTCCTAAGTGTCTTAGCAGGTTTTTTTTTTTTTCTTTTTAAGGAGTTAAGTCACCTTTTGTTTTTAATATCTAGCCAATTGTCACAAGAGGCTTATGCAATCATTAGTTGGTTAAAGGGTTCAGTATCCTTTTTAACTGCTTTCATTATGGAGATGATTAAGGCATGTGAGTGAAAGACATACCTCTATTAAGGATTCATGTATTTGTTACTTACTAGGATGATTAGGAGGGAATAGACTATATTGTTCTTTCAATTCCGTGCACCAGCAAGAAAGAAGAGCTTCAGAGAAAAGCAGGCAAGTGGTGGGGTTAAAAGGTATCTGATGGGAAGATGATTGTCTCCTTGCTCTCCCATGGAAGAAGATTGCTCCCTTTGCTAGCTGCATAAGCCTTCTCAGACAGGAAAATTTCACAGAGAGCTTTAGGGCACAGATTGATGAATGAAACCTGCAGCAGCTCTCTCTAATTGTATAGTGCAGGAGATTAGCTGCGAGGAAATGTTCATAGTCTCCCAATTTAGGGATATTCTTGACATATTGAAGGGACCATAGAAATAAAAGAGATCTGCTCCCATGGCAATTGGCACTGTCAGTAATTTCCAATGCATGCTACCATTAACTCATTACAGAGGTGTTTTGGGTGCAGATGGAATATTTTATTTCTTCCACCCTCTTTTCTTTTGATGTCCTCTAGAAAGGATGTCCTCCTCCTATGTTTAAACCATCACAGATCATTGCTATGGCAACTGTACCAGAAATTAACTGTTGTAACAAACCTGTGACCACGTGGAGCTTTGAGTTGTCACTTTGCTGCATTTCACACCCATCTGGAACTTTTTAGGACCAGACACAGTAGGAAAATATGTTGAATACTCTTGTTTCAAAGGTTTAGGCCTCCGTTACTTGAACTGATGAACAGTTGCTGTTAGCTGTTAAGTTTGGACTGTATGGTGAAACAGATCTGACTTCACTCAGTGAAAATAGTGCTATTTGCAGTAATAATTTTTAAAAATCTGCAGTTTGGTCCTTAGGATAATTTTGCTCTGGAAACTAGGGAACCTGCAATAAAATGATCTCCAGCAACAGGAAGGACGTGGAACCCTGACCATAAGGCTCTGCACACAGACTGAGTCATACAAGATACTGGATCTGGAATGTTTAGAAGCTGTTCATGAACTAAAGACAATTGAACTCGCCATTACAATCTTGCATCAGAGAAACACCTTATACTTGCAGAAGTGACTTGAAGTCTCAGCGCTCCCCCACAGTTTTTCTGGTCTTTGGAAACTTCTTGGGCTTCCAGAGAGACCAGAGTTTCAGAAGAGTTCCTTACAGAATAATGCATATAGTATTTTCTGCTGAGGACTCAAAATGGTAGAAGGATGCCCTTTCAGCATTATTCAGGATTGTTACCTATACTAGACTGTCAAACACCCTCCCCCCCGAATTTCCCTAGACTGCCAAAGAGGAAAAAAACATATTTTGGGATGTGAAAGTGCAGGGACCAATGTTTGGGGAGTGAGAGTCTCTCCCAACATTTGAAGGGATCTGCCCACCATTGCTCTGCCACATCCTCCATAAAAGTTCCTGATCTATAATTTGTATGCTCCTGGACACCAAATATGAGTTATCATTTCAGTCTGCCCTCGCCCCCAGTATTACTTAGGTGTGTTAGAGATAAGATAAAACTACTTATAGGCAGCTGATAGTTAAAACAGTGACACTGGATCTGTGCCATCAAAAGCACCTGGAAATCCCAGTGATTTGAGCTGAATTCTTCAGTTGACCTTTCAACTGATATATTAGGAATTTGGTGATCTTCTAAAACTCTCTCCTTCAGAGTTTCTCCTGCCCTTGCTGTTTCATGTGGGAATGAACATCTCAAGAAGAGGAAGGAGATGGTAGTTTTTCAGTCTGTGCTGATGCCCTATCAGCTTTTGCATTCTTTTCTGGTATTTTTCTCTGATAAACAAATGATCATTCAGTCATTTGGCAGCAAAGGCTTAAGCTCATAACTTGCTCTTAAAACACATCCTGCCTAGTAGTAAAAGGCCTGCTATATAAAGGACACTTTTCAAAACAATTAGACTTTAGTAGCAATGTGTTTGCCTTAATGGGTGCACTCTGCCAGTCAGAGGAAACACCATAAGCTGATACCTACTAACGCAGGCCAACAGAGGCAAATTAGCAGTGTTGTAAGTCAGTTTGTGAATGTACTGCACATCCAAGAGGTTTATTTTAATGCTTGAGAAGCACTAGGTATGATTCAGAATGGCTTCATTTTTGTTTTCTTCCCAAATATCCACCCCCAATTACGTTTTCATTTAGAAGCCTTTCTACCACTACTTGTGATATCTTAATCTGTATGGGTTGCATTCAACTCTGGTATGACTTGTTGGACAGACACCAGAGATAATTTTTCATAAAGCCTCGGCCTTACTTCATTGCTGTTTTGTGATGTTTGAAGTCAGACCTTACAACTGTAGGCAGGTCAGCTGTTGGCATTTTGGTATGACACAGATTTCTTTTGAAAGGTTTCAAGAGGTTTTTCTTTTGTCAAGATGGGCCACAGTAAAGGCTGGTGGTACTGAAGAAGTAGATTCATAGGATGCAAGCTTGGCTCCGAGCATCCTAGCAATAGGTATCACAGTGGAAGTTACCGGTTCTTGAGCACATGTGGTCCTGATTTGGATGACTAGCTGAAACCTGACTGCAGGTTGAGTGATGAGCAGTTAAAAAAATATTTCCATGATCTCTTTGAAAAGAATCCAGCCTGGGGAGCTTTTCAAATCTGATCAAAACCATGGTCTGTTCCTGAAGAACTTGAGTATGGTACAGTGAGTAAGAAAAGCTGTTAAACAACGGCAAGGAAGCATTACAGTGGCCACAGAGAGAGAGAAAAAAATATCTTTCTAGCAATGATACCAGTGAAACACTGAAATACATTGCCTGGGGAGGGTGTGGGCTCTTCTTTGCTGGTCTTGAAGAACAGGATAGACAAGCATCTTCCAAGAATGACCAATGCTTACTGTCTTGCCTTGCGGCAAGGTATGGACTAGCCTCCTCCTGCCTTATTTTTAATGATTCTGTACACACACAGGCTGTTTGAAGTTTGTCTTGGATCTTGCTTGGGAACTATTTAAGTTTATCTTGTCCTTTTTTGCTGAAGGTTCCTGCTTCCCTGAGGGATTATCAGTGCATCCTACTATTTTGTCTCCAGCTGAATATCTGGATAAGAATCAAACCTCCTTTAAGCAGCAACTGTTCACTGTCAGCAGTGTCACCAGCTTTTTATGGCTACTGTTTGAACAGCTCTACCAGTGGCTGTTGCAAGGAAAAACAAACATGCTGCCTATCTTTAAAAAAGGGACAGGAGAGAACATGGGGAGTTAATGCTCAGTCAACCTAAATTTGATACTCTGAAAGATATTTGACCAAGCTGTTGAACAATCAGTGTGGAAGTACCTAGGGGATAACAAGGGACAAGCTGGAACAAATACAGATTTTTCTTGAGTAACTCAAGCTGGACTTCTCTGGGTTTTGTTTTGTTTTTGTTTTTTTTTTTTCTTTTTTTCAATAGGTAGCTGATAGCGGGGGAGCATTATGTTGTGATATTTATTGCATATGTGGCATTATAATGCCATTGAGTTCTCGTAATTACAGTAGAAAAAAATAGACTGGATTTAATTGCCACAGGTAGGTGGAAGGTCTGGATACACACACACACACTGTGGACTAGAGGTTGCACTGTGGCTGGACTTGTCTATGTGCGTGTGTTGGACTATGTGCACATGTGCAAAGCACACACACTGTGCAGGTGGTTGTAAATGGGACAGAAAAAACAAACCCAGTTGTGCTCTGCTAAATCTGCCACCAGCTAATTTCACAACAGGATAAAAAAATGCAAAAATATTTATTATTAGTTTTCTGTCAAATTGGATGGACATAACAAGTACAGTCTTACAAGGGTCTGTCTTGTGGTTGGTACTATTCAATTTTCTCATTAATGGCTTGGCTGATAGAACAGAGAGTACACATATTACTTGTGAGAGGGCTGGTTAGCACTTCAGAGGGCGGGAGAAGAATACAAAATGGTTTTGATAAATTGGAGAAATGGTCTGAAATCAATATGATGAAATTGAATAAAGACAAGTGCAAAGTATTACACTGCAGAAGGAAACATCAAATGCACACATAGAAAAATGATATGAACTAACTAGATGCAAGTACTGCAACATCATGCTGATAAAGTGGACTGCAGTCTAAATAGGAGTCTGTGGTGTGAGATGTTCGAAACCGGCAAGCATTGGATGGAAGTCAGAGAAGGCAGCTATTCTGTTTGGTTGGTATTGGTAAGGCTTCAACATGAAAACTAGGTCCACTTTCGGGCACATAGTCTTTTGAGAAGAGAAAAATCAAAATACTCAGAGAAGACTTGACTTGTATTCAGTGTGAAGTGGACAGAGATTGTTTAGTCTGGAAAAGAAATATATGAAGGGAGTCTTCAATAAGTGAAAGGTTGTTGTAAAGAGGACAATAAGTTTTTCCTACATATATACCCAAGGTTTACTCTTCAGCACAGCAGATGTAGGTTCATTGTCAGCTGTGAAAACAGCTGTAACATGATCTATAAGGAACCTCCAAATTGCCAGTAGTAGGGTATTTACCTGAATGGGTTTAACAGTTGTCCAACACAGATGAGCTTGCTATACTTCAGCCTGCCTCAGCTCTGAACGGATTAGGTTACCCTTTGAGGTCCATGCAAGCCATGTGTTCCTAGGAGTCGGTGGCTGATAGCTGCTATACAGGCACTGAGTGATTAATTCAGCAACCCCTAAGTGATGGACTGAGGACCTAAGTGTCCTGAAACAGGTCAAATAGTTTATTGAGGTTTCTCCCAGCCCTCAGCTTCTGGGATTATACACTCTATGGATGTTTCCAAGTATGGCGCTAAAGATACAGCAACATTTGCTATCTGGCAGTGGACTTCAGTATGGTCAAGGCTGAACTTGCCTTTAAGAGGGCTGCTCTTCTAGAACAGACATCAATATGCACCTTGCAACCCATGCTCATTTTGCATTTTGGGTTACACATTCTGTCATGCTGAAACAAAGAGGTTTCGCTTCTTTTCCTAAATCCCATGCATACAAACCAGCAATTTCCATAACACAGACAATCATCCAATCTGTTATCTTGGCAGACACCAATGCCTTTCTACTTTGGAGGAAAGAAATCTATCCCATAATACACCTGTGCAATATATGGTGATGGTGATTTCGTTGCTAACCCCCGCAGCCATCAGTTTATGCCCTCAAGCATGGGATTTGATTATCCTTGTCATTATCTTAGCTACAAATGTTATTAGCAGCCATAAAATTGTCCATTAAAGTGAGAGGAATTACTTGCCTGCACCAAGGGGAGAACAGATAATTTACTACACAGATTTTAAACCCAAATGCACTTTTTTTCCAGAAGAGCCCTCTAAGCCTTTGTACAGCCTCCAGTTTTGTGTTTCAAAACCTTCTTCCCCTCCATGGGCTTCAAGTCTATGTCTTTTATTATAAAAGTGAGATAGATACCTGCCATTCTTGAAATAACCTTAGGGATCATGACCATGTATTTCTTCATGTTCCATAGCTTGGATGAAGACTTCCCTAATTCTGGAAGTTCATATGCCCAAACATTGGTTGGGTTCCATAATCTCTAGACTTCAGTGTTGGTCTGGGCTTCATTTACATACAAACAATTCTGGATGCCTTGGGCTGACTTGGCATCCATGGACTGACTGTACCTCACTGGTTGAGTGTAGAGTCGGTTGATCTGCTCCTGGCAGGGTCATTGTTATAGGTTTTCTTGATACTGCAATACTTTTTTTTTTTTTTGGTGAGAGGAAGAGGTGATATATCACAGGGGCCAAGAAAAGATGCTGTGCCATGAGTGGGTGAGATCCAGGGTAGTGTCTGAAAAATTTCTTTGTCTTCATTGGGACTGGCTGATTCATTCCCTTCCCACCATCCTGTTAATTCCTGTTCATGTATCAGTTCACCGTAAAGCTGCTTTTTTATTCCCATGTGGTATTGTGTTCCCACCCCCTTCCATCAACAGGGAGTGGGAGAGACCACCTACGTCTTTCCCAACAGACAAAAATGGTGGATCCTGACAGACGGGGAGAGATTCTGACCACAACTGCTCTCTGTAAATACTGTGGAACTTGGTTGTTTCGGTGTATTTGTTGGCTTTAAACTGAGATGAATGTGTGCAGAATCTGGTCTGGAGAGCCTGTATTTTGAAGGAAGCATCCCCTCCTACTCACCCAACGAATTCACACACACACGGTGTAGCATCAATATTAGCTCCCGTAGCAATGGAAAATGTGGCAGTAGCCTTAAAGGAACAGAAAATGTTCTCAAACAGGGCTTAAAAAAGTAAATAAACATCATATAACCAACAAAATCAATAGAGTTCCATATTAGCTGTTACAGATATCTTTGTCTTTGTCTCCATCCTACTGCACACATTTCAGTGCTTTGGAAAACATATAACCCACAGAACCTGATTTCAGATTTTGGAGATGGAATATTAAATGCAGGTCTGGCATAGCCCGATTGATATTCATGTTAAATAACAGAAGAGGTTTTCCAGCCCCCAAAAAGGTCCCGTTTATATATCTAGCATGGGTATATATTAATGGGTGTTACAATGTTGTTAGAAACTACTCCTCAAAAGCTCTTTTTTTCCTGAGTCATCTCCACTGACTTAAAAAATTACTTTCTAAGAACAAATGTTAGGTTCAGGACATCCAAGAGGGGACAACCTTTCAGCTTTCTGCATTCTAAAAGCTTTATATTCTCAGCTGCTCTTCTGCTTGGAGGGAATCCTAGACAGAGGAATGTCCTTATGCTTTCCAGTCTATGCCTCATGGCCTTCTTCCCTTACTTTTCACGTATTCCAACACTATCAGTAATATTCAAGCTATTCTTGCGGGCTTCCTTATTGAATTTGTTCAAGCCAAGCTGCTCTTGGCTGTTGAAGGCATTCCTTCTTCTCTTCTTCCTTTGAGAACTTTCTGTCCCTATTGATCCAGATACAAAGGGTCAGGACTGTGGACTAAGCAGGTGGTTGGTGGTCTTCCCAACCAGAAGACTGTGTCAACACCGGTCTCAGTGGAAGTTGTGTTAGATTTAAGAAGAGGAAATGCTCCTGTGACGCAGGGCCATTCTTTAGTTTGTTGCCTAATACACATAATATTGGGGGAACATCCTGTGTCTTTTGAACGGTTTTGCTTCCATTCACAGTGCAGAGCTCTTTGCCAAGGAGGGGCTGGCAAGTTTTCCTGCACAGCACATTTGTAGAGACTTTGAAGAAGACGAAGAAGCTGGAAACATCTGTTAAGACAAAATGGACCATTGCTTGGAATCCTTCATTCAGGTGATTTCCTGAAACAGAAATGTCTGGTTTTGGTGGTCTTCAGTCATCTAGTGTTTTAGTTCTGTGTATCAGGAAAGGTGTGCATGCTTACTGAGTCTGCTGGAAAGCCACAGGAGATCTGCTTCATTGTGTTTGCTTTTCTATTAGAAAGATGGTATTACCTGAAATGTAGATGGATAGATAGACAGAGAATTTCTTTTGTATGTAACCTTTTAATGTGGCATGCTCCAACCCTTGTGCAAGTGTCCATAGGTCCTCTGGAAGGTCCACAGTCTTTTATCTTGAAGGGGAGACAGAAGGCTTTTGTGTCTTCTCTGGCTTCTCCTTCACTTCTCAGCTGTAGTGCTGATGATGCCCATCTTGCTGCTCAGAGTGCCTGCAGCATGTGCAAGACCTGGGGGCCTGGGCTTCTTGTCTCAATGGCATTCTGTGAGCTTGCGTTCAGAGAGACAGAAAGATCAAAGGCTGTGCAAGTGCACTGCACTTGATTTCGCTTACACCAATGTGAATCAATTGACTTCACTGAGTTATGAGGGATTTACAGCTAGGGGAGAATGGATTCTGACCTAATGGCTCCAAAAGAGGCTTTTCTTGGATGAGCAATGTAATTAGAGCACTGGAACAGACAGATTTTGTGACTCATCTGTGGGTCTGCAGTCTTTTCTTTGCTTCTAGTAGGGTGTTTTCTAATGTCACCACACTTTCATTTCACCCGTGGGCTGATCTAATGAAGGACCAACTTTTCCTTGAACAGAGATCTCTGTTCAGCTGCAAAGCATCCTCCAATCTTCATGTCACTGTGCAAGCTTTATTTACTGCAGAGCACACTAGGACGGGGCCAGCAAGCTCTGGGCCAGACACTGGGGTAGTGGAAGATTTCCTCTGTCTTCCTTTCTTGGAGTAAATCAGAGGATTAAAAGAAATAGAAGTGAGACAGGGCCAGGGAGAATGGATTGATGGCTGGGTCCACTTACTAATCCCCAAATATGTGTCTTAGCAAGGGGCAAAAGGATGGAGCACATGTGCCACCATCAACGCACTCATATATCCAGTTCGAAAGCAGTACATGCATTCTGAAATCAGTATGGCTCCCTTTCAGGGTTGGTTGGAGGTCTGAGGATGAAGTATTTTTGTTAGAAGATACCAATTCACTGAGACTGCAAGGCGTTAATTTGGGAAACTTCATTGAGAACTTCCCCTCACTTTGGGGAAAAGGAAGTAATACCAGTCAGCCTAAGAGGGTCTAAGCATGTGTTTGGAATGGGTGGAGGTGAGCATAGTCACAAGGCTTGTCTTCTCCAGGTGTCTGGAGGTTATGCTGGACAAAAGGGCCTGATGGAGAGGTGGCAGCACTCAGGAGGTGGAGGTGGTGCAGCTTTAGCTGCTGGTACTCCTTTGGTCCCAGTGCAACAAGAACTGGAGTCAGGGGCCAGCTGTTGCAGTTTGGCTGGTGGCCATGACCATGATAACAACAGCAGCAGGGTTGTGTCAGGGCTGGGTAGGCAGAAGCCCCTACTCTGCTGCATACGTAGTCCCACCTGTTTCTCACCCATCTCTTGTTTCAGCTGAGAGTGAGCTGAGACCTCTTCAACACCGGGATTGTTGCAGCGGCCATCAGTGTTGGCCTTGCTTTGATCCACCAAAGTAACAAGGACATGGTAGTTTCAGGAAAGGATAGGGAGGCAGTGGTGTAATGGACTAGAGTTTAGCACGAGATGGGAGAGGTGATGAAGAGACACCATCTTTGAGGGTTCCTCCAAAAAGATTGGGGGCCATTGATACAGAGAACCCAGTGGAGGTGCCTACCTTACATGCAATCCTATCCTTTGTGCCTGTGTGCTACCTTCTGAAGCCCTCAAGATGCAAGTGTGCATCTGCTCCAAAATCACAACATACTGCAGCTATACCTCTGCTAGATTTAGCCTTCCTAAGTCAGTTGTTGATGGTGTGGTACTCGGAACAGATTGTAAGACCCACCTGAGAAGAAGGTGAATGGCTATGTGCTGAACTGTGTGCCTCACCACTTGGCAGTGACAATAGCACAGCTATATCTGCAAATGCATTTGATTCTGGTTTCCTTCTGATTTGCCACTCACTGAAACTTAGAGCCAGTAATGATGATTGGTCCTGTCCTTGGATTCAGGCCCTGCTGAACTGGGCTCTGTACCAGCGTGAAATTCAGGGTAATTTCAAAAAAGTGTCTGGAAGACCACAGAGCTAAAGCTCCATTTTCAAAAGTAGCTTTTACACTTAGGAGGCTAGTTTCCAAGCCAAGTAAGCTCACACCTGCCAAATATGGGTTTAGAAAACAGTTTTTTTGGGGTATGAAGTCATTGAAGAACATGTGAAAAATACGCCTTTCAGGACAGTTTAAAAACAAACAAACAAATTGTACAGGTGCCTGGTAACTCCAGTAATCCACCTTTTTGGCTACATGGCACAAACTTCCCTTGGAAGATTCTCCTCTCCTGTTACTACTGAGGGAGTAAGTCACCACATAAAGTACTAATGAAAGCTGCAGTAGGTACTGGTCTGCTTGTACATTGTACATAGAAGTTAAAACTGCTCTTTGTGCATGCTGACTCATGATGTACCAACTCATGTTGATACTCACAGGAGTTTGATGAATACCTGTAAAACACAGCAGTAAGTCACCATGCTGGAGAAGTTGCTTTGAAACAAGATGCAAAGAAGTGCAACAAGTAATAGGATGGAAGGAGAGGAAATAATGAAAAGAATAATGCTATATTCTGCTAATTGCTCTCAATTGCCACCATCACTGATCAGCTAAAGAATTTATCCCAAGAAAAATACTGGCCTTGTGGGTTAGTTCAGGGGCATCTTTTGTGTCCAAGGTACTGTGAGCAACAATGCCTGAAGACATTTTCTGAAGAAGCCAAAAAATGCTAGTCACAGCTGGCACAAATGGCATTGCAGATGGGGAAGTGGGTGATGAGAAATGGGAACTGGGAAAGATGGAGCAGGGCTGTGTGGTCATGAAAAGCTTGAAGATGTGGGCAAAAGAAAAGTCAATAGAGAGGATAAAGTTCTTGAGGTACCGTGCTGCTCAGAATAGAAGTGTTGACCTTGGTTTCCTTTGATATTTTATTTTTTTCAACATAGGTGAGGATATCCTACTTGAATGGGGTGGCCTGCAGGTATAGAACATCACAACTTAGGTGAATGCTGTTTAGAACAGTTACAGCTTGATTTACCTTCCCTGGGGTGCCAGTGGTAATTGTACTAGGCTGAGGGCTTTCCTTATGCCTTGCATGTTGTGGGGATCTGCATGCAGGATGCACTATTCTTTCTGAAAGAGTCTGAAGCTACATCTTTTATTTTTTAAGCCTCCAGAGTTAATCACTACCATACGTTCCCAGGCTATTTGCACTGCACAGCTATCTTTAATACGGTCTGATACAACGTAAGAGGTTCACAGAGCTCACAAAGCTGCAGCATAGGCAGGACTGAAGCATCCCAGCACATTATAGCCTAAACCTACAAGTTCTGTGTTCTCTCTGCACTAGGTTTAGCATTCTAACATCAGCCTCATTAGTATTGTAGATCTTTTTAATGGTCACCCACACTTTCCAGCAAACCTTGGGGTTAAAACTCTGGTGGCAGCATCATAAAACTCTTCCCACTGTTCTGATCTGTGGAGGTATTTGGCTGTGGAAGCAGTCATACCTCAGCAGGGTTAGACAATGTCCAAGTAGAAATGCTAGACCTATGGCATTGAAGCCAGGTTGTCAATCAATAATCTTCAGTCCTAGTTTTCCAAGCCCAGATACATCTTTATGACTTCAGCTGGATTTGCCGACACCTTTCAGCTTTGGGTATCTTGAAACAGACCTCTACAGAGGGAAGTCACTGTCGCAAATGTGTGGCAGATACACTGATGCTTCTGTTCTCAGTCGGGGGGGACAGGGCCATGTAAGCTGTCCTGGAGCTGTTCTCCAGGTTAAACCGCACGCAGGGAGTGCTAAATGTTGTCATTATTACTTGTGTGACTGAAGAGAGCAAAATTACCTCGGGGAAGAAGGAGCCAGCCAAATCCACTCTCCTGGCTGCATCGCCCCGAAGAAGAATTTTGATTGTGAGCAGCACAACCCCAAGCTGCCATGATGTTCAGCTGCTGTCATTGTAATGCTGAGGCAGACGTGCTGCTTCCTCTCTGGATTGTGTATTTTGAGCACATTTCAGTAGTGTTCTGAGTTAACATTTTTTTTTTTGCTTCCTATACAGTGCCAGTCATTGCCTTTTCTTCATTTTAGTGATTAATTGCTCTAAATACTCCTGCTCCTGGACTGCAAGAGTACAATTTCTGAGCTGTATTTCATTTGAACTTGCTATGCAAGTACAAGCAAACTTGGGGGAGTGCACACACCCACGTATTGCTAGGTAGAGATGGTTGCCAAAAGGACACCAAGTAAAAGAACAGTTAGTTCTTAAACAAGGGTATAATCTAATAAGCCAAAAAAGAGAAAATTACATACTGGAATCTTCAGTGCCTTCCCCCTCCCCCCAGTTTCAAAATTTGCAGCTAGTACAACCCCTGACTAGAGCAGTGATTAAAATATATATAGTCATCTGTGCTTCTAAGAAAAGGAAGTGTGTCTGTTTGGGGAGCTGTGTGGAATGAGTTGGTGGATCGCAGTCCAACTTCTGGCAGCCAGGTTTTCACATTGCTCACAGCCACCCCCTCGCCCAGCCCCCTCCAGGGCTCGTGCCAAGCTCTTTGTCTCTTCCTCATATGATCCCACCTGCCTTGGCACCTTCTGCAGAGATGGAGTGTGTCTCATTTTTGATTGTGGTCCTTCAGGGCTGGTGCTGAGCCATGCTGCCGGCCTGTCAGCCCTGCATGTGGAGGGTAGGGTTGGCTGTCCCCGTGGTCTCCATGTATTAGACACTTATAGCCGTCCCTGTGGCTGCTTTCACCTGTCATGTGGTATCACCTTTTCAGCATGCTGAAAAGAGGCCAACTGGAAGGCATAGTGCTGCCTTGTGTTAGGACTGTGGCCCATCCTGTGTCATAAGGGTGGACATGCTGACGTACATCTCTCCTGGGTCCAGCCTGCCAAGCATATTGGGAGCATGGATAGTGTCTGGGAGGTGGTAGGACAGCACTTCACCTTTCCTATACTGTGGCTTTGTTTTGTTACAGGCAAAAAGCTTCAGGACTTGTAACAAATTTAGCAGTTCAGAAATAGAAGGTTATTTTATGCTGCCTGGAGGTTACGATTTCCTCTTCCACTCCTAGGTGGAAAATCCATGGCTTGCTGCTGCCCTCCTTCATCTGTCCTTAGGATGTCCGTTGCCAGGACCCTCAATCTGGTCTTGTTTATGTGCTGCCTTCCAGACTTCACTGTGCAAGTTATTTCTTACAAAGCTGTCTCTATGCCTAGGTGTATTTAGTTGTTTAACAATCCTCTTCTGCCCCTTGAAAAGCACAACAGCCCTTTCTGATAAAAGCAGTGCTCTTCAGGCTGAGTGCTTTTACCTTGACTCAAAAACTTAAAAGGAAATGTTAATTGCTTTAGTGGTGTTATTGTTGAAAAAGGCAGCTGGGCAGACTAGCTCGGAAAGATGAGTCCTGGTGCTGATAAGGGAGAGAGCAATCTTCGAGTCTGTGAAAAGTCAGTAGTGCCCAAGGCAAATTCAAAAGTGGAATGGAAATATCTCAGTGATTTGCTTCCTTGTTGCTTTTGTCTGGAGATGGCAGAATCGACTGGCATCTCAGGGCTGTGTTAACTTCTGCACTGCTTTGTCACAGGCTCTGGGCTTCTTCGTTGTGCTGTACCTGCTGCTTGTCTCTGTTGTGGCAAGTGACTAGCTGCAATGGAAATGCAAAGGGGAGGGAAAAGGGGGAATGCCTTAGTTACAGGAGTCGTGATGGACATGGGCAAGGGGCATGCTTGCTCTCCTTCTAGACTGGGAGGTGCTGTGGATGCAACAGCATAATCAAATTCGATATTAATTCAACCCTGGGGGATTGAATAGGTCAGGAAAAGGTGACACAGCTCTCTGGGAGCATGGGTTCAGAACTGGGGCACATGACCCCAGAAACATAAGGATGTCCCACCAAGTTCCCTTTCCCAGCTCCCATCTGCCATAAAGCCATGGTCTTGTAGTTGCTGGTGGTTTGAGATGCAGATGATATGTCTTCATGTCTCGGGCCAGCTCTCTTTGGTGCTCAAGTGATCTAATCTATGCTCTTTTGATGCCTCTGCTGTTTTGTTTATTTTTTTCCCTGAATTTTTGAGCTCTTCCAGTTACAACTGTTGCAGTTTTGTATAAGTGCAGAACCACCCCTCTTTTACCATCTCAACAACTAACACACATTTAGGCAACCCCAGGACCTTAGGTAGAGGTTACTTGAAGCAAGAGGAGGTAGGGAAAGAGCACTTTCTACCTGTGCTGTTAAAAATGAGCCATTCTATAGAAAAAGATCCAGCAAGACGGAATGGAAGAGAGGGAGCATGTGGTGCTGCAGCATGGTGATCAGATGAGGGTGTCTTTGATTCTGTTTTTTGTTCTCTGCACAGATTCTGGATTTTTTATATAAATAAAATATTTCAACATTCATGACAGCCACATTTCCCAAGCTCCTAAGACAAAGCTTAGAATTTTAGTCCATGAACTTGACACATAAATCATAATTCTGTACCTCTGTTCTGGGTGCCCAAAGACCTTACTGCTCATACCCTTAATTTGACTGTGGTTTAGTTTCCTACAAGTGAAATGGTTGTAACAGTGCCTCCCTCTTCCCCTACATGTGCAGTCTGCACTGTGAAAGAATACTTCCCTTGTCTTTTACTACATTTGTGCAGTGAGTAATATATAGATGTTTGGCTGGGGTTTTAAAAGCCCAACTCAAACCCAATGAACTAAAGTGTTATTGCAATTTCTGTATGCACCTGTTATTGTTCTCCCAATTCCTGGATTATCATTTTTTTTTCTTCTAAAAATTAATGCTCATGCTCCCCAAAAAAGGTTTTAATGGGCAGAGGGAATTAAAGTAGACAGTCTGTAAAAATCCAGACACTTAAGAAGGAGCACCAACCTAAATTATCATCTCAACTCATCACTGTACTGTGTTACTGCCTGCACTACAAAGTGCTTTGAGCTGTGAGGAAGCAGCTAGTTTATAACAGTGGAGCTGGTTGGTATTAGGTAGAATCAGAAATGCCCCATTGTGTGCTGTGTAGTAGCAGTGGTCTTCTGCATGCCAGCATGGTGGAAGCTCTTCTGTATCAGAGAAATGCCTACTGCCTGATGTGGCCACAAACTGTCTGTAAATAGCATTTATTTAACAGTAGCTCCAACTCATATTACAGAGTACTCACAAAGGCAGCTTATAATCAGTTATTCTTAGTGCTGGATGGTGGGTTAGGAATAAAACAGCATAAAAGGCATCCTACTAGATGAATGGGAAAGGAAAGGATCTGTAGTTCCTAGAGTAGGAAATAAATTGGCCTAAGCCAATCTTGGAAAAAAGGTAGCCTTATGCTCTGCAGATTTATAGGCTACCAAATCATCCCCTACTTGTTCTTCCTTACTATAGCATTCACTGACAGACTCACTCCCTTTGTATTACGTCCCTCCCCAGCCCCTGTCCCCCGTCCCCCCCATAACTCAAGCTATTCCTGCCCCTTGCCCCTTTACTCTCTTTTTGATCCTTAGCCCATGTTATGTCTAGTTCATGGAATTTCTACCCAAGATCTGATGCTGAAGGGTTGTACACAGGCAGCTGTTACAGATCAGAACTGTTGCTGGTAGGTGAACAGTGATGGCTATAAACCAGTGCCAATTAATTCTTGTTTGAACTATTCAATAGCTTCCAAAATTGGGCAGTAGTCTGAGGCATTCATCAAATTCTCAGAAAGGCCTGGGTTCCAGGTTTCACAGGCAAATGAGAATATTTAATCCTAGCACAGGGTAATGTTTTTCCTGCCCTGTGACTATTTATTCATGAGTAATGAAGACCATAGCAGTGTGGTAATAGTGCTGTGGCAGAATGTGGCTGCTTGGGTTTAACACCACAGTTATGATGGTATATGTGTGGGTTTCTCCTGGCTTTCAGATCGGTCTCTTTTTCTGGGATGGTCCTTCTTTGTACTTGCCATTGCTATAAAGAGAGCAAGCATTCAAGAGGTGGATGGACTAGTCTGGTAGTAAAGATAGTGACTTGGGTGAAATTCACATTATTGCTCTGCTAATGGCTCAGTAAGATGCATAGAGAAGATTAAGTCCAAGGGAGAGGGAAGGAAATAGTGTTACTGGGAGCTTGATGGTGGGATAGCAGAATTCAAATCCTTCTTGAATGGAGCTGTGTCACTTTAATGACGGTGATTTTCAGCCTGAAATTTTATCCTGCGCCTAAGAAACTGCTGTATGCTGAAAGTGGTAT
>JAVJGJ010000037.1:3657105-3667155 GCA_035590215.1 Microhierax caerulescens | reverse complement strand
CTGTATGCTGAAAGTGGTATATTCCCAGGCAGGGGGCAAGGGCTGAATTGACAGCCAATTTTAATTAAAAGTACAGGAAGATTACTGTATATTCAGTATCTGTCCCCACTGCTGCAAGGGAATCAGGCTGGGTGTCCTGTGTGTCAACACAACAACCCTCTCTCCAGTGCTGAAGTTGAGCTCAGTGCTAGTGCATCAGTTCTGCTCCTAAAGTGAGTGCAGGCTCCTTAGAATGTCCCTGCGAATGCAATGGGAACTTCAGAGGTGAGCCCTGAGGTCTGCATCCCTTGGTAAAATCTAAGCAGGCAGAAAGGAAGAGTAAAAAGTGAATGTCTTGTTCAGCTCAAGTGATGGGGACAGGTCTGTCCTTACAAATTCACTTCAGATATGTGCTGTTGGCAGGAGAGTGACTGCTCCCCACGCTCTGGAAGAGTTGTTACTGTTGGGCAGCCCCAGAGGGTAATCTAAATATCTGTCACATTATTATGGCTGTTTGGGGAAGTGATCATTTTTGGCCAGTTGTAAGTCAGGCAACTGTGAAGGGAGCCTAAGAAAACTGTATAGTGTTTCAAAAGCTGTGAATGCAGTCACAGGGATCCTGGACACTGGGGAAGGCAGCTGGCAGGCAGGACCTGATGGTCAAATAAGGGCTCTTCCAGAACATACCCTGGGCTGTTGAAGTAGGAACTTCCTTATGAAAAGCTTCAGGGAGCCCAGGGTTGTGCTTTAGCCAATTCAAAGTCGTCTTATATATTTTCCAGTATCCTGTGAGCAGGAATAATGTAAATGTAGTGCTTTTTGTTTTATCCCTGACATTCATCACAAAAACGAAAGCAATGATGTTGTGACTCAGCCAACCTGAACGAGCCTGACAGTTCATCTCTCTGATGGTTTGGGACTGGGTTATGATATGGAGTCATTTACTCTTAGTTGGCTTTTGAGCAGTAAGGACTTCAGAAATGTCCCTGGTGAGATGGGGATGAGGGCACTTAGCAAAAGCCAGTTCTTATCTAACTGCCAAAAAAAAAAAGCTGTAAGAAGCTCCTTATTCCTGGTAGAAACGTAACATTGACACAAAGAAAACAGAGTTGGAAAAATGCCTCATTCCAAAGTGTGTTTATCCACGGTAAAGTGCTTCTATAAAAGGCATCTTGGGACTCCATGTTTATTCCCCCTCAATGACTTCTATACTGGGTTTGCTTGATTTTCAAGTCATCAGTTGTTGGGTTTTTTTTCCCTGCTGCCAACCATATAAACTCAGCTGGGTTCTGGAAATCAAACAGTGCTTTCTCCCTCACGACTGTTGCCTCTAGTAATATCCTGCAATCAGCACATGGGAAACAGCTTTACTGGTGATATGTGAGCCAGTTTAGATACCAGTTCATTCCCCACTCCAGTGACCCTATTGTGCTAAGAATAGTAAAAAACAGTCCCTCTAAACAGAATCAGAAGACCTAATTTGGCCACTTTGAGAAAGAAGGGGCTGCTTTTTACTTTGGCGTAGTGGTAACTGTGGACTTCTACCTTTTATTTTCTCCTGGTTCCCACATGCATATTTAAAGTTCATAGTGGTGCAAAGCGTTTGTGCCTGCATTGTGGTGGAGAACCATGTATAAAATACTTCCCCTCCTTTTGGAGGGCCATGTGGATTTCCCACTTGAACATTACAGAATCTGTAGGTTGGGATGTGCTGTGTCTTGAAGGTAGCAGCTCAAAGGGGAGCATGCAAAGGTGGCATTCGATTTCCATTTGTATCTCTGGGATTTTGGATGGATGTTGAGCCAGTTTTGGTCTTCAACAGTGTTGTGGAGAGGGGGAGAAGTAGAATGTTTTCTGTGATTAATTTCTGATGCAGCTCTAAACCCATTTTGTGCTTCTGAGGGGTCTTGCTCTTGATTTCACTCCCAGTTTTGGTTCAAGTGAGCTCTTTACATGGAACCACAGAATGGCTTAGGATGGAAGGGACCTCTCCCAGTCATCAGTCCGAGCCTCTCCCCAAAGCAGACCAAGTCCTGAGTTAGGTCAGAGCCTTGTCCAGTTGCATTTTGACCATCTCCAAGGCATACTTTTAACCAGCTGGAGATTGCACAGCTTCTCTGCTCCTGTTCAGTGTTTGTTGTAAAGATCTTTACCTTGATACTGAACTTGAGTTTCTCAGCAATTTGTGACCATTGCCTCTCATATTGTTGTGCAGCTCTGGGTATACAGCCCTCTCTTCTCTTGACCTGCCATGCCACTTATGCTCTTACTAATGCAAGCTACTGTCCACCAGCACCCCCAGACCTTTTTCTGCAAAGCTGCCCTCTAACCAGCCGTTAGAGGCTAATTCAGGCCCCTCATGACTGGTTCCAGCACTTGCACTTCCAGAGAATCACAGGGGCAAGAGCAAGGGACCAGGAATCCATCTAGATGAATATTAGAGAAAAGGAATGGAAAGCCTTCAGCGAGGGATCTGTCACCATGGAGCAGAGCACAGCTCCTTCCTTTTGTAGCTGGAGTGATGTTTTTTTCCTCCTTATAGTGTAGAGCAGCTAAAAAAATTGCACAGTATCAGTTGTAACAGCAGCGTTACAATTTGCAAACATGCTATGTTAAGCAGTTAGTGTGAGGCTGCATGCTGGAGCCTGCAGGTTCCTTCACCGGTTTTGGCTGAATCCTTGCAGATGTCATCTGAGAGACTATGTGGGTATTAAATAAAATCTTTGCTTTTTATGGGAAGGATAGCTTTCCTCGATGGACTATAGGCTCAATGTTTGGAGTGAGCTTCCAATTTTTAGTCTGCATTTTGCTTTTCATAAATTCCTTCAGTTCTTGCTAGTTTTACTGCCTCAAGTAAAGGGTTCACATCCTTCCAGTATTTACAGGCTGTTATAAAGTCCTCACCATAGATTGTATTTAGTCAAACTGTATATTTATTTGACTTTTTAAATCTCCCCTGGTTAGTCAGTTCTTTCCAACACTGAAATAATTTCTTGTGCCTTCCTTTGGATTTCCTTATCTCGTACAATTGGTTATCCTGCCTTTCTAGGCTGGGGAGTACTGTGGAGAAGCAATCACAGGTGAGCCTTTCACCTCTCCTTTTTTCACCAAAACGTTCATGTCAGTCATATTTCAACACTGATTTTAGTTTTTAATTTTGCCTTCCCTGATGAAAGTGGGAATGCAAGAGTGGTGCAACTACGTCAGCAAATACCACATTGAACTGGGGGCTTCTGGAACCAAACCCCACGTCTGTAACTGAGGCTGAAATGGAGGGGCGACATGCTGACCCACTGCCTTCATATTTCCCTCTGCTCTTCAGAAACACAGCTTTTCCCAAGCTCAGCTTAACTTAACATAAAGGACCATCACAGCTAGAAGCTTGAAGTCAGACTGGCAAGGGGGATGGGGGACAGGAGGGCCACAGATTCACCTTCCCCATGGAGTAAGGGGATGCTTAACGTATATTCCCTATAGGCTTTTCTGAGCAAGAGGTGTTAAAGGAGTTGTTTCACTGAGGCATATAAACAGACTGCTGTAGTCCTCAGTGGTAATACTGATGGAGATAACTGGGACAGGCGCCGAGTAACCGAGATAGAAGATTTAGAGATTAATTAATTCAGAAGCCGTTCAAAATGCCTAAGGCTCTGAGAGATCACACAGGAGCTGGCAGAAAATGTGCCACCAACTTCGGCATCACTGCTGGTACTTGCAGCGGTGTCTGGGATGCCTTGGACAGGGATCCAGCCCATGTCTGTGTGATCCTATACACAGGTACGACTGGTAGCACCCCAAAGAGACATTGTTGTCGAGAGCAACGTTGCAGAGCCTGGTGTGGGTTTGCTCAGCCCTTGTCTTTCTGTTTGTTTTCAAGCTGGCTGACAAAATGCTGTGAAACAGATATCTGCGTTTCCAAACCGAATTTCCAAGGGAAGAGGCTGCTTGTTTCTCAAACGAGAGACAAAAGGGGAGAGAAAGCTGCTCCCCCGCCCTCTCCCCGTTTGGCAGCAGAGCCAGCGCGGTGGAGCCGGCCGGGGGGGCGAGCGGCGGTTGCCGAGCTCCCCCCAGAGGCGTGCCGGCACCCCACTCCCCGCCAGCCCTCCCGCCTCTCAAGACTCCTTTCTTATTTTTCCATCTCTTTTCCCCTTTTTTTTTTCCTTTCCCCAAGGAAGCCATAGGTAAGTAAAGCAATCCTGATCTTCAGCAGAAATACGTCCGCCCACCCCCCGCCCCTCCGTTTCCCTTCCCTGCGGGTGGATTTTGTTAATAGATTAAGGCATCCACCACCTTCGGCAACAAAAAAACCAAAAAAAACCACCACAGCCCCAGGTACTCTCTAATCAAGCAGTCATTAAGCCTGCTGTGGACTCTGGGATCAAAAAAGAAAAAGAAAACCCTCCAAATTTTATTTTAAGCAATTTTAACTGCTTTATTTTTGCTGTTAGCTTTTTAATAGTGACTTCAGGCTAAAAGAGATTTGCAGATGGCTGAGAGTGTACAAACACTTCTCATTTAGAATGGCTGTTTTAGTACAAGCCATCACTGGAGAGAGGGTATGGAAAGCAGAAGGGATGCTTGTGCATAGTCCTTCAAAGGATGTGGTTATACTGGGGTTTTGCCTCATGCAGCATTTGGACATCCTCATATTGGATGTTCCTATTGACTCTGGGTTCCTGGCCAAACCAAACTCCCACTTTCTGGGAGCACAGTCTTCTGTTTCTAGGTAACACTTGTTTCTGGCTGACTTGTTTAGGACTTCTGCAGGTTTGAGGGATGTGCTTGATTAAGCTTGTGTTTTGCTTCTGATTTTGCTGGGGAATTTTAGATTGATTCCTCCTACCATCCTACTCCTCTGCCTTTCCTCCCCAAAAGGGTGGGTTGTTGTGATGAAGAAAAATGAGCTGCAGAAAATAGAAACATCAGTTAGACTGTGGTGTGGGGACTGTTTGGTCAACCTTGTGAGTGGGTGCTGTGGGGGAGAGGGAAGATCCAGGCATTAAACCTGTGTTTCGTAGGGGGTCTTCAAATTACATGGGGTTTCATGCAAAGGATTAAAGGAAGAGATGCTAATGGTTTGTCAGTACTCATCTCCAAAGCCAGTGTTACAGTGTTTGGGTAACATGGTGGTGACATTTGGATGGTCTCCTTACCCTGTCCGAGATGAAGCAGAAGACAGAAATCTTTGCATTGTCAGCAAGGCCTTGGCCAAGTCCTGGTGAGTCAGTGAACTGAAAGCAAAGTGCAGTTGGGGAGCTACGGGGATGCCAATTTATTTGTAGAGAGTTCTCATTTCAGGATGGTGGCTTTTTGACTATCCTGTCTCAGCTTCTTTTTTTTTTTTTTTTTTTTTTTTGCTTGACACTCTGTAGACAAAGTCTTTTCCTCTTTAAATTTATTATTTATTTAGCTGTGACATGCACAGACTGACGGATTTTCTATTGGATTTCTTTTTGGCACCTGGGCTAGATTTTTACAATGGGCTATGTACCTACCAAGGATTATTTCCTCGTATTTCTTTCTTCATTTTACGCATTCTGACTGGATCCGTCCTGCTTGAGCACAGGCTTGAAATCACTCACCCAGTGTGATTCAAGTCACTTAACTGCTTGTAATGGGCAGGGAGTAGCATTTGAGGTGGTTTCTTCTTGTCCAGTGAGGAGTTTCATCACTTGATAGCAAACTTTTTTATTGCAGATTTGAGGCAGAGTGGGAACCAATGTGAGTACGTTTGGGAAGTTGGAGCTCAAGCCCTGAGTAACCCTGTCAGTGAAAATGTTCTCAGGATTTTTGCGTGTTTCATGTGTCAAGAAGACGTTTTGTGGTGGAGACTGCTCCATGCTGTGTGTGTCACCCAAAGTAAATCTCTAAGGTGCTGTCAGGAGGTTCTCCATCATCATGAGAGAAAAGAGGAGGTACATTTTTAGGCATTGTGCTTTTCTAATCATTGGGATTTATGTAGCTTTTTTTTTTTTATTCCTTTATGGCTTGAGTGCTAAAGAGTGGAGCATGTTCTTCAGCCACTACATTTGATACCAGTTCAGCTCCCCTGGACATTGGGTCACTGAAGCTACTGGGCAGCAGAATAATACTAGTGGACATCCCAGAGGCTTTGGTACCTGTTACAATAAAACATCTACTGGAGCAGACCTGACCTGAGGTTGGCTGGTTTGACATTTCTTGCCAACAAACTTCCCTTCTTCTATGTAACCATGCAGGTCAGTGGGTATGGAACTGGAGTGCTTTTCTTTTTCTTCTTTAAAGTATAATTTCAAAATTTTTGGTAAATTACAAAATACTAACAAGCTTTCAGGCAGTGATGTGTAAACAAGAAATAAAAAGCTGGTGGCTAAGTCCTCTGAATACCATGAGTAGTAATGCTGTGTTAGATTAAAAAGGCAATGTAAATTATTTTCAGTATGTGTAGATCTCATTCTTAATAAAATATCACATTCCAAATGTGCTTTTTGTTAGCCAGTATCTAGTTAAATTTGACCTGTTTGCTGACTATGAAACGCCTAGAAAATAAAAACCCCTGTGCCTCATTGGATGTGTCAGTAAGTAAATGCAAATCTTATTATAATCTGGTTAATAGTTGTTTAATAAAACAGAATAAGGAAAAGCTACTTTTATGCTTTGCATTTCTAAGACTATAAACAAGCATAAACCAATGAGGAAGATACATGTATTTTGGATAGGTGCACTGCTTCTAACTCAAGGAAGTTTTAATACCAGAAAAGTATTTCCTTTAAGTATATAGTAAAAACATTTTCAAGATGACCAAAGATTTCCACTGGAATGATACAGAATTAGGTCTCTGTTGATATTTTGTTAAGGTAATGAATTATTTTTTTTACTTTCCAGACCATAAGGTTTCAATAAATGAAAGCGAAATTGAAGAACAACAGTGACATTCACATTCTGATGGAATTGACTCAACTAATCAATTCCCTTGTCTGAATCATTCAACTTTTCATCAACAGATTTATTTCTCTTCTTTTTTCCCTTGATTTGACTATTCAGAAGTGCCACTACTTTATCATAATCATAAGAGACCATTTTTAGTATCTTCAGCAAAATGATGTTTGGTGAAAAGAGGAAATGAGATAGTGAAACCTAGTGAAGAGAAACAAAGGGTTTTGTTGGTTTGGTTTTTTTTTCTTTTTCTTTTTTTTTTCTAGGAAAGGTGCTACTAAAAGGCTAGTTGAAAATTATGAAATGTTTAAAATTGAAATAATACTTGCTGTTTGCTCTTTCAACTAGGAGTATCAGTCAGTTAAACTAACTTCTAACTTCCACTCCAAACCCTTGGTATGAACCAGTTGCACACATGGGTTCAGTAGTTCTAGAAGTACCTACACTTACAAGAATCATGGAATCATAGAATAGAATCCTGGAATATCTCAAATTGGAAGAGACCCATGAGGACCATCAAGTCCAACTCCTTGCTCCTTCTAGGACTCATAGGACTAAGACTAAACCATATGACTACAAGCATCGTCCAGATGCTCCTTGAATTCTGACAGGCTTGATGCTGTTGCTACTTCCCTGGGGACCCTGTTCCAGTGACCAACCACCTTCTCAGTGAAGAACCTTTTCCTAATGTCCTGTCTGAACTTCCTCTGACACTAACTACTTCATCCCATTCCCTCATGTCCTATCACTGGCCACCAGAGAGAGGAGATCAGCACCTCCCCTTCTGCTGCCCCCCCTGAGGAAACTGTAGGCTGCCATGAGGTCACCCCTCAACCTCCTCTTCCCCAAACTGAAGAACCCAAGTGTTTTCAGGTGCTCCTCATAAGTCTCGTCCTTGAGGCCTTTCACCATTTTGGTCACTCTTCTCTGGACACACTCTAGTAGCCTGATGTCTTTATACTGAGGTGCTCAAAAGTGCACAAAATACTTGAAGAGTGCAGTGGGACGATCACCTCCCTGACTGGCTAGCTGTGCTGAGCTTGATGCACCCCAGGACATGGTTGGCCCCTCTGGCTGCCAGGGCACACAGTTGACTCGTATTCAACTTGTCGTCAACCCAAACCCCCAGACATCTCTCCACAGGGCTGCTCTCCAGCCTCTCGTCCCCCCAGTTTGTATAACCAGGATTACTCTGTCCCACATGTAGAATCCAGCACTTGCTCTTCCTTACGGTTGGTGATTGCCCAGCTCTCCAGTCTATCCAGATCTCTCTCTAAGGCCTCCCTACCCTCCAGGGCATCCACAGCTCCTCCTAGTTTAGTATGGCCAGCAAACTTACTTAATGTATATTTGATTGCTGTTTCCAGATGATTTGTAAAAACATTAAGGAGCACTGGCCCTAAAAAAAATAATTTCTGCTTTATTTTTCTGTTAAAGCTTCCTTGTACTTTCAGGAAGTTTTCTTTTTTCCTGCTGTATAAATACATATTCTTCAGTTAATTAGATAGATTATATATATACATTTATCTATTATACGGTTAATAGAACAATACTAAATCTGTTAGTGTTTGTCATATATCATGAAAAAAATCCCCTGGAAATCTTCAGTGAGATCCAGGCAACAGTCACTAACAAAGTCTAGCTTCTAAGTCTGTGCAAAAGCTACTGGGCAGAGCACAACGATTTTTACTGGTTTGCCTATTGTCCCTGTATAGTCACAGCCAGGATTAGCTCATTATTATGTGTACCAGTTCCTGCAGTCAAAAAGAATAGTGTTTTCCTTCTTATTCTACAGAATCATAAAATAATGCTTGACCTAAGTAGATCATAGCTGTTCTGACCTCCTAACCTTGGTCTTCCTATGCTGAACAGCTTTAATACTGCATTTGTCTTCCCTGTTCCACACCCCTTTCAATCTAGATAGAACAACTATGAAGACAAAGACAACACAGAGGTTCCCTGTCTTCTTTCCTGACCTCAACAGTAAGGAACTTTTTACCTGATTTTTAATTTTAGATCAGTCACAGACAGACTGTGAATTCTATTTCCAAATAGAAAGCCAAGGTTAATGTTGCAACGTTGACAGACTACTGTCTAGTCTGCTGCTTCCAGCATTAGAAAAATACTGCTTCTGATAGTAACGTAACATCTCATCCCTACTTATTCCTCATGCAGTCCAACTTCAAAGGGAAATAAACCCAAGGTTTTTAGCTTGTTAGACCCTAGGGTTTTATTATTAACTATTTCATGTTAAATTTTAATCTTTTGAACTGGAGATATCTCTCTCAACAAATACAGAAATAAAGAATTAGCAATACCGGAACAGAATCTAAAAATCAAGGTCCCATCATACCAGGCAATAGGTAGATATATAAATGGCCATAGGCTCTAGTTTTCTGGAGAGATAACAAGAAGAAATGGGGAGAAAGGAAGGATAACACAGACAAATAAAGTAGGTTGCCCAGGCCATCAATGGATTTTGGGTCTTGAACAACTGACTGAAGTGACTGTCCCTTCTCTAGCCTGAATTTTGAAGTAATCTGAAGTCAGTTTTAAGCTCACAAAGCAAAGGAAAGTGAAGAATGAGTAAAAGGACAAATACATGCCCACACAATGTGGCATTTGTCTTACAAACAGGAGAGTGCTTTTACTCCCCCTGTAGAATGGGTTGTGGACAGGCAGCCCAGGCTGGAGGCACTGGACATATCTCATCCAGTAATGTGCAGTTAGAGGCTTCTAACGGGGTATGTAATGTTAGCATGTTGTGACTCTGTTGAACAACAAAAATTCTCTGATGCTTATTTAAAGTAAAATCTTTAAAAAATTCTAAGTCTCCAAATCTGTTTATTCCAAGTACATTGTGTCCATCATCCATCCCTCAGATGCTTCAAACATACTGATTCTTACAACACCTCTGCATGATAAGGAAGTATTGATATATTCATTGTACATCCAGAAACTGAGATACAAAAAATCTTGGGAATAGTTCTTTAGAGGAGTACATCTCTAAAATTCAGATTTTCAAATGTAGCTCAGCTGCTACATTTTCAGACTGCTTGAAATGAAATGCTGAATACTGGCCATGCTGGTAGACTGGCCTTTTCCATCACTAGCCTGAGAGTTGTTAAAAATTTATACTGAAGACGGGACTCAATCGGG
>JAVJGJ010000037.1:3644558-3657005 GCA_035590215.1 Microhierax caerulescens | reverse complement strand
TGCCCAGAACTGCACACCATACTCTAGATGGGGCCACTCCAGTGCAGTGTAGAGTGGGACAGTCACCTCCCTCCACCAGCTCACAGTGCTGTGCTTGATGTGCCCTGGGACACTGTTGGCCCTTTTGGCTGCCAGGGCAGCTGTTGACTCCTATTCAACTTGCCATCGACCCAGCCCCCCAGATCTCATTCTGCAGGGCTGCTCTGCCTTTTGTCCCCCAGTTTGTATGTATAATAACCATTGCTTCTAACACAAATGTGTGATTAATCCGTTGTTACCTTATAGTCTTCATTTGTTAGCACTATCTGTCTAGCTCAGGAAGCCTCCCAGGCCTTCTGGGTGCATCCCATGGAGTCCTCTCTTGGGACTATAGGACTAGTGAAGTTGCTTGGGGGCAGCTAGTGCTTCTCTGTGCTTTAGGAAATCTGTCCCTGCCTATAACAAAAGCCTTCAGTACCTGCAGCAAAATTAAACTAGTGGTCAAAAAAGTGGGAGCGAGGACCTTTCTCCTGGAAGCCACGTGAGAAGTCAGAACTGCCAGAGTAGCCACAGTCATGGTGTCCTGACTTGTATCTTTCTCCCTAGAAGCGTTCAGGGGGACAGGCAAATCTCCCTGAAAGGTCAGTCCCTGACCTGACAATCCAGTTCAGTGGGTAGATTTGGGGTGGAAATCATCTTAATTTTGCTCCTTCTTTGTTTTGTTGGGTCATTCTGGGCAATTGGCTTAAATGTGCTGCCTCAGTTTCTTCCTCCAGCTGCAACGATACTCACTGCCTGCCTTTCTGAATCCTTGCTGAGGACTATTTAGTTAATGTTGGTACAGTTCTGTGGGAGTGAAGAAATACCTCCAAAAGTGCTAACTGTTAACCCAAGTGATGAAGTGCTGTTGTGCACAATAATGCATTTTTTTGCTGGAAGAACTGGTTAGTGGCAAATTAGCTAATGTTCAGAACAATTCACTCTAACGTCCTGCTTAGCTGGGTTTATTAGCCATTGAGTAATTAACCTGGCATATTTTTACATATTAAGCGGTGAAACCATCGAATATGCATCAGCAAAGCCTGTGTTAGCATGACAGGATGGGTGTAATGCTGCAAGTTGCAGCCAAACCCAATTACCACATGAGAACGCCTCTCCTCTTCGGTGGCTACCAACCATTTGGTTTGCGCATTAATGGTGCTTGCTCCATATAAGTGGCTTTGCCATCCTGTCCCCGGCTCCCGTTTCTCTGGCAGTGCTTCATGGCTGTAAGCAGTGACAGGCGTCTTCAGAGGCTGTTTAAGTTTAAAGCTGGGATTAATTGCCCTTTGAAGACAGGGCTGAGGTTGGGTGTTGACCATGCTCAGCAGCACCAGTTGCTGCCCCAACCACCTCCATCGTTTGCATGG
Source organism: Microhierax caerulescens (assembly GCA_035590215.1). NCBI lineage: Eukaryota > Metazoa > Chordata > Aves > Falconiformes > Falconidae > Microhierax > Microhierax caerulescens. Next base: position 3,655,617 of record JAVJGJ010000037.1, on the reverse strand, counting down.
GGTAGGAGTAGCCAACTTGCTCTGTACAGATCTCCTCCAGAAATTTCCTTCCTACCCCAGTCTTCCCCCGGCTTTCAGTTTGGTGTTTGCTCTGAAGAGCTCCAGCTTGGCTTCTGAGTAGAGAAACTTGTGCTATCAGGCTTATCTGTACCAGCTTTTTCAAGAAAATGTGAGATGGCCCATATGATGGGGCTTCCTCCATCTCAGCCCTCCGGCTGCTGGTACAAAAGAGGGATTAGGCCCACATCTGATCCTCCCTGGTAATCTGAGGCCTGCCATGGTCTTTTCTTTCAAGAGCACTTGCTGAAGAGATTTTAACCATATCACAGCTACACTCACAGGCAAATGGAGCAGCTCGGCTGCTTCAGGCTGCACTGATTTAATTGAGCTCTGAGGGAAGGCCTGAAGCTGAATTCAGTCTTTTTCTGACAGAGAGCAAGGTCTGCCATAAAGAAATTCTCTTGATGCTTGCCTTCCCTGCATGCTGGCCATACTGACCCAGGACCAGCTCTGACTCAGCCCAGTGCAGAGTTTATGCTGAGAAAGGGGCTGTTTGCCTTACTGGAGTTCCTTCCCACAAGCAAATAAACTATTTTATTCTCTGTTCAGCATGTGAAAAAGACATTCAGAGCAACTGAAATGCCATTTTTTAATTGCTTTTACTCTGTAGCTAGAGATTGTGAGATTTGCAGCCTCTCAGTCAAAATGTCATAGCATGATTGCTTCATATAATTGTGTAAGAAGAAACAGTGTGGGAGAGAGGGGCTAAGAGTGGATAGTTTATCTGTTTTCCTTAGTAATGTAAGGGTGACACGTGTATTAATGTCGGAGCAGATTGGAGATTTGTTGTAGGACTTCATGGCTTTTATTCCTGAATAAATAAATACTCCAACTCTAGCATGTTTTGAGTCTCAGACCAATTTTTCAGCCTCCTTATGACCAAAGGTACCTGGTTGGTCCGTCCCTGTAAGGATTACCTTTGGAGATCCTAAGGGGCTAATCTTATACTGGTAACTTGGAAAAAAATCCCTTGGATTTCTGCACAGTCAACACCTGGTAAAATGGCTTTTAAAAAATGCCTTCAGCCCTGTGTTGCTGTTGGTAGGTTTGGCAAAGACATCCTCAGCAGCCAGGAGTCTACTGCTGGAATGGGGGTTTGTGTGTTCCTCTGGAGATGGACAGAGACTTTACTCCTGAGCCTCAGAGACCCTGTGACATCTTTAGGGATATGTAAACACGTGCTTCTGTGGAAGGGGATCTTTATGCAGAGCGTCATCAGCTGACTGGGGTTTGCCTGCTTTGTGAACAGGACAATTTGCATTCTGCAAAATAGTATTCATTTGTTTAGGATCTGTATTTTATTTTTTTTCAATGATGAAAGAAATATTGAAAATGTCTTAGAAACCCCCCAACTCTCTCTTTTGAACACTTTGGCAAACCCAAGAGGGTCAGATATCTAGGTAAGCATCAGAACTGCAGGATATTGGTGTGAATGAAACTTTCAGGAATCTGTAAGGTACTGCTTTTTGTTACTTACTGTAGAGAGATGCTTATGGAGAAGATATTTTTGTAATCACACAATCTTTCCGTGGAATTAACAGGAATTCAGAGTGGTCTCCTGGTATCAGATCAGTTCATTAACATACTCCCAAACTTCAAATCTCCTGAGGACTGCAATTTTCTTTTTTAGTGATCCTCCCTTTTTGTAACATGTATGAAACATTTTCATTCAGATATAACTAACCTGAGACCAACCCTAAGGTGTCAAAGTATTTAAACTAGAAAATAATTATTACAGAATTCAACCTTGAACTACCTGGGGTTGAAGGAAGGCACAGAACCAGGCATGAAATATGGGGAGGTGGATGTGAGGTGAGTGATAGGTAATATTCGTGGAGGCTTTATGATTCCAGGAAAGAGGGAAATGTGAAATGGAAGGTGAGCCAAAATTAGACCCTTCAGAGACACTAATAAATCTGAGGGGGTGCTGATTAGTGCAAGGTTTGTGAGCAGCTTCCCATCTTTTGTACGATCTTTCTAAATCAGTGCATGTCAACCTGGTTCTCACCTCATACCATCATTTACACAAGCAAACAGGTGACATGAATCATAGAGGTGATCTGTTTTGGTAGTATTTTATCAACCTTCTGGACAGATAAAAGTGAAAGCCAGTGTCACGGCATACCAAATTTTGCCCCGAGGCTCTGGAATTTCATTGCACAGTTCTGGGTCTTAATTCTTTTGCATCTGTCTGACATGACAAGATGAAAGGTGTCTAAACAAGACATAGCCTCATCCATACCAAAACTTGAACCACATCTAGTGCAAAAATGAACAGGCTGCTGCATGTGACTGAAGCTTGTGGAATCCTTACTCCTTCTTATGCTAAAATGGCACTGGGAAGGAATTACCTCTCCAGTAGGAGATCTAGGGTCCTGTTGTGCTTTAATTCTTCCTGGTGATTTAGGTACTGCATCAAATAGTGCTGCATGTAGCTTATTGCTGGAGCTGAGGTTCTCTGTGACCTTGGTGAGGTTAATCCTCATGTGTGCTAGTGTGAAAACAGAACCCAGTCCATATGTTCAGCCTTGCATGTGGCTCCGGGAAGTGCCGTGGATGGGTTCAATATTAGAGTCATATCACTGTCTGCTTGGGTAGGTGGAAGCTTGCCAAGACTGGAAGGGAAAATGTTAGCTGATATTCACAAAATCAAGGACATTCACAATTTTCCTTTCTCCCACCTACGTTAGACACCCAGAGAACCTGAGGACTTTTTAGTTTCTTTTTGTTTAATGAGTGAAGAGATGGGAAGATTGATTTTGATTTAAACATTAGATGACAGAATTATAGCCTTGCCAATGCCGTGGGTGCCCTTTTATTTAAAAGAAGCGTCTGCACAAAATTGGTACCCACAACAAAGCCAAGGTCTCAGACAGCAAAATTAAAGTGATTCTAACCAACTGGTAAATGCAAAGCACAAGTATGCCTGGATCTGCCTCAGAAACGTCAACTTCTCTTCAAACTGCAGGATAGGGACAACAGATTTTCCTAATCTTCTGACTCATACCAAATTGTTCTGCAAAGCCTGTGAGCCATGGGATGTTTCATTGTCCCTGGGAGATGAAGGGATGGGAGGTTTCAGGAATAGTTTACAGTGGGAGATGATGATGGTTTCTTAAGGGTCGGTCGCTCATTTGACTCTGCTGGGTAATCTGATCGGTCTGGTCTCAAGAGTCCTGGGTATTCTCAGGGGTCTTGTGCCCAGTTCTGGGCTCGCCAGTCTGAGAGAGTCATGGACATGCTGGAGAAATCCAGCAAAGGACCACAAGGGTGGTTAAGGTCCTGGAGCATCTCTGCTATGAGGAAAGGCTGAGAAAGCTGGGACTATTTAGACTGATGAAAAGGCTCAGGGGGAATCTCATCAATGTATATAAATACCTGAAGGGAGGGTGCAAAGAGGATGGAGGCAGGCTCTTTTCAGTGGTTCCCAGTGATAGGACCACAGGAAGGTTCATCTGAACATCAGGAAACACTTCTATTACTGTGAGGGTGACTCGAGCACTGGCACAGGTTGCCTGGGCAGGTTGTGGAGTCTTCATCCTTGGAGATATTCAGAAGCTGTCCAGACATCATTCTGGGCAAGTGGCTGTAGGTGGTCCTGCAGCAGGGTGGAGCAGGATGACCTCCTGAAGTCCCTTCCCACCTCAACCATTCTGTGATTCTTCGTAAAAACTAAGGCTTCAGTTTACCAAAAGCTGTGGCTCACCTGGCCTTGTTCCTGATGTGAGTGGTTCTTGAACTATTCAGCTTGTGTGCTACTCAGGAGCCACAGCCTGGACTCTCCTTTCTTGAGTTAGAAGCTGACTTCAGGAAAACCTAGATCAAACCTAGATCTTGGCTATTCCAGATGGGAAGAAGAGCACATTTCTCACCTGGCATCCCTTGCAAAGATAGAACTCAAGTGCTATAGAGAAGGAATTACATCCATCTAACCACATTTGTATGACCACGTCAGTATCTTGGTTGGAGAAGTCTCTAGTAGAGGATATCTCAGTGTCTAGTTTTCCACTTGGAAACACGAAGCCAGCCCAGATTATGGGACAAGGATGTGCAGGCTGGTGTTGAGGTACAGGCTCTGTGAAGTAACGTTTCACTGTGCTTTGCTCCCGTAAATGGGTTCTGACAGAGTGAGCTCCCTGTGGCACCTCAGAGCTGGGTAAAGCAGTGTCCTCGTCTAAGGGGTGAAGCAGCAAACTCTCAACCCCTGTCCCAAGTGGGCTTGCTGAGAGCTTTGCAGAATACCTGAAATAGCAGCACAGTGTGTCTGACTCACCTTATGTGCCACTGATGTGGCACACAACATTGTGGATAACCCAGCAGGGGCTAAATCGTAGCTGCAAGCCCACTGATGTCTCCTGGAGAGGTCTGAACTACTGGCACCACGTAGCGCAGTAGAATAATGGGAAATGAGTTTTGATGGGAGGGAGGGCAATAGTAAAGATGAAAATCCCTTCTAGACTGAGAGGTTAATACAGGCCAGGCCAGTGAAGCATGGCTGATAGAGGTGTGGACAGGCCATGAAAAATTCACAAGCTAACATCATGAGCCCCTGTCGGACTGCAAAACGTTGACCTTAATCCCCTAAGCACGTCATGCATTGCCAGGCGGTAGATGCCGAGCCTCTGCAGAAGGCTGCAATTGGGTGCTGATGGTCAGTCTACTTTCCTTGCAGCATTCTTCTAGGTTCTGCTGATCTCTGCGTCTCACTCAGTGTCATCCTGAATATGGCTGGATGTCTGATCCATTCGCTCTGAAAATGCAGAGCCGAGGTCTCAGTGAGGAGTTGGCAAGGAGGGTGGAGGGTAACTGCTCTCTGTGCTGGACCCACTGAGCTGTGGCTTCACTGGAAACATGAAGAATACATCTAATCCTGAAAGTTCCTAAGTATCTCCCATTCCACATCAGGCAGGGGTTTCTTTGGCATAGCAGAGGCATTGTAACTCCTTAACATTTCTTTCTCTTTGTTGATACTTCCTCTTCATAAAATTGCTGAGCATGCTTCTCTTTATCTGAAGGGAGGGAAGACTCACCAGCTCCACTCCATTAGATGAATAATAACCTAAAGTGTCCAAAAGTTGTTCTGAGGATACAGATTTAGTACCATGTGCCTTGTATAAGCCCTGGGTGACATAGCCGATGGAAACCTAGGAATCTCCTGACACCTCGGTCCCAAAAAGGATAGACTGGTTGGAGGATCAAGCTAAAAATTAATTCAGTTGAGTCTTTCTCCCAGTTCTGATCCTGACTTGCTGTGACGGTTGTGTAAGCACTCTCCTCCCCCTCCAAAGCAGCTCACTGTCTCGCCGATGTCAGAAGGTTGGATTGTCTGGTGTTTATAAAATATTGGAAATCCTCCAGTGAAAGGCTGAGTGCTATTTCACTCCTTTAACAACCCACGATCTTGCATGAGCTGTAACCCCAGTGACAACAGTATGTCACTCTTATTTTAAGCTTAATCTGATTTAAACTTGTTTATACAAACTCAGAGAGTTGAGGAGAGTTGGCCCCATACATAACTACTTAGATTTCCAGTTCAAAGACAGTGTAAGTGAAGAGTAAAACCTGAGCAGGGTCTTCAGAGCTTTGGCCCTTAGGGAGCCCTCTTCCTGCCCACCACCCATCCCTTGTCTCACATCTCGGGGTCCACCTCTTTATGTGCTTTTGGAGTCATAGGTTGTTTCCACCTCTCTGAGATGCAGCCCTCTCCACCGTGCACCGTCTCACCTGTGCATCATTGAGCCATGACAGAAAAAAACAAATCCAGCTGATGCTTTGGGGTCCATCACCTGGCGACCTGCACTTGTCAGCATGGAAAATGTGGTGGTCTCCAGCTGGTGTGCAGGGCAGTAGCACTTGAGATTGTGGCTGTGCTGCTTGGCAAAGGGGTAAATGGGTACAAAGGATACAATCCAAGCCAGGTTGGGTCTTATTAGCAGTCTCCAGCCCTGGTAGTGGTCATACAACTGTTTGTCTTGTGAAAGGTGCAGTATCTATTTGCAAGGTAAATCAAACAGATAGATGTGAGATAATCCAGTTGAAGTCTCCTAACACACGCTGATTGAGTGTCGGCTAATAAAAGCATAGATTGCATGGCTTCCATTGAACTGTGTGACTGCAGACCTCAAAGGTTTTACTGCTGGAAGTCAGGGGAAAACTTGGGTACATAAAATGGTAATAAATCAGAGCCTGAAAGATTTTTGGATTTAGTGGGACAGTGAACAGCATGGAAACAAGACCAAGCATTTCCTCTCCTTCCATATTTCTTTCTCTCCCCCTCTCCCTTTGGCTTTTGTGCTTTCCATAAGGAAGTACTGAGGGAAGCTGCACAACATCAGTTTTCCTGAGATGAAGTCCACAACTGTTGAGGTGGGGTTTTTTCCCATTCTGCACACACAAATTTTACAGTGACAATAAATAGATGGCAGTAATATGCTCCCCGATTTATTGGTGAATTTATGTGTAAAGATGAATGTGAAATACAGCATTCCTACTGCTGATTTGTGGTTTTGTAGCAGGGCAGCCAGAAACTATAGCTCCCCTTTCCATAGAGCTGGGGACCCCTCCTACTGGATTTATTCATGCGGAGGTGAGCAGGCTTCTTGTAAAGCTTTGTGGGCTTCCAAGTGATGCATCATTTTCAAATTCATTTCCTGCTTGGGTTAATAAACAGTTGATTCATCTCCTTCCTCTGAGTTACAGGCTAGTTGCAATGACTCTAAATACTCGACCATCAAGATGAAAGGGAGGCGATCGCGGGCAATAAACAGACTGCAGAGGAGTTCAATTACTTGTTTGCATCAATCTTCACTCCAAAGCTGTTCATATTGAATTGGAAGGGGTTTGGGTGGCAGGGTGAGAAGAGATGTGTGGGCAGGAATCCCTTTCCTCTTCTGAGTTTTAATTTCTGAGTACCATTGAACTATTCCCACAAGCAAAAGCTCTGTGAGCCGGAGTATTTCTGACATAATGTCTCCCCTGTGAGTGCATCACATCAAAGCAGCTAAAAGACTATCCTGACACAGAGGTTGCATGTAATCCAGGATCCCATTTTGGAGAATTTTTCCTTCTTTGCTCATGCTTTGCCAATAGAATAATCAAAGCGGGGAGGGCAACCTAGAGGCTCCAAGAGGGAGCCAAAATCAGCGAGGCATTAGAACAAATGGAGATTGGAAGGCTGCAGTGCAGTAAGGAGCACGCCTTGAGCACATCTCCCTTGTACCCCACTGAAGTTGGCTGGGCACAAGTTTTGCTCCTAGAGACCAGGCTGCAGAAGAGAGGCACACATCAAGGCAGTGGGGAAAATCTAGGTGTCTTGAAAGAGCTAAGCAATTCAGTATCACATGGGAGATGCATAGCTATGCTGTTTAGCATCAAAACCAGCTGGAGAAACAGAATAACAATGCAATTAAACAGGTGGTTGTTCTCTTTCTGACTGAGCTCTTGACTTATCTGCTCTTCACTTGGTCCAATTCATGCTGTTTGCAAGGATACTGACAGCCCCAAAGGCTCTGGGAAAGTATCTTCCAGTCTCCAGTCTTCAAGTTCCAGTGGTGATAAATCAATTTATCACTGATCAATGATTTTCCAGTGTATTGTGGGGCTTCTCTAACAAAGCAGTTAGAAAAGATCATGGGCATGGGGTACCAACTAGGAACCAACCATTAAGAGTGAAGAGTCAAAGGAAATTGTCTGCAAATAACTTAGGGTCTATTTGCCAAGTGCTTATAAACAAGCAGTACATTTAAAGAAAATCATGATGGTACGCAAACATTCTGCTAACCAAAGCGGGGCTGTATTCATAATAAATGCTATTTATGATGAATACTTGTGACTAGGGAGGACTGGAGAGAGGCCAATGTATCCATCTATTTATTATGAACTATGGGTGATCCAAAGAATTACAGACTTCTCAGTCTTAATTCAGTTGCTGAAAGAATAACTGAGAAATCAATTAAAAAACAGGCAATAGAACACCAAGGTAAGTGTAAGTTGGAAGTAGCAGAACTCCATGGATTTTAAGGGTAAAATCCTGCATGCTTTAATTCAGATTTTTGAGACATGAGGCAAGAACTGTTCTTTTCACTGGCATTTCTGTATCTACTAAGATCATGAACAGAGATGGGGACTTTCACTCAGTGAAACAGAGCTTAGCATGTTGCCACCTAATCTTTGCTGATGTCTTTGAACACTGCAGCACTTAAATACAAATAATAAGTTATGTCTCTAATATTAATGACCCCTCGATTTCTTTGGAAAGATTAAGAGCAGAGCGGATAAAGGAGGACTGGCAAATAGTTAATTTAGATTTTCAAGATGTTTTTGAAAAAGCGCCTTACAAGAAGCTGTTAATGGGATTTGGTGACTATAGAAGGAGAAGGAATGCAGAGGCATAGCTTCAACAGTGATGAAGAGGAGAGGCAGAAAAAGGAGGGCTAAGAGTGCAATTCTCAGCATGGGAAGAGGTTAATAACAAGGTCTGCCCAGAATCAGGTTCATGAAGACTAGAAAGGAATAAAAGCAACACCATAAAGGCCTAAAAAACCCCCAAAACTGCCAATGTGAATTTCAGTGTAGCCAGGCACAAGGCAGTGCTGCTTGAAAGGACTGTTTTAATGCTGCATACAGGCTGATGATTTCTGCGTTCATTTTAACCCTCCAGACCTTGGGACATCATTGCCAACAGCTGAAAGAAGGGATTCGCACAGTACACAGTAGGGGTTTGCAGCGGTGAAAAGACTGCTCAGCTGAGTTAAGGAATGGCTGGACGAATCTGTGGCTAATAATAATGATGATGTGGCTAATAATAACCCAATGAACTAATGCTTCATCTGTACCACCTGCTGTATTGAGTCCAGACTGCCCTTTTGTTGAGAATAGGAATGGTAGAGCAATTAGGAAAAAAATGAGAGTGATCAGCAGCATGTTGTCCCTCTGTATGGTGAGAAGGGAAAGTGATGGGGTTTAATCCATCAGGAAAGAAGATGAATAAGTTAGAACTGTTGTATTTTACAGGGTTAATACTCACAGGAAAGAGTTCGTCTGCCACTCTCTGGTTTCGCTTTTAGTCTTTTAATCCTTTTTATGAAGTGATGAGGACAGAGATGTACAAAGAAAGCTAAAGACAGTTTGTTTCAGAGAGGAGAATTGTTCAGAGGCTGCATGACAACTATTTTCAGTTTGTGGACCTCAGTGGGGGAAATGTTTCATGGAGGCAACTGTATATTTTTGTAATATATGCTTACATATATAAATGGATATATGTATTTTTAGTTTAGGCTCTAGTACTTAAAGGATCTAGTATTTCATTCTGTAAAGGAAAGAAAATGTGCTGGGCTGTGAACATTCAGTGCACATACTGATGTCAAACTGGGAATGGAAAGGGATGGCATGCCTTGGAAATATCACCCTGTTCGCACAAACCCCCCTTGCATACGGCAGCGATTGCAGTGTGGGTTACCTCCCTCCTAACTGCACATGGTTCAGATTTGATGACAGTTTTGGGCTCTAGGTCAGGCTATCTAGAAGTTGCCTGTGCCCAGTGTGTGGTGTCTCAAGTCAGTCTGAAATGATTTGGGCAGGGGTGGGAGGCTTTGCCTGTGTGTGACTGCAGCTGGGAGAAACCCAGCAGTCTCGATGCAGTCACCGGCTCAGTTTTTGAGCTCATTTGAACCCCAGGAATGAAACATGTTCAGGTCTGTTCATCCCAGCTCTCGGGCAGCAAAGCTCCGGATCATTGTCCTGAAGGGGTACAAAGTGGAGTTCCTCCAAAGCTGAAGAGTGCCTTGAGAAATTGCTTGTGACCTGACACACATGCTGGTGTGGGAGGGACACCAAACTCCAGGCAGTTGCGAGATGCTTGCTGATGGGTGGGACTGCTGCTGTGGGTGAGATGTCAGTTCCCTGCGCCGTTGGTAGGGACGGGTTGTTGGAGGACTGAACATGTACTGTCTATCTATATGTACTGTTCCCTTTTCCCAAAACCATTTGATGTGCATGTTAAGATGTGACCACCCAAGGCACCTGAAACATCTGTTTTGCACATGATGGTGCTTGCTGTCCCAGCCTCATGCCAACTGGGGCCCTCCAGCTGGTGCTGAGAAGTCATCTGCTGTCCTCTTGCCTTACCTCCTTTCTCTGCAGCAGTGTTGCTATTGCTCTTAACCACAAAAGTAGCAAAGAGGACAAGGCAGGTCTAGATGGATGCTAAAGAAGTGCTTAAAACACTGATTAAATATAACACAGGGATCACATCTCCCCGTTGCTTGAGAAGGTGGCAAAGTGATCCATCCTGCAGTTAGCACTGGAGACCTGAAGCACAGAAAACGTCCAGGCCACACCATGAAGAAATTCAATGCCAGCAACTGACACTGGTTTTCCTGGATCCCAGACCTGGGTGTAAAGCAGAAGCTTGACCCTTCATCAAGGCTGTCTGATCCTCCTGCCTGTTTGTCACCGTGCCTCATTGCTTCATGCTTAGTGTTAGCACCCACCTGTGCTATGTACAGGTCAGGTCCTTCCGTGGTGCTCTGTGGGGAACGAGCCTTGCTTCAGGGCTGTTACGCAAATTCATAACAACAATGATCCAGAAATAGTACTCTTTAATCATGGGTAATTTCTAAAATGAATCAAACACATTCTTTTCTTTCCAATGAATAATTCTCTTAGTGCTGAGTGTTAGTAATGATAAGGACTTTCTAATATCCCTACAATATATTTTTAAAAGTCATTGGTCTTTCCTTTTAATAAATCCCCTTTGGAAATGTTCTGTATAATTTTAAAACCTTAGAAAAAAAAGAAGGGTCTGGTCAAAAGCAGCCACTGCCGTTCAGCCTTAACCACACTAGGATGGTTTTTGTCTGCAGATTTAATGCATTTGTGTGTGAGTGGCTCAGACCCTTCCTTAGGCATGTACTGACTTGATAAGCCTTAATGGCCATGCATGATAGGTCACCGGGAGATGGGGTGCATTGAAACTGCACCTTTCAATCCATGCTGCTGC
>JAVJGJ010000037.1:3619517-3640719 GCA_035590215.1 Microhierax caerulescens | reverse complement strand
CAAAACAAAACAAAACAAAACAAAACAAAACAAAACAAAACAAAACAAAACAAAACAAAACAAAACAAAACAAATAATGTATTCAGGGGAACTGAATGGATGCAAAGGATGAGAATTAAAGGCTTGGTTCTGTCTGTGCACTCCTGCTGAAACCTGAGAAGCAATGTCAAATAGTGCAAGGAGCAAAGGAGCCAGTTCCAGTTCAACAAGGAGATGGTGGGTATCATTAGCCAAAAGATAAAGGAGACTAAATAAAAAACAACCAATAACTTTGTATTGTAGAGCCAAAATGCTGAAAAGATTTGTTAGAAAGTATGCAGGAGTGAGCAAACTCAAGCTGGCAATAAATTGAGGACAAACAGGTTGTCTTGGGAGTCTTGAATCTACATGGCTGGCTGTGCACTTACCAGACATCTTATACAGGTGGCAACCTATAACTACAGTAGAAAATCAGAATAGTCCATGACATACACTGAGGTTGTTGCTTTCCATATGTATACCTGAACAATGCCTGGTTACTGTGGTGATGGACACTATAGAACGTGTTCATGTGGATTCCTTGACAATTTATAATCCAGTAGGGAGACAGAGTGGTCTGAGAGGGTGTATACCAGATGGACAGCCTCTAGAGAACACCCCTACAGGGACTAATGGGTCTTCACTGGAGACCTTTGATTTGTACATTGAATTTATATTCTTTAAGAGAAATAAAATGAGCTCTGAACATCTGACCTCTGCAGCTAGGTTCTTTGGCAGTACATAGCTAGGCATTGGATCAGAAACTTAGGGACACCTGAATAAATACCCTGGATTTTACATTTAGAATCATAGAATTATAGAATCATTAAGGCTGGAAAAGACCTTTGAGATCAAATCCAACCATTAACCCAGGACTGCCAAGTCCATTGCTAAACCATGTCCCTCAGCACCAGATCTATGTTTTTTCCAAACACTTCCCTGGGCAGCCTGTTCCAGTGCTTGACCACACTTTCAGTGAAGAATTTTTTCCTAATATCCAATGTAAACCTCCCGTGGCACAACTTGAGGCTGTTTCCTCTTGTTCTGTCACTTGTTATCTGGGAGAAGAGACCTCCCACCACCTGCCTGCAACCTCCTTTCAGGCAGCTGTAGTGAGTGATAACGCCTAGCCTCCTTTTCTCCAGGCTAAACACCCCCAGGTCCCTCAGCTGCTCCTCACAAGACTTGTGCTCCAGACCCTTCACCAGCCTCATTGCCCTGCTCTGGACACGCTCCAGCACCTCAATGAATGTCTTCCTTGTAGTGAGGGGCCCAAAACTGAACACAAGGCTCGAGATGCAGCCTCACCATTGCAGATTACAAGGGGACAATCACTGCCCTGGTCCTGCTGGCCACACTGTTTATGATGCAGGCTGGGATGCCATTGGCATTCTTGGCCGCCACCTGGGCACACTGCTGGCTTATGCTCAGCCAGCCATCAGCCAGCATCCCCAGGTCCTTTTCCTTTAGTGGGGTCCATCAAGTATTTAACCATGTATCTGATTTTAAACAGCTAAATCCATTATACAGGTGATATTAATATCCTTGAACAGCCAATGAACTGGGGTGAGAGTCACTGAATCACAGAATCATGGAGGTTTGAAGGGACATCTGGAGATCATCTAGTCCCCAGCTCAAGCAGGGTCAGCTAGAGCACAGTTGCTGAGGGTCACATCCAGCTGGGGGTTGAATATCTCCAAGGAAAGAGACTCCACAATCTCTGTGAGCAACCTGTTCTGGTGTTGACCACTCTCACAGTAAATAAGTTCCTTATATTTAAATCGCATTTCCTGCACACCACTTTGTGCCCATTGTACTGTCAGTGGGCACCACTGAAAAGAGTCTGCCTCCATCTTCTTTACATTCTCCTGTCAGATATTTATAAACATGGATAAGATCCCCTTGAGCCTTCTCTTCTCCAGGCTGAACAGTCCCTCTTCTCTCAGCCTCCTCTTGTGTGACAGATACTCCCATCCCTTAATCATCTTCATGGCTCTTTGCTGGACTCGCTCCAGTATGTCCATGTCTGTCTTGTACTAGGGAGCCCAGCACTGGATGCCTTGGCTACAAGCACTGTCCTTTGGAGAGCATCCACATTGTCCATCAGAAGATGATCAAGGGAGGCAGGATCTGGACCTGTGTCCCAACTCCCCGCTCTGGCAGCGAGGCCACGTTTTCCCAGGTTTGAAGATGGTTCTCTTCTCCGTCTTCTCTTCCTTGCTGTAATGAAAACCTGGTTGGACTGATTAGGAGAAGTGGAGAAGTTGATGAGTCACTGTCTTGTAGAGCAGCTCAATTTTGTGTGGAGTGCTGCACTGATCTGCCTACCCATCTGGGGTGAAGATTTATTTATGGTGCTCTCCAAAGTGATACTGTAATATCCTTTTCTAGCCCACATTCCCTCTGGTGCCTATTCACTATGAAATTTCTTTTTTTTTTTTTTTTTCCCCGATGTGTTAAGTAAGTTTATAGCGTATTGAGGTTGAAGGGAGCAGGGTATTGTTAGGATTTTTATCATCAAATTACTACTTTAAGCAAACTGGAAGTCTCTGATCTGTCATGTAGAGCACAGTGTACTGGCCCTGGCCTTGGCGTTCTCTCTCGTCTCAAAGCCCCAGCAAGATTCAGTGAGGATCTGGAGGTTACCTGAGGTAAAGGTGGAAAACATATTGGTGTGAACAGCTGCTCCTGGTGCTGGCTTCTTCACTCTCAGGAAGAGTTCAGAGGCAATAGATTTGTCTCAGTGAAACATTTCTCCTGCTTGGTAAGTCATGCTTCACTAATGTACTCATCTACCAGGAGGCTATTTGCAGTTTATGCCCATCACAAAAATGAGAACACATCTCCCCCCTCCTCCCCAGTCCCCTTGCTCTGCCCTGGGAGAGCTGGAGGGGATGGTGGTGGAGGCATCCGATGCCTGCAGCAAAATGTGGGTGCTTTGCCACCTTCTTCAATGCTGTGTGAGAAAAGTGATCTGCTGAAGGTGTCTGGGGCGGGCGGAGCTGGCTGGCCACTAGTTTGTCCTTGACTGTTGCAGGCATGAAGGTGGTCAAGTCACATTTAATTTTGATATAAAATTAGAATGTTATTAGAGGCAAATTCAGTGTGTTGCCTGGCAGGGGATCTGCATTGCTCTCAGCACTGCCAAATTTAGATTGCTAAGTGCAAGTGATAAAGTGGTGCCTTCCCTGCCTCAGAAGTCCAATGTCTCTCTTTCTACAGTGGGCTGGTGGATGCTTTGGATGCATGGTGACGATGTTCCTTTCATCTCCTGAAATACTCAATTTGCCTTATTTGGACACGTGCAGTCAGTCAGTATACAGAGGCAATTCAGTCTAATACCCAAAAAGTTAACCCAGAGGGGCAGCAGTGAAATGGTTAACCAGAACGGCAGTGATGCGAAGAAAGGGAGATGTAAGGGATTATACAGGACAAGTTGTTTCGGTTTGCTGCAGGGGAATGAGTCACTGATGATGGTGGCTAATGTAGACTTTGAGAGATGTGCGTCTTTTTTTCTGAGTGAGATTTTCAATGGAAAATATCATTTAAATGTGGACTAATGTGAAATGATGCAACGGGGACAGTAAATTGCATATGTTAAACTGAACAGTTCTGCAGCCAGCCACCCGGTGAAAGGATTGATGGATTATTTATTGCTGATTATATGACAGGGGAAGAAATCTGGCTCATCAGGGGCCAGGGAAATTAAATGTTATTCTCCTGTCACAGTAGGTGCTGAAATCAGTCTGTTACCTCCTGTTACCTCTTTTGATGAGCATGCAGAGCAGCCTGTTGCTTGGTGGATGAGGCCAGCTTTTTAAAGTTGTAGCTGACTAATTTTGAGGGCAGCAATAACATTTCTCCTTACGAATTTCAGAGCATAAAATGTTTTCTGCATAGATCAAGAAAGATGGCACCCCTGCCAGGTAAAATATTGATTAGCCACTATGGAAGTGTTTTTACATAAAGAGAGCTTCTCTGAACCATCAGATAATGCTGCTACTATAAGGGTGATACTGAAACAGCCCTTTTTTCCTGTTTTGTGCAAAATTTTGGCTTCCATAGGTTTCAGGAGAGGTCACATGGTTCAAACCCCATAGGGCCTGACTTGTTTCCATGTCGTGCAATTCTGTGCCATTGTGTGAATAAGTGTGTCTCTACTTCCCTGCGGATATGTGACAACATTTATCAAAGTCAAAAAACACGCGTTGGGAATTTGTTAGCCAGGGCAAACTTAGTCGTGTGCTGAACATCCAGTCAGAGATACTGCTCCCCAAACTATTCCTAGATTGTTAAGCCTGGCTATTGTAAGGATTCTGCACACACAGTTGGGCACACAGTTGGTGCCCTTGGTCAAAGATGTAGTCAGCCCAACTTTTCTTACAAGATGTCTCCTGCTTTACCTAGTCGTTTCTTTGCTTATCTGCCAACATCTGTCAGTGTGTTCCAGTCACAACTTGTGTGTCTTAATCCAAAGTATGCCATGCTCCAATGCCTACTGAACCCCAGGCCTAAAGGGCCTTGGCTTATGCCCATGGCCCTTGGGGGACCATTGCTATACAAGTGATTAAAACAATAGTGTAAATGTCGTGGCCCCCCATGGCTGATAATGCCAATATTTGGCAGATTTTGGCAAGACTGCTGAGCGCTGAGGGTTGCTGTACGGCCGTCCTTGATGCGTTATGTGATGCAGGCAAGTGCTAACAAGTACCCAAGTGGGTAGAGCTGGAGAGGTATGGTAACTTACAGCTAAGGTTTTGGGGGAATTCACGTGCAAACTGATTGCTTTTCACTTTACTTACAGAGAGACATTCCCTCTGCTATAAAGAACCTGGTGGCTAGTATCTGGTAATGGGGCTCATGGCATTCAGCTTATAAAAGTATTACTTGCATATCAGCAAAGATTAAGGACCTGAGTCTGTTCCTACTGAGATGGCTGTGAGGTTACCAAGTAAAGAGCACTCAGCATTATGAAACGATTTGGTAAATCTGAATGAGATCAGCAGTTGTTGTTGAGAGTGGCACAAAAACCACCACAGAGGAGGTAATCTGCATGCTGGCTGAATGGATGGGACGTACTGCTGTATGCAAGAGGCAGTCATACGGAGTCAGGACATGGGCAAAAATCAAGGCTAACCAGCTTAGTCGCCAGTTAGGCTGTGCCTGAGCGGAAGGAGATAGTCGTGAGATTTAAGTGCCGGCAGAGCTGTTGGATCAGGGTTCTGCTCCGAACTCTGCTGCAGGCTCACAGGCTCCTTCATTTCCTATTGATGCTCTCCCCTGCACAGCCTTGGTTCTGCTTCAGAGCTGCCCAAGTGCAGAGGTGGCCATATGGGCAGCAAAATGTTTTGCTAAAGACTTTGAACTCATTGCTAAAACAGTCAGGTCTTGCTTGAGAGAGGGATGCTGGCAGCAAGGCTGGTTCCTACAGTATCTGTAGCTATATATACATATGTATGTGTTTATATGTATTTGTATAGTTATGTATGTATGTGTAGCTGTAAGGCTGTCATTCTTGCCTCTGCTTATCACAGAGCTTGAAGTGTTTTTTAGGAGGTATTAGGGGAGGTAGGAAAGTAGCTTTACCCTGGCCTTCTCCACCCCGATCTCTCCTGATGTCTTTGGCTGGTCACAGAAAGAAGATGAGGAGAGCTGTACCAGGATGTCCAGCAGCAAAAGCTGAGACTGTCTGTTTTATAGGAAAAAGTTAAGTAAAACAATGAGTCAGTGGCCCCTTGGGTAGCAAAATCTGCTCACTGTGATCGTCTAGCAGAATAGTGGCCCTTTCGAAATATCCCTGGTGTGTGGCAGACTTGTATTGGGAAAACAGATCCATCGCCTGCTCAAAAGGCAGTATTTAGCAGCAGGTTTTATGCCAAAGTGTCTGAGTCAGTGTTCTGCACATGGGGAACTTCTGGGTTTCCTGATGCAGCCCCAGTGGCCAATAAAACCAGGTGGTGCAGGAGCCAGCCCTGGTCTTTGGAGGTGGCTAGTTTTCCTGCCACTGCTCACCGGCACCGTGGAGAGGCTGAAATCTTTCACACAATGACCTCAGGAAGCTCAAAGTAGTCACTTGTGCTTGTCTCATGCACTTGGAAAGCTCTCTAGGAGCACAGTTTGCTGTGGAAAAGGGAAGGGAAAGTGAGGGGCAGATGAGAAAGAAAGAGGCAGGCAGGAGAAGATAAATAGGGCAAATGCAGGACAGACTTGGAACCAGTCGTGGCCAAAACCTACTAGCCAGAACGTGCCAGGAGGAAGCAGAGACCATGATCAGCCATCAAAACATCCCTGGTATCCCTTGCCAGTCATTTCTCCCTGGAAAGACAAGGAAAATAGGAGGCTAACTCACACCATGTCATCCCAGGAGCCTCCAGCACAGCGTCATCAGCTGTAGCATGCCATAGGCTTATCTTCTCTACCCTGAGTCAGACTTTGTCCTCTCTTGGTTTGGAGCCCCTCTTTCAGATGGGCTGGAGAAGATCAGAGTGCCAGAAGCCAGAGCATGAAGGGCTCGACAGGCTGTGACGGCTGTGCCCCACATGGCCAGAGGTAAAAATGGATGTGACATGGATCTCTGTCACAACAAGAAAAGGTGAGGAGCACTGTCCCTAACTTGTCAAGCAGGCAGAGCTCTGGTGATGTGAGGAATGGGAGGTGACACCCTGTGGCACGGTCACCGTTAGGGAGGAGGATGGCATGTGCATGTGCTGAGCCCTGCTCTGCATCAGCATGGCAGTTTTTTCCTACTGGTCCCCCTTTCCACAGACGTACAAGAAAAGATCTGCCAAATAAGCTGAATTAGCTATTTGACTACAAAAGCCAGTGATATAGTTATTTTGGCAAAGAACAAGTTTTCTGGAAATCAATTACCTAAAATTCAACCTCTGGCTAAGTAAGGTCCTGCAGATACCAGTATAGCATTTGAGCTGCCTGATGGATTTCTTGTGTTGGGGATTGCTCTCTCCTCATTTTAATTACAGCCACTTTCAAAAAATGCAGTAAGGAGCACCCTTTAAAACCAAGACAGCTCTTCCCCATGCACCTTTCAAATATGGGCAATGAGGCCATTGATCTTGCCACCTTGTTACATCCAGAGATCATGAAATGAGACTCATGCATAAGTGGATTATGTAGTTTTGCTCAGTGGCTTCATGTGGAGAGCAGAGACCGTGAGTCAAGATTTCTGGTTCCCTGCATTGCCTGTTGGCAGTAGCTGGGCTCTTCCACAGTGTGTGGCATGGCCACCTGTTTCATTATTTGGTAGAAAGCTGGGGCTTCCTTTGAATGCACTTTCCTAGGGGCCTCTCCTGCAACCCTCCCACAGAGCTGGATTTCTTCTCTGTTTATTCCTTTCCTGTTTTCTTTATGTGCTTCAGTCTTTAACTTTGCAGAATGCAACTGGAAAGGTGCTACACAAACAAGCTCAGAGATTGCAGTGTGTATGCAAAACCCCCGGACCCTTGGTGTGACCTCCAGCTGTGCTGTGGGTGCTAGGAGATGAGTAGAAGGCTTCATGCCGTGATATAAAACGTGCAACACTTCCTGCGAGCACGAAGTGGTCAGAAGCAATCACCAGTACAGCCACTGGGAAGAAAAAGGAAGAGGCAGAAGGTGTTGTGCCCTATTAAGAAAGGGGAGTCCCCCGATCATAGCTTCAGTAAGGGCAGATATTCAGACCTAGTTATGCTGTTGCTAAAAAACACGGGTGCGTTGCCAGGAAATGCACAAAAAGCAGTGGGAAGGCAACAGAAAACACTAGTGGAAGCTTAATCTAGAGAGTTTATCCAAGGGATGAATAAATGGGCTTGTGCTACCAAGCTACAAAGATTTAATAGGTGTAAAAACCAATGAAAGAGAGGAATGATTTGGCTTAGTCAAAGGGCATAGCACTTAGCAGTAATGGGGGAAAATTACAGAAGGTTAAAATCCAGGTTGAGTATAGTGCATCTGCAGTCAGATGTGTGAGTTTAGAGAATAACCTCCCCTGGGGATGTGTGGCACTTGGTTTGACATTTTGTAACCAGGTGAGTGCACAGACATGACAAGGGTGAATGGGCATCTGGAGAAAGGAATGGTGTGTGAGCAAGTCTGTTGAGATACGAATACATGTGAAGTTGTGTTGTGAAGACCCAGGCGTATTTTGCCCAGAAGAGCTGGCAGAACCCAGTAGGATAGCTTCCCAAGCAGTTCTCCCAAGGAAGAATCTTATGGGAAAAATCACAAATCAGCAGGATTTATTGGATCATTTTTATGTCTGGTGCTTGCTGTTCAGAGATCCCGCAACTGTTTTCACTTACTGGTGGACAAACACCACTTTTCCCAATTTATGGAGGCAGTAAAGAGAAGACTTGGAAGTCCGAGACTCTGTAGCCAGTTAGTTGGTTAGCAGTTGACCTGAAGAAAATTATTATTTCATATCATTTAGGCTTTTCTCTGAAGCATACCATCTGTGAAGCTCATCTCTCTTTTTCCTTTTCTGGTCGATACTGGAACATGCTGTTACCAAAGTGCTGCTGGGAAGCTGTCTGTGAGTGGGGGTACTCCCCATCTGAATCACAAGAAAGATTATACCTGTCAGATTTACATCACAACTTTTGAGAGTTTTTTAAATGCTGCTTTTAAAAAAAATAATTTTAATTTTAAATAATATTATTTTTTAAATAATACTTGAAACTGTTGATGATTCTCCAGACCCCAAAGGAGAAATGTCTGAGGTCTTTTCAGCAATCACACTGGCAACTTCATCCAGGAAACAGCTGCTTTCTTGGCTTATGATACTTGTTAATACCTAATATCAAGGAGCTGCTATATTTTAAATTTATGGGAAGCCTCAAAAGTTCATGTGTTCATTCATTTATTTTTCATCCTCGCACTGAGCAGGCAGCAGCCAACAGCTGTTGCACCAGAATCCAGGGAGGGAGGGAACAGCAGTAACAGCAGCAGAGGAACAGAGACATCTGTAACTGTTAAGGAGCAGGTCCCTAGCTAAGAAGTTGGTCTGGTGAAGAGTCAGTCTGGAGCTCCAAAGAAATGTCCAGAGAACCACAACCCTTTTTAGTCTGCAAATCTTGGAGCAGTTATGAATTTGTCCTGAGACAGATAAGTTCAGTGGTGGCAAGAGACATTAAATCTTCTTTTCTTTCCTTGCTCATTTGATTTTCCTGTTTATTCTTAGCATCACATACAAGACATAGTCATTTTCCCAGTCTCTTTAAAATCCCAGGATCCAGTACTGTTCTTTCTTCATTCTGCATTTATTTAATATGTGCAAGCAGAAGCTGGTTGATGAAACATGCTACTGAACAGAATGAGGCCATCACAGGAGAAAATGAGTTTATTTTTCTCCTTAATGATGATTCAGATAAGTTGGTAATGACTCCTAGAGGATTTTGCATTGAGATCATGGACTTACAGGGAGCTTTCCTTCCATAGTTCCCCTCAAAGCCTCAGCCTTCGTCCTAATGTGTCACGTTCATATGCTTTGACCTCTCAGTACTGATGATGTTATGTAGTGAGATGCATTTGGGACTTGGGACAAAGCAACCAGCATGGACTTGATGTTCAGAGATCTCCTGTTGATTGCCAGACCCTTAAATGTCAGTAAGAAAGTACCACCCAAGCACCACACCTCTAAACCTGAATGAAACCATGGAGCCATGCCCTTCCTCTCAATCTGTGTAGTCTTGACCGGTGACGATGAAGGCAGTGGTATCTTTCTTACCTAAAGTCCATGTTTGAGAACAGTGGTCTCCAGATTAGTACCTAGACAGACAGCCCATGAGCATACAAAGCTACTAGCATGGCACTGGTGCAAAGCCAGGCTGTGACATACATATAGTTGGGAGCCCAGATACCTGCTGCAGTGCGATGGTTGGAGGTTGGTGTCATGGCTAACAGAGCAGGGATTTAACTAGCTACACAAGATTAGGTTAAAGAAAAGCTAAGTAGTGCCAAGACTTCCAGGACTAGCCATTGAAGAGGAAATATAACACACAGTAGAATGTCTCCAGCTCTGTATATAGCTATATACGACACCCTTTACTGCCTAACTGAACTTACAGACTTCATAGGAGCAAATATCTTAGGCAGGCAAACAGCAAGATCTCCTTCCTGTCTGAGATGGGATTTTTTTTCTAAATCGGTTAACACCAATTGTCTGTGCTTCCTGATAAGCTAAGTAACTGCAGTTGGGATCATTTTCATGGAAATTTCCATATGCCCCTTGCAGAGAAGCCAATAACAAGCTGTCAAGCAATGAACCTCAGCCCAAATACCCGACCAGGACGGCTGCTAAATAGGTATGGAGGGAGTGATGACTCCACATCCACATCTGACTCCTGCCTCTGTGAGACAACAGGGTTGCATGACTGCTTGCACAGTAGGCTTGGGCTGCTGCAGAGTGGCTGTCCTAGCTGTGCAAGAAGCTCCCAGGTGGAGATATGGGAACTGCTGCTCTTGGACTGCCCATAAACTCAGCCCAATTGGGGATGGCAAGGATGTCTCTTTTGTTTGGTCCTCATCACTTTTTCAGTGGAGAGGTGGGATGAAATGCTGTGATCATCAGTGCTGTGTTAGTATAGCTCTACTTTGGTGGCCAGCAGTCTTTAAAGATGGTCTTGCCTCCTCCAGCCCCTACAGATCTCCCACAGTTGATAGCAGGGTGAGCTTTGCTTTTGTCACCTACCAGCTCAGCACCAACACAATGTTTATTGTAGTTTTGTTCTTTCTTTCCTTGAAACGTAGGCTGGTGTCTCCTATTTCCCTTATGCTACTCAAGCACTAGTAGTGATGGTATATTTGGAGTATTTCGAGTAGAAGTTTGCAGTTATCTAATCTGCAGCTTGAGAGAAGTAATATATGTCATTCAGGAGTATAGAGAATTGTTCTGTTATTAAGTTATTAAAAGTGCACTTTTTGGTAAAGGGGATCCTTAGCCAATAATCAAATAAGAGAAGCTGCACATCATTAGGAAAACAGTAAAGGATCAGACTAATGACTCTTAGGGCCTCATTTGCTCTCCAGTTAATTAAACAGACAACACAGATGATGCTGCTGTTAATAATATCATTCAATTACTGTGCTGCTAAGTGTTATGGTCCCTAGGAAACCATTACCCAGTGTTGATTGAGAAGGGGAACTGTGAAGGGCTACTTAGGGGACAATAAACCATGTCTCTGTTGAAAAGGGGGCTGAAAGCAGTGTTTACTGGAGACACTGGGTACTCTAGTACAAGTAGGTGCAAGGTTGTTTGAGGTGATGGAGAAGCTAGTTGAAGGACTAAGCTGAAAAGCTGTGCTCCTACCCCAGGTGTGTTAACGAGGTGTGTTAACAGCCAGTCAGGGGTCAATGGGAGGCATTTTTATAAAGGGGCTGGGGAGAAAGGCTCTTTGCTTGTGGAAAGAAGAGTGTCTGTGTGTATAGCAGCTGGGACATGAATGGTGAATAAAAGGGAATTGGAAATGGAACTGAATGTATCTCAACACCCCAGAGTACACTAAGCATCTCGGTGAGAAGGATGGGGGATATCATAAAAGCCTCACTGAGCAGTGCAGGTAATAGATTCCCTTGTCTGGTATTTCCACTCCCCTAATTTGAAGGTGAGTGTAAAATCCAAGGCTAGCAGTAGACGACCTCATCTCAGCCCTTGGGACGTTATCAAACTTGGCTTTCTCTTCCAGGCATTGCAGTGGCAGGGTCTATCGAGCTGAAGCACAGCATGGTCCCAGGTGGCTCCCATTCATGACACGAGCCTGCTTCCCCCGGTGTCCTGGGAGTGTGATGCACAAGGGTGTGAGAGGGCAGAGGATAGGTGTTGAAAGGAAATGTGGAGTTTCCCCCAGGTCCTGATATCTCTGCACCATTTCCTCTGTCCAAATCCACTGGGTATCCCTTGTTTCTCCCACAAGGGCCAGAGCGTGCTAGGTTATTTTTTCTCTTTTTTTCCTTTTCTCTCCTTTTCTCTGTGTTTGCTTGTGCAAAAGGAGGTTTGGTAGTGTTTATCTATACTGTGATAGCAGCTGGAGACCCTAACCGGGCATGTAGGGGGACTTGTATGCTGTGATGCTCAAACTGGCAGGTAACAACAGTCTGGGGTTAATGGTCTGTGTACTTGGTACTTTTGGCTGTTCTCTGATCCCGTGAAATGCCTTGGGCCATGGTCATAATAGCTTAAGTAATATGAAGAAATGTGTTGGAAAATGCTTGGCAGTAGCTCTGTGTAAGAAAACCTCTACTGCATGGCTGCACTGACATTTTGAGTACAATGCCAGAGGAGTTTGCTTCTATATCAGGCTACTTCTTTGCAGGTTCTCAGGGTAAGCGAGGGAATATGAGGGTATGGGGTGCTAATACTCCATGTGTTGAGTATTACAACTCTGCAGTGTTGGGGGCTGCACTGCCACATGGTGACATCATGCTGCTTTATAACTGGGTTTGCTAGTTGCAAAAGAATCCTTTACTGGCCTCTCCTGGAGCGCTATGCCAAGATCAGCGATTCAGTTTGCATGTTAAAGGCTAAAAAGGTGGGTGTTTGTGCACGGATTTTGCCATGATACAAAATGATTCAACCCCGAGCAGGTAAGAAGGGAATTATATTCACTTCTGAAAGATACTTTGGGGAAAGTGGTTAATTTTCTTTAAAGCTCAATTAAAAAAACCACCAACAACAACTTGTATGGTTTTTTTACCCAAACTTGTGTTCATTCATTCAGGTTTTGTCACTGTCTTAATATACTATGCCAAAGTAATTTCAAATGCCTTTATTCCCACGGTCAGCTGTGCTCCCACTGAATTAATGTCTGAGCACCTCAAATCCAGAACGCAGGGACTGTTCTGGCCCCTGGGCCTCAGTGTGACCCAGCAATTAGCATCTCTTTGCTTTTCTGTCATGAGCAAGGACCATACCTTGGGAACACACTGGAATCTGAGACGTGAGCATGCACCAGCATCTCGCCAGCCCTTGGGCTGGAAAGGGGACACGAAAGACTGGGGTCAAACCAGATCTGGTGCCAGGGGCTGGACCTGCTACTTCTTCCTCAGACTGGGAGCATCCCCATGTTTTCTGCAGCTCCAGCTCACTGGGGCTATGTAGCACCTCTTTCTGGAGAGTGGGAAGGTGTCTCGGTGGCCAAGGCAGTGGCCAGGGACAGTGCAGTGTAAGACTGAATCTCTCAGGACATGTCCTAACATCGTGGCAAACTCAGGCAGAGGAAAGTTTAAACAGGTGGATACAGCAAAGTAGTAGCAAAGAAAATGTGGACTCAGTTCTGTGCTTAAAACATGGAAAACCGGGAGTAATGTCAATTAGGGGAATTAAATGCAAGAACAGCCCAGGCTCTTGTGATCACCACTGCTAAGAAAGGAGATTTATGTGAATGAAATCATTCTCCAGGGTGCTTTGGTGTAAGCAAAGCATCTCTTTTCCATACAGTTTGTCTCTGCTAGCACCGACCTGCTGAAAGGCAGCTCCAGATCTCTGGATGCTGGACGGGGATCAGCCTTGCAAGGCAGGACCCTGCTGCTGCGCTCGCCTGGGTTGCATGAGAGGCTGGAGGGGGCTGGGGTGGCATGGGTGAGTGGGGCTGAGTCCCTGCTCTGAGTCTGGGAAGACAGAAACCTTTCCAGGATACAATTTTCCTTGTGTTTCAGCTATCCCAGCCCCCTGCGAAGGGGCTGGCAGCCTACACCCCCAAAAGACATGCACCTCCTATATTGTCAGGGGTGCTTGGTGACCATGTAAAACTTCCCAGTGCTCCCACTTTACTTCTTGGTGGTATCAGCTACAGACCCCTCCTTTACTGCAGATGTGTTCATGACTTTCTAGCTGGCTTTTATCACTGGCATCCCACTTCTGTCCCAGGAATGGAAATAATAAAGATCGGCTCCTCTGTGAGGAGCTCCACTGTGCTTGCAGGGATGGGACCTCTCTCCAGCAAGGCTTTGGCACCTCTGTCAGTTGCCCAGGCACCTGCCCGCATCCGCAGCCTGCTGAGATCTCGGCATCTCTGCCCCTGCCTTTGCTGCTTCTTACTCTGACGTTTCTTCACTTACCAGTTATTGTACTAAAAGCTTCTCATGCTCATAAACTGCCACAGACATCTTTTTTTAAAACAGTGATGAAACACAGCCGTGAACTCTTTTCTGGGCCAACCTTCTGCCATCCCACACAATGTGTTGACATTTCTTATTTAATCCTTCAGCATCCCTCATTTTCACGAGGGATTCCCTGTGGGGCATATTAATTAATCTCACTGGAGTGCAACAAGAAACACACCTGCAAATTTATTTTTGCTTTATTTATTTATTTATTCCTGATATACGGATATTTGTTTTCTACATTTGAGGACATGGGGAGTTGTTCAGAACTTGTAACCAGTTCCCTATCCCAATTACTGGTCTCTTATCTTAACTTTGCCTGATCATTAACCTCCTTTCTGCTGAAAATGGAAGCAACGTATTCTTCCAATGGATGGCTCATCCTACCCTTGTTCCCTAGCTGTCTTCTTTCCTTACACTTATTTTAAATGTTCCTGTCAATTTTTCCCTTGCAATAAGTATTACTGTTATCTTGCAGTAAATTGCAAGATCTGTTGCAATAAGCATTATTGTAATCTAATTCTGGTATTATTTGTGCATTTGTCATGGAGAAATCTCAAGGTGCTTTTTTAATCATCCCTGCATTTTTCATATTGAGTGATTCAGTTATGAATCTTTTTAATTTTTCACCATTGTGCTTCGGAAATTAAGGACTAAGATACCTCCTTTTGCTTATCATTCTTTTTAATTTAAACAGTAATAGTGAACAATTGATCAAATAATTTTCCATGGCGTCTTCACTGTTGATGTAAACCAAGTATAGAATAGAATTTCTTTTTGCTGGCTCTGATGCTATTTCGGGTGTTTGTGTGTGTGTGTGTGTGTGTGTGTGAAATCTACTGCCTATTACATCCTGGAAGGACTGAACTCAAGTATTGCTAGTAAAGTAATTCTCCACTTGCCATCTAGAAAATTGAAAAATGACACACTTCCCAGTATTATTTATCTTTCTAATAATTGTCCAGATATCTCATCATGTGTGAATCCAATGGCAGAGATCTGTAACAGCTTCCCAGAAAATGAGTTGTGTTCAGATGGATCCTGTCATATACATGATCTCATTTTATAAATCCTTATGAGCTACCGTGTTATTCACCTGTGCTGCAGTTTGGCCATTAAAGCTTTTATTTCTCTCACAGATCACAATTCCCCAGTATTGTGTACCGATCATATCATGTTCCTGTTATCACAGAAATACTCTGTTTCGCATCTGGAACCAGGAGTTCTTGTTCTTCTGAGCACTGACGTTGCCTGTCTACCATTTTCCCTGAGCAAGTCCTTCTCGCTTTCTATTTTTCTCTCTCCTTTATCTTTCTTCATATCCTCCTTTTTCTTTTTCACCTCTCCACTCTGCTCATTTCATCTCTTTTTCATACCCTTTTCTCATCTCATTTTGCTGTTCCCTCACAACCCCCCCCCCCCCCTTTCCCTTTTTCCTCTCTTGGTGTGAAATAGCTCCCATGTCCTTATAAATCCATTTGAGCTTCTCTCTCTGCTTTAGGTTAGCTTGCAAAAGAGGCACAGGGAACTGCCTTTAAAGGCATCTAAGATGTGCTTAGTCTATAAAACACAGAGCACACTCAAATACAGTGAATCTTTCTCTGCTAATGTCCTGGTACATCAGCAAGAGTTAAAACGAGTGCACGCTGGATTACCCAAAGCCCTGCACGTAATGATACTTGTTATCTCTGCTGGCCGTGTTTAACTATTTTGCTTGTGTTCCCAAATCCTCATGATTTTTACACAGAGCTACCCACTCTGTGCTACAAGTGGAGGAAGGAGAGGATGGGTCCAGCCTGGGAAATGGGGGAGAGGGTGTAAGAGCTGAGAAATGATGATGAGAGGGACACAAGAAGAGGCTGGAAGTTATTGAGGGTGGAGACAGGTAATGAGAGGGTAAAGTTAAAAAGGTTTGGGGGGAACTGCGGTGGTCAGGATGGGGTAAGAAGGGTCATTTGGGCACCTGAATAGTGCTGGAGATAGTACACTGACCAAGACAAGCTCCAGATCTGTGCTGTATTGTGTTTCTGCATGCAAGGGGAGGGAAGGAAGGTGGACAGAAAACAAAGAGGAGCAGGTGTATGAAGAGAAAGGCATGGGAGGGGACTGAGAGTTATAGAACGTACAGAGTGGACGGAAGGTGGAAGAGGGGCACCCCTGCGTATGTCTTTCATAGCAAGAAGCCACTCTTCTCCCCTCCCCAAGTTCCACTTGGTCTCTAGGGGATGCTGGTACCACCTTGACATTGCCTGCCTGCTGCACCCTGCAAATGCTGCCTGACCGAGGCTTCGGCGCTTGATCCTTGGATCCCCATCGGCAGCACTGGCAACAGCAGCAGAGTAACGGGGTGAGACACTGGCAAGCAGTTATCGTTAGAAAACAGAACAACAAAAAAAGTTTGTATACATAAGAAAAGGAAAATGAAGCAATGTTGGGCTGGGCAATTAAGCTAAAAGCATTTGAGAGTGTAATCCAGCTCTCTCTATCAATAATTCAGGAGTCCAAGATCAGTTTAATTGATTGAACACTTTCCACAGTAGTCAGCCACTAATAAGACAAATGAAATGTCTTTTTTATTGTCAGATCTCCACCTCACATTTGCACAGGCAAAATCCTGCAGGGCTTTTAATTTGAGGAGCTTGGGTATTTTTTCTCTTGATGGAGATAAAGTGAGGGCCAGTGTCTGTTTTTAAACAGCAGTAAATTAAGACAGTCTGCTCCTCTGGCTGCGGATGGGTGGAGAAACGTAAAACTTATGTGGGTCATCAAAAGTTGAAGCTAGTTCCCAGAGGATGTGTTATTACTGTGTAATGATTTGAATGCCTGGGATGCTTGGCCTTGACAGACTCCAAAGGACTATAGATCTTATCCTAAAGCCAGTCTCTTACCTCCCTTCTTCTAAAGAAGCAGCACATTAGGATCCTTGATTTCCTAATAGTAGTTTCAATGCTTACCTTTTAACATGGCAAAGGGGTTTAAAAGGGGCTGGAGAAATGTTTAACTTTTCGAATTCATGTGAGCAAACCACACCACAGGTTGGGGGGCGGGGGAGTGGTGGGTTGAAACTGTTCTGTGTTTCGTAGCTTTCTTCCAAAGTCATGCCAAATGCAGCGATTTGTAGGACCTACCTGATGACAAAGTAGGGCATGCTCAGCAAATTCACCTGATTTTGTTTCCTTTGGACCGTATCCCTGAGTTGAGGGGGAGACTGGCTCAGCAGGATGGAGCTTGTGGACACCAGCTCCAGAGCATTGCTTGTTGCTAATCAAAAGCTGATTTGAAGAAGAGGTAAGGCTTCAGTTGCTCCTGATGTATATACAAGTGCCTATCTGCACAGTGAAAATCTGCATGTAAGCAAGGCTTCTTTAAGCCCAGATACTCACCAGTTATGCTAACACATTATCTTTTAAGCATAGAGGCTCTGGGACTGGATTTTTAGCCAACATAACTCAAAGTAGCTCCTCTGGGGCATTCTGCTGTCTTATAGAAGCCAAAGATCTAGCCCTGGGGTGAGGGAGCAGCTCTGATTATGATGTGTGTGTTGTGTGTTTAATTAGGAATGACCACAAGCTGTGTGCATGCTCCAGGGTCCCCGCCGAGTTAACCTTTTTGCTGGTGTGGCCCAGGTTACCTTCTGAGCAGACCCAAAATTTGGAGATCTGGTAGTGATTTTCCTAATCTGCTATTACTACGCTGGCTTGGCTAGGAAGGGGGAGGGAAGGAGGGAAAGTGCTTAAGAGGTTTTATTTTGCCTGTATTACCTCTGAAACATTACATAATGTGTTCAAAAACGTTTGATCTAACCAAGGAGTAGTTGTTTTACTTCCTAATCTAATAACTTCTTGATGTCTGTCTCCTCTTAGTTTTGCTCTAGCTAGGCTGTGCAAATGCCATTTAATTGTGTTCTTGAGAAAACTAAAGGCCAGTAGCTTTGCCAAGCATGGCTAATTTTATAATGCACCACGCCAGAATTAATCTTGACTGCAAAGATAAGGCTGATGGTTTATAGTTGGCAATTATGGCCATCGAACAACTGTTGTATAGGGTCGTTATAGGCTATAAAGTTCTTTTAACTATCGTGCATTGCCTAGGGAGGCAGGTGTTTGCTATAGACAAGACAGAGGAGAATGAGGAAGGGGCAGATGGGAGTGAAAGAAAGTGGGCAATAGAGGAGAGAAATAGGACTAAAAAAGGGGACAATAGCAAATGAAAACAAGTAGGGTGAAGGCATGAGAATGGCATGGGAGTGACATATACGTGGAGCAGGGGAAGAAGAGGAATGGATATGGCCAACAAGAAGGGAGAAGGTATGAAATACAAAGAAACTGATGGGAGAAATAGGCCAGTGAGTACAGATGTCTAAGATTCAGTCTAGTCAAAGAAGATATATATATATATTTATTTTTTTTAAGGATATTTTCAGCTTCTCTGTCTTTAGAACATGTACCACCTATCTGCCTAGTAAGCAAAGCAACTTGGTTACCCAGTAGATGTGCTGATGCCTACTGGAGTCTTCTCCCTGGACAGGTTCTTTCAAGCTGAGAGCTGGTCCTCTGCAGAGATAAATAAAACTGCCAGGTTTATAATTCTGCTGCTGCTACGCAGCTAGGAAGTCAGGAGGTCTTCAGGACTCAGAATCAGCTTCAGCCTCTGTGTGAACACTTGAACAGCTCCATCTGACTGCTTATGGTTTTGCAAAGCAAATGAGACCCATAGCAAATGAGATAGCAAGTCTGAAAATGGAATTGTTACTTCTGAGACTTAAAAGCAACCAAGCAAACAAATAAAAAACAGCTATTGATCTGTATTTGGTTTACACAGAAAGGTTTTGGTAACCAGGAGCTGCAGGGGTAGCTTCTGTGAGAAGACACCAGAAGCTGCCCCCATGTCAGACAGAGCCAGCTCCAGCCAGCTCCAGGATGGAACCACTGCTGGCCAAAGCTGAGCCCATCAACGATGCTGGTGGCGTCTCTGTGATATATTTAAGAAAGGGTAAAAAGTGCTGTGCAGCAGCTGTTAGAGAGGAGTGAGAATATGTGAGCGAAACAACCCTGTCGACACCAAGGTCAGTGCAGAAGGAGGCAGGAGCTGCTCCAGGCACTGGAGCAGAGATGCCCCGGCAGCCCGTGGTGCAGCCCATGGTGAGGCAGGCTGTGCCCCCAGCCCAACGAGGCTGACAGTGGAGCAGATCCCCACCTGCAGCCCTGGGGGGGGGCATGCTGGAGTACATGGATATGCCCCGGGGGAAGTAGCACCCCTTGGAAACCCCATGCAGGAGTAGACTCCTGGCAGGAGCAGTGGCCCATGGAGGGGAGCCCAGGCTGCAGCAGGTTTGCTGGCAGGGCTTGTGACCCATAGGGGATCCACGCTGGAGCAGTCTGATCCTGAAGAACTGCACCTTGTGGGAAGGACCCATGCTGGAGTAGTTTGTGAAGGACTGTATCCTGAGGAGGGACCTCATGCTGGAGCAGGGGGAGAGCGTGAGGGGGGAGTTGCAGGGACGAAGTGGTATGGACTGACCACAGCCCCCGTTCCTCATCCCCCTGTGCTGAATGGGGAGGGAAGGAGGAGCTAGAAGAGCTGGGAATGAAAGCATGAAGTTGAATCTGGGAAGAAGGGAGGGGTGTGTGGAAGGGCTTTTTAGTTTTGCTTTCTTTCTCACTATCCTACTCTGTTACTAATTGGCAATAAATGAAATTAATTTTCCTAAAATTGAGACTGTTTTGCCCATGATGGTAATTGTTGAGCAATCTCCCGGTCCTTATCTTGAGCCCCAAGTTTTTCCATCCTACCTTTTCCCCCTGTCCTGTTTGATGGAGGTGTAGTGAGAGAGTGACTCAGTGGCCTACCAAGGTCAACCCACCACATGATTATATATGTATATTTATTGATTCCCAGAAATGTGCAGTTGAGGAAACTTCCACAAAACTGTGCTAAGACTCTTAGTGAGAGTCCAAAATTGAGCATGTGTCTGCAACTTCAGTCCCAAACTAAGGAGTGTGAAATGATACTGCACTGGTTAGTGCAATGGAGGGTTATTATGTCTTATAGACAGGAGCTCTTGTGGACCCTCAGCAGTGCTGCTCCTTATTTATCTAAGCTTCAAAGCTTGTAAATGAAGCTGAAATTGAGACTTAAATCACTACGGGAATACTTCTGAAGGGTGGTAGCCAGGGTTTTGTCCAAGGCAGTTTTAAATAACACATGAAGTGTTTTGTCGATCGGATTTCTGGAGCTACATTGTCTGGAGGAGTTCAGAGATTAAATAGAATGGAAAACATCTGGTTATGGTATTAAAATAATATAGTAGGACAATGTTTTCCACCCAGCAAAAGAGAAATAGTGAGGAGTGGAGATCTGAAGAAGTTTTGGTGAGTGACTTCCCATTTCTTTGTACTCAGTTTGACTATTCCTGTTGGCTGGGAATAGGAAACTGAAGTGATGGATTGCTCTGATTATGCCTAGTCAGGTGCATTAAATGGTGTCTCACTCTACTGCCTTCTGCAATCTTGCTGCTCGATGTGCTTATCAGGGCTGATGTGGAAAAGGTAGATGTCTGTAAACAATAAAATAAAAGAGAAGGTGAAAGATCTCAAACTACTCTCAGCAAAAAGATTTGTTGGGAACTGGAAATGTGTTGAGGAGATTAAGCCGAGCCACTTTTAGAATAACTAATTGGGATATGCCTGTCAGCTTCAAGACTCAGTAGTGCTCATGAACCCCATCCTGCTTTTCATGGGTCATTTGTTGGAAAGATCTTTGCAGTGTATGGAAAGTTTCTTTTTAGCATCCGTCTGTTTAATGCTGACATGGAGCTTAGCTCAGATTCTTATCTCTAGCGAAACCGTGGACTCATGTGTACTTAGTCCTGTGAGTTTTACTCATCAAGAAAGATTATTCTGTTTTCATCACAGAATTGTCTGGGTTGGAAGGGACTGCTGGAGATCATCTATTCCTACCCCCTGCTCAAGCAGCTTCACCTAGAGCAGGTTGCACAAGATTGCATCCAGGTGGGTTTTTAATGCCTCCAGAGAAGGAGACCACACAACTTCTCTGGGCAGCCTGTGCCAGGGCTCTGTCACCATCTAGA
>JAVJGJ010000037.1:3603626-3614776 GCA_035590215.1 Microhierax caerulescens | reverse complement strand
CCCGGTACACCAGGTGGCACCTACCTTGGATGCTCTGTCATCTTCTTTAAAAGAATTGCCAGTGATCACAGACTTCTCTTACCTAAGCTGTAAAAGTAGAGGCCAAGTTCAACAAGAGGAGGTCTGAGAGAATCAGGTCTTCTGTGTCATATAGATGAGCAGGAAGATTGTCAGTGGTTTCATGGGGCCATTTGAAAATTTCCACTCTCCCTCATTTACTTTTTTAGTAAAACCCTTTTTAGTGTAAATTTTACACAGAAAAAAATGGAAAAGGTTCACGTGCAAAAGAAAAAAAAGAACAACACAAACAAATGCAGAACTCAAATATTTTGGTTTTTCTTTTTTTTAAAAAAAACAATATTTTTCAGGTTTTGCCTTTTGCTAGAAACAAGTAGTTTCTTGAGCAGCAGCAGTAGCAGTTAAGCCTGGTTTCCTGTGAACTCCAAAACATCCCCCAGTTCTCTTGAACCTGGATCTGCCTCCTCATCCTCACAGGCAGATAAGTATTCCATGAAGGTCTGCCTTGTAATATGAATTATCTTATTCCTGCAGTTCTGTCCCATGCCTCTGCATGTCACCCCTCCTTGCAGGACCCCCAGATCCTGTTTCTTTCCTGTAACTGGCCAGAGAAAGAGCTGATCACATTGCAGCTGAGTCTGCTCTGCTCACTGTGTGTGTTGAGTTTTGGGCCCTTTTCTGTGTATTCACAGATTGGCCAGATGGCAAGCCCAGCAAAACAGATTACTATCAAGTGCACATTACAGCTTCTTCTAAGTGGTGGAAATTGGTGAACAACTTAAAAGCTCTTGGGGAGAAAAGACAGATGGGCAGAGATATAGATATAGGTGGCTCATTCTTATCAAGAAATGAGAATAAACCCAGAACAATTTGGAAAAAGAAAAGTTTCTTATGGCTTGGTTAAAACTGGTGGTTAAACTTGTAAACCTATTCCTCCACGTGGGAACCCAGTGGGTATCTGAAAGGGCCAAATGTTGTGACCAAATCTGTACTTTTCCATTAGAAGCAATAGCTATCAAATTGGGGGAACTGTGTCACACTGGGGTGTAAGCTGAGGAGGAAGAGATCTTTTCCAGGGGAAGCAGAGAAGCCCCCAGGTCTCTTCAGCTGTGGAGAGGGTGAAAACTGCTGGGCACTCACCTCTGATGGGCACGTGACTGAATAAGTAGCACTTCCAGCTACTCTGCTCTAATAAATTGAATCAATTTTTCCCCTCACCATCCCAGGTAGGCATCCAACAAGACAGATGACAAGCCATCCCTTGTACATGCTGGTGGTGAAGTCCAAGCAGGGATGGAGGAGGAAAGCCCAATCTAAGCAGTCTGAGAACCTCTGAAACAGTTCTCCAACACATCCCATGGAAGTGACCTTACTGACAGCCTTACAGGGACTGGGACACATTATTTGCCTTGGTCATCTAAGAACCCAAAGGAAGTGTCCTCAAGAGAGGCAACTTCTTGCAGGGAACACCTGACTGTATTGCATGTGATCTCCAGATGAAACCAGCCAAACCTGGTCCTACTCTGAATCAGAAATTAACATGGCAGTGCATGGCTGTGTTTCACTACATTGGATCCCTATAATTTAAGGTAGTATGAGAAACATGCTGTCTTCCCAAGAGGACTACCTAGAAGGTTGTTGCAGCTGATGGCTTCAGTTCTCGCTTGATCATGGCTTAAGCATTCAGGGCTGTAATCTTCAGTAATTACCGAAGCACAGTTGATGCAGTACTTTTCTTATGGTTGTATCTTGGATATGGTTTAGCAACGTCTGATAATGGTCAAGGGCGGGAATTTATGCCGACAGGCAGTTTGGGCAACACAAAGCAGTCACCATGCTGGTATTTACTGCAACTTGGTGTGGCTGGAAGAGAAGCTACAGGAAAAGATCACTGTCAGTAGTGGTCCAAACTGGGAGGTTCAGGTTTCGTAAGGCAGGAGGTAATGTGCGATGGCTGCAGACCAGACTAATGAAGGGAGTGAGGAAATGTGGCCGAGGGGTGAGTGGCACAGAAGTTGGCATCATGCTGGCTTGGCAGTAGTTATCAGTCTTATCAGTCATTTTGGATGAGTTCCTCAGGTCTGCTTCTGGGCTGTCATGCATTGCATTTGCTGACAGGCAGTACATTCCGTGTGCCTGGTGAGCTTCAGAGACTGGCAGTAGGGGTAATTTCCATGGCCAAGGCACCCAGCTCTCCTGACTCTCGGTGCGTCTGCAAGACCAGCTTTGGCTGCATCCTCACCAGTGGATCACAGAGAGAAGCTGTTTCTTCTCCCCCTCGTTTCCCTGCTGCACACCGCTTCTGCATATGTGTGTGCCTGCCTACCCATCAGAGCTGCTTTTGAAGCTCTTTTCCATGCACATCTTGAAAGTTTGGTTCCAAGATCAATGAGAAGAAATGACTGTGGGGAGAATAAAGTGAGGGAAGCCTGCTGAATCCTCGCTGCCCAATAGGCAGCAGTGAGTATAATTTCCAGGGTGGCATAGCCTTACCTCTGCAGTCATGGAAGCAATCATAAAGACCAGGGATGAGCCAGTGTGAGAGGCTGTGCTGACCTTCAGATTCGAGGTTGCACCTGTGGTTGGCACATTCTTCTTCCTCTCACATGATGTCTCTGTCTTGACAACACAGGATGATATTGCTGTGTGTTCCTGTGGGTAGCTCTGTGTTCCTGTGGGTAGCTGTGTGTCACGTGGACCTGACATTAGAGACTGTCTTTTGACCATGGAAGGGGAGGATGTCTTTGAGGATGAAAGGGGAAGCTGTGCAAAACTAAGAGAAATTATTCAGTTGATGTGCTGCAGGGAGATCATCATCAGTGAAAGAAAAAGAGATCCTGGAGCTGTCTGGGGAGAAAGGCAACAGGATTCAGGGAAAGCCCAGACATGTAGGACAGAGAAGCAAGAGCAGTCAGCAGTGCTCATGTGCCAGGAGGCTGGTGTAGTTACATGGCAGCTTTCATGCAGCTAACATAAGCATCCATGATGTGCTCTCAATTTCCTTTACAGGATAATGCCTTTGTCCTGGTAAAGGATTTACTACCAGTTGGTTAGATGAACAATGTCCCTGATCCCTACCGAAATCTCTTTCATCTGCACTGCAAAGGCCATGTTGTTTCTTCTCCCTGCTGAAAGCACGAGCAGCAAATCCAGTGGAGAGCCAGCCTGGTTTTTGTGGCAGTTTCTCTGATGTAGATAAACCTCTGAAGTGAAGCGTGTGACAACAGGCAACAGGAAGATGTTTTAATCTGAATTATACTTGCCCATCTGAGTAACAGGTGCCGTTATCCTCTTTTCATTATCTCACAGCCAGGGCTGCTGCCAGCATGAGTAAGAAAGGTTTGAATTGCAGAGTTGGAGTAGTTAATTTCTTTCCAGAGGCTGTTGTCAGAGATGACCAGGCCCAAATGTCCATCATGGGGATGAATCATGTGTAGATGAATGAGGGGAGAAGCCTACTTCAGAGAGAAATAGTGTCCCTCATGAATAACGCAGAGTCTTGCTTCAAGATTCAAGACATCTAAAACCTGTTGTACATTGAATGTGAATGTGAATGTGAATGTGAATGTGAATGTGAATGTGAATGTGAATGAGGCTTTGCTGCTCTGCAGCTGCACACTGGCCTGAACATGACCTATAAATAACTTACCGCTGCCACATTTAATTGTTCTTTTTGAACACTGGCCATATATTTGGCCTCATACCAATGCACATCTAGAGACAAACCTATCCTAATGTCTGACAGAGCCCAGTGCAGAAAAACACCTTTTGCTTTACACCACGCAGGCTCCGTCTGTGCTACTAAGTAGAGCAGAACCTATGTTTTCTAATCAAGGAGACCAGCAGAGATGGCATGGAGAATGCCAGTAATAGCTAAACACATGTACCAACCCAGAGTGGTGCTTGGCTGCAGTCGTCCCTGGCCAGTGTTAACCTCCATGGGTGGACCAGGCATGGACTTTGCCTGAGACAGTGCTGGTTGGTCCAGGGTAAAGCCATGATGGGAACTGTGATAATGATTTAAGAGTGTGGACAGTCATGGGTTGGTGCTGGAATCCATCCCTCGTCCCAGTTCAGTTTGCTAGAGTAAGTATTACCTTGTAGTACTTGGTGTGGTTATTATGTAGATGCCACACACTGAAATTATTCAGCATTTTTTCCCATAATGTTTATTTTTGGTATGGATTTACTTATTCTGGGCAGTCTGCATCATTGCAATAGCATGAAATTTTTTATTAAGACCTTTTTTGCCCCAGAAGCAAAGTGTTATTCAAGAGAATTTGTGTTGGAGGACAAGACAGACGTTATGGGCCTGTCTATACCCTGCAGCTGAGCGTGGTGCAAAGATCACTGATGTAGATCTGAGCAAGCTGGTCTGTCCACATGAGGCTATACGATGCCAGAGAAACTTGCTTGGGGCCTGAATGCAGGCACAGCAGTTTTGTTGATAAAATGTCTATAAAATCATGAGTGACACACAGAAGAATAGGGCATGATTGTTCCTGGTATTTTCCATAGAGGAGGTGGGGACATCAGATGATAATAATGGGAAAGAAGTGAAGAAGCAATGGTGATTTTTTTAAAGAACACATGGTTTCTCTAATTACCTTCTTGCCACAGGATATTGCAGGTGCTAAAAGTTTATACACTTTCAAGGGACAATGCTCAAGCTCATGGAAAAGAAATCCATTGTGTGTTACTAACCCCCCTGACACCGTATCTGACTTAGGAAATCCCTGAGCTCCAAATGATGAAGCTGTGTACATGAATAGTTGCGGGAAATGTCACATTTAATTATACTATTCCTATACTTTTCCCCAGCTGTCTGCTTGTGGTTGCTGTTGGATTCCAGGTAGCTGTGCCCTGTGTTCCACTGCACACTGTAGTTGTAGCCTTGTACGCCAGCAAAATGTCCCCTTAGAAGTGAGAGAAAGCTATTTGGGTTGTCCTCCTGAATGGATCTCACATAGATTGTAATGAGGAGTTTCTTTCAGGTGCCTCATCTGAAAAGCACCATGGAAAAACAAGCTTTGAAAGAGGCTGAATAGGTTTTCTCCAGACTTTCAGAGCTACTTTCTGGCAAATAAGAACATGGTATTCCCTTCTTTTCTAGAATTACATATAGTTGCACATGGTCTTTGAGAGTTTTCACTGGAGAATGGACAAATCCTGGAAAAATCAAAGGCAGAGAGGACATCAGCAGAGTACTTACTTGGTGTCAGCCCTTGCAGTCTGACCCTTTGCCTTCCTTGCCTACACCTTCCTGCAGTTCTGCTTGAAGTCTGTAGCCCGGCCCTTCCATAATTGGCAGGAGACTTTTTTTCAGTGCAATGGTGCTCTGCAGTCCAGAATTGGAGTAACACTCTGAGACATGACATTTCTTCATGCCAAACTATTCTTGGTGCCAACCCGGATGAGCTCTGTCTTGAAAGCCTAAGCAGCTGGGAGGTATTATGGGAGGGAGAGAGGGAGGGAGAGTACTAATTACATCACTTCCATCAAGGTGAAAGTTATTTAGACTGTCCTTGATCATTCAAATTACATCTTATTAAATATCAGACAAACCTGCTTGCTGTGGTCATGTTGCTGTATTGTGGGACCTCAGCAAACTCATTAGTATCCTAGAGTAGCATAGGTAGTATTTACCTAGGCGTGGTCCATTGTAAAGCTCTGTCTATACCTTTCTCACTGTTATCTCAGTCCCATGGCTTGTTAGGGGATGCATTTGCTTTGCTTAATTTTAAGGTCTTCTGTTTGATCTTTCTTCTTCACCACAGAAGAGAAATACTAATGTCATGCCTAACCTTTCTCTTTAAACCTTGTGTTTCTTATGGCTTACATGGAGTCATCTCTTCATACGGTAAAGGACAGTGGCATTCATGTAGAGAAGGTTTGGCTGAATTTTGGTAGTTGAAATCTGCTACCAAAGCAATTCCTTCTGCTTCTGCCTTTACTTGGCACAGGTAAAACCCAACTACTTGGAGACTAACCCTATGCACTGCAGAGGGCTATTTCCTGGCATTAATGATCCTCTGCATCCCGATTGCTCTGACAATTACTGACCACCTCCTTTTTCCCAGAGGCAGTCTCTGATGTTAGGGAGATAGTAGTTTGTTTTAAATTTGAGATATACTGAATTTCAGAGAACACGCACTGCTGGAGTTTGCTTTTTTGCAATGCTCTCTGTATTGCTGGATAGGTTCTGTAATGCTAAAGTAACAGAGATTTGAGTCTTTCTTTGGTGTATTCTGAAACCTCTCAGAGTATTGAAGGCAATGACTAAGGTGCCGATTCCTTAAAGCCATGCTGTACTGGAGAAATATATGACTCTGATCTCCTATGCATGAATTATTTTGTAAAGTCTTATTCCATTTTTCATTAATAAAATTCTTTCTTTACCCCAGCTTCATGGGGAAAACATGGTGAAACCCACTTATCCAATATTATGGGAAGTAAGTATGATGGGGCCAGAAGAGAATTCAAGATTTCTGGATGTTCTATATACTAATGTGAATTGGAAAGAAATGAAAGCCTGCTGGTGTCTGTGCTTTCCTATCTGTAAAATAGGGATATGGATGTATTTCTATCTTATGGGAGAGCTGTGAGTCCCAAGATAGTTACAAAGTCTGTGACAAATCTTAAAAAATCAATTGTGAGATAGTGTGTAAGCATGTAATATTAATGTTTTATAATTTCCCTAAACTGTCTCCAGTACAGTGGATATCTTTAGTGAGAGGGATATAGCAATATCAAAAGAAATCTTTTTTCACCCCAACCATTTCCTTTAGAACCTAAAGTGAAAGTTGTTTCCACCAACTGCCGTCTCTGCAACCATCTGGAAAATCACATTTTCTGAAGCTTTCTTTCTCTTTATCAGCTGTAACTAAAGCTATAAAATGGAAAGATGTCCCTGGTTTAATTAACACCCCTGTAGTTCAAAAGCTGATCTTAGTAATGAGAGGCAATTATAGCCTTTATTGAAGGACAGTCAGGTGGAACAAACCCATCATCAATCTATTGAAGATACTTCCCTTTCCAGGTAATTTGGAAACTGCTTTTTATGATGAACAGGCTGCCTGGCCCAGTACAACAGGTGAATCTCTGTTTGTTTTGTAACCTGAAAAGAACTTCCTATTTTGAGTTATGTGCTTCCTTTGTAAACTGTTTTTTACATCCCATCCATCTGCCAACAACTAGCAACTGAGATAAGGAAGTACCTGTTGATTTTTGGAGGGCATTCTTGCTGGTTTTCTCATTTTAGTTTACTTGCCCACTGTTGCTTTTCATGTTGAAGTTTGCCTGGTGTTCCTATTTTTGATCTAGCAAAACTGAAGACTCTGTGGTGCACTCACATTCTGAGGGCTATGAAGAGTTCTACACCTCAAAAATTGTTTGGTAGAGCTAGATAAGGTCCCGAGAAGGACATTGAAATGATCAAGGGAATGTGGTTTCTACTATATGAGCTAAAAAGGCTGTGGCTCCAATTCAGACAGGAGGAAACTGAGAGCAGAGATAAAGCTGAGTTTAGCTGAAGTCATGAAGGTGGTAGATAAGGTCAATGTAGAACGTTAATACTAGAGCTAAGCAGCACTAGCTGAAACAAGGAGATCTGCTTGAAATTATGAAGTACCTTTTTACACGGCAGATAGTGAACTCCTGGAAGGTGTTGCCAAAGGAGGTTGAGGAGGTGGGCATTGTGAACAGTTTAAAAAAAGAAAGGTAGTAGACAAATTCAGAACAGCAGGTCTATGACCTGAGTCCAAAGGTGACGGGCAGGGCTGAGGAAGTAGGAGGGTCCTGAGGGTCTGGCCTCAGTCGTGTCTCAGGTGCTGTCCGTCCTCCAGCTTCTGATCTGTAAGAGCATGGGTCTGCTGTATGCCCCATGTTTCATCTGGCAGCCCTCTATGGATATCCCGGTATCTCAGGAGTCTCAAACGATGCTAGGTGCCTCTTTCTGGAAAGCGGACTTAAACCCTCGGTGTCTACACTGCAGGCACCTACGTTGGAGCTAGTCACTAAAGGCAGAGCTCTATTCATGGTCAATGTGCCTGCATTTGGCTGTTTGCATGTAGTTGTCCCTTGCGCAGTAGGTGTCTAAATTCTTCTGCTGTCAACAGACATGTAGTCAGTCTAATGGGGACCTAACGAATACACTCAGGGGAACAGCCAGTACTGTTCTTTTATCTTGTCGTAAGGTAGACTTGGGTTGGTCAGTTAAATAACTCACTACCGCCTGTTCTCATTAAATCTTTGTCAACTGTAATGGGAGCTTGGACACCTAGCACACATGTAGATACCATAATTTAGGTACATTCATCCTGAGCTGAGAGTTCTGTGACTAAGGGGAGTCTAAATAGTGGTACCCACATGGTCAATGCACACCACGGCCAGGTGAGCCCCAGCCATCCTATTTTGGAGGCTTTGGTACTGTCACTTAGAATCTCAGCAGCAAGAAATGGTTATTTTTAAAGCAGTGTGATGTGAAAAAGTGAAAATTCAGTTGTTTTTTTTTTTCAAAATAACCCCTCTCCTTTTATGGTTTGATTTAGAATAAAGTCTTAACCATGATTTTACTATCTGTAAACTATGCTGTGAAACATGCTACATCGTCTGTCCTCAATTAGTTTAACATCCTGGTGAAATTGCCTTTGCCAGACTAGCTGTAAAAGCTGTAAAACTATAAAACAAGCTGGTAAGTTGTTTATTCTTCAATAATTAAAGATGGAGCAAGCATTAAATCCCCAAAGTCCTGTGGTATTCCAGCAGTGAGTGGCTTTCATAGGGTCTCTAGGAGAAAGGTTTATTCAGTATGGAAGAGTTTGAAAAGGAATTTCTTTGGTTGGTGGGCCTGTGAATGTTAACTCCATGCTGCCAGCAGACACAGAATTTGGATGCCACCAGTGTACTCTGGTTTTGGGACAGGGTAACACCAACTCCTGTGAAAAAATACTGTGGAAAAGTCCACCTATTTCCAAAGTTCCCACTACTGCATGTGATGCAGGATGGACATGAAATTTCTTTAGCGAACGAACATGATACATTCTTCTTTAGGAGACTGCAAGGTTATTTGAGGTAGGGTGGATTGTCCATTCTTTCATCTTTCCCTCCCCCGTGTGTGCCCTTTGTTGTCGTGTCTTATTTGCTTCAGGTCCAGGACACGAGCGAGAAGATGGGACGCTTGTGTGATTGCAACGTTTCTGTGGCTTTGGATCTGGCTGCAGCATCAGAGTCTCTGCGATTCACATGGCTTGTGTGAAGCAGGATCTGTGGTCATCACCTGCCTTGCTGACTGTCCTGTCTTTTCCTTCCCCCCGCCAGGTTATGGACATGCTGCCCCAGGGACGGATGCGGGGAAGGCCTTTTGCATGTTCTACGCAGTCCTGGGGATCCCACTGACACTCG
Source organism: Microhierax caerulescens (assembly GCA_035590215.1). Taxonomy (NCBI): domain Eukaryota; kingdom Metazoa; phylum Chordata; class Aves; order Falconiformes; family Falconidae; genus Microhierax; species Microhierax caerulescens. The sequence goes on along the minus strand of JAVJGJ010000037.1, from coordinate 3,605,356 downwards.
TCATGTTCCAGAGCTTGGGTGAGCGGATGAACACCTTCGTCAAGTACCTCTTGAAACGCATCAAAAAGTGCTGTGGGATGAGGAGCACTGAGGTCTCCATGGAAAACATGGTCACTGTGGGTTTCTTCTCCTGCATGGGAACACTCTGCATTGGAGCAGCAGCCTTTTCCCAGTATGAGGAATGGAGCTTTTTCCATGCTTACTATTACTGCTTTATAACATTGACTACGATAGGGTTTGGAGACTATGTGGCCCTGCAGACCAAAGGGGCCCTTCAGAAGAAGCCTCTCTACGTGGCTTTTAGCTTTATGTACATTCTAGTGGGGTTGACAGTCATCGGGGCATTTCTAAATCTGGTTGTTCTCAGGTTCTTAACCATGAACAGCGAGGACGAGAGGCGGGATGCCGAGGAACGGGCGTCCCTGGCAGGGAACCGCAACAGCATGATTATCCACATCCAAGAGGACTCCCAGCATGGTCGGCCACGGTACAAGGCCGAAGTAACAGACCTTCAGTCAGTTTGTTCCTGCATGTGTTACAGGTCCCACGAGTACACCAGCCGGGTGGTGTCCCACCAAAATTCGTTCAGCTCAAAGCTGAACCCCCAGTACTTTCACTCCATCTCTTACAAGATAGAGGAGATCTCACCAAGCACATTAAAAAACAGCCTTTTCCCATCCCCTGTCAGCTCCATCTCACCTGGGTTGCATAGCTTTACAGATAACCACAGGCTGATGAAAAGGCGAAAGTCCATTTAAAGGGATTTGTCTTTTGCTTTCCTTGTTTTCCCCAGTTCTTTTCCGTTGTTTTGGGTTTTTTGTTCCTTGAGTGAGACGGAGCGAGGCCAGAGGGAGTAGAGAAAGCCAGTCCTCCTCTGAGACTCAGCTTTTGAGCATGACGCATGGATTATTACCGTTCCAGCAAAGTATGCCTTACATTACCCCCTCGGTGGATGTCAGAGGATTCAAGGTGACAAGAAGTGGGTACCAAATCCAAAGTTGCACACACAGCTGGGAGCCTTCATGTGCCACTGGCACTCCTGACCTATATAAACTATTTTCCTCACGAGCAGGTTGCAGCGTGTGTGTGTGCTTGCGTGCGTGTCGGGTGTGTGTGCGTGTGGGTGCGCGTGCAATTCCACAACTAGTGCCATGTGACAAAAAATTAAAGCATCAGGTATTTTTTTTTTCCCTTGAAGCGATTGTGTTGAGCCTGCTTTTAACTTTTAGATTGCTTCCAAACGGAACAGGGAGGGTGGGAGGGGAGCCAGTTTTGTTTTTTGCCAAAACAAGCATGCGCCATAAGCAGTCAATATACCAGGTGTATCATGATAATTTTTTTAATGCTAGATTTTAGATTGTACTAACATTTAAAAAAGGCAGGAAAAGATGGATCATTTTAGCTTGCCAGTTCAAAATTAAAAAAAACAAAAAAATAAAATAAAGCATGCACTTTGTAAAACTGGTATGCATAATAAAAACACAAGAAAAAATAGCAATGGAATTAATAATCAAAAGCAAGTTATCCTATTGATTTAACTACATTTACTTTTATAATTTTCAACTGTTCCAACAATTTACGAGTGGGATTTTTAAGAGAAATTGGGACAATTGTTGGAATTACAGAGTGTATTTTGTTCTTTTTATTTTATTTATAAATTATTATTATTATTATTATTATTATTATTATTATTATTATTATTATTATTATTATTATTATTATTATTATTA
>JAVJGJ010000037.1:3586195-3603526 GCA_035590215.1 Microhierax caerulescens | reverse complement strand
TTATTATTATTATTATTATTATTATTATTATTATTATTATTATTATTATTATTATTATTATTATTATTATTATTTGTGCAGCAATTACCTGCATGAATAGGAATTACATTTTTTGGAATGCTTGGATTAGGATGGGTATAAATAGGTTGGATGTATATTTTTTCTTATATAATAGCGACAGGGCATTCCTTGTTTTAAATAAAAAAATAAAGATGATTGTCTCTAAATGCTTTTGATTTGTAAATAATGGAAAGCCTTTGTTGGTCTCAGGAAGAATTCAAGGGACAGTATCTTGTGTTTGGCTCACTGGGAACTTGTGAGATTAGCTGTGATATTGCTTTTTTGCCAGGCAGAAAGGCAAAATGGATTTAGCAGTAATGGGCAAAAGCAGTTTTACTCCAGTGTTTGGAGGGTGCCGTTGGGAGTAGTTGCCTTGGCAAGTTGTAGTGCAGCACGTTGAGACCATGTAGTAGAGTTGTTCCTTGGAGATTGTCCATCTCTTGGTTGTTCATCTGGACCAAATAGACTTTACAGACTGATTTAGAGGCCTAGTCCAGCTCCCTTTTAAGACAATAGGAATTTGCAATTGTTACATGGGATTTAGTGCTTTGGGAGATTTATCTTTGGTTTGACTGGGACTTTTATAAACCTGCACCTTTGTCTCTGATTTAATCCTATCTTTTAAATCACCTTTAATGTTAATTCACCATATAAACCCCATCTTTTTTTGGCACTAATCACGTCCTGCTGATTCTATCATTTTGTGCTCTCAGTGTAAAAGCAGTATTTTTTTTTCTTAAAACTAGATGGGGTGTGTTTGCACAAGCCTCAGCTCTGAGCTCTGTGCGCTGATGGATGCCGATAACCTTTCAAAGAGGCATCTATAAAGAGCTTTAATAAGGAGAAATAAGGAATGTCATTCCTCCTCTGTTCTTTTCTCCCTGGTTTTAAATTACTAGCTGTAATTTATCATCAAATATGTTCATGTTCTCCTAATTTCCATAGTTGTGTTTCAATAAGTAGATGGAAAGCAAGCATCCATGACTTTGACTCCCCTATGCAGCTTCCTTTGGGATTATAAATTGCTGTGGCATGAAAGCCTCCATTATGATTAATTAAGAAATAATTTAGGATTCTTAATGAGGACGGATGAGGGTGGACTTTTTCAGCCTAATGTGTGGGGATAACATCCTTCAGCACAGTGGGAGAGCATGCTGGGTGCATTAATGCTGTGCTGCTGGTACCATGTCCTAAGGCAAATGCTGGTGGCAGAAGTACTGAAGCAAGCACACCTAGAAAAGCAGTTTCAGGATGTGTTAAACCACCTCAGTGACTGCCACCGGGAAGCTAGGTTCCATGAGAGTGGCCCATAGGTTTCACAGTGCTGTCCAAATTCACTTTCATAGTCTTTGCTTGAGGCATCTCAGAAGTGCAAATAAATGTAGCTTTCTTTTCCTGCTAAGGAGATAAGAAAAAGTATGCCTGGAATACACGCATCTGTATCGTGTACAACTGCTGGGTCTATCTGACACTTGAGAAAAGCAGGCAAAGTTTGGGGTTTTGCAGAACTTGAGTTAAATTCTGTCTGTCTAGCAATGAACTTTTGTAACAGGACTTAGCAAAACCTTTCAATAGTTTTGTGACAAAAAAAAACAAAACAAAACAAAAACAAATCAAAAACCTGTTACATCTCCTAAAACATTGGTGAGCTTTTTTCTTTTTTCCTTTAAGAAAAGAGGAAAAATCTATTTCTGCTGCATACAAAAATAATCTTTAAACATCCTATAAATCATGTGGAACTCCAGAAGTTCAAAGCTGTTACATACTGTAGCTGATTTGTTACTAAATCTTCCCTCTAGAGCCATAAATGAATAGTAAATTTTAATAATGTGGGGTATTTAACTAGAGGAACAATTTACCTCAGCATGTTGTGGGTTATCTGCCACTTAGAGTCTTTGCATTTAATCTCAATGGCTTTATAAGAGCTCTGTTTTGGCTTAGCTGAAGTTTATAGATGTAGTGGAAGAAATGTATGTATGTTGAGACAAAGGAGCCAGAGTAGATGTCCATAGTCATACTTCTAAGTGTAAAAGCTGTAATGAGTTTGTATGTGGGAAAGTATTTTGCTAAATTGTATCTGCATTCATTAGGATTTTAAAATATGCTTACTTGTTTTTATTTTTCACCTGAAGAACCCGCAATTCTGTCCAATCTATATTTTTGTTACACATGAGATTCTGAAGTGGCAAGACGTTCCCTTTGCAAAACTGCATATGTTCAGATGTTTGCATGAGTTCTTGCAGGACTTTGCTTTGTGAGAAGCCACAAATAAAAGAACTCTCATGTGTATGCCAGGCAAAATATACCTCTCTCTTTGGTTATTTCTGTGGCTCTTGACTGATGTGTGAATAATGGCTTGAGCTGTCTGGAACTGGAACAGACAGTATTGTGAAAGGGAAGCTTTTGTTCAAGGTTAATCCCAGCTTTTCAGTTACACATGAAAAATCAATCAGTGAAAGGTGAGCTGATTTTTGTCTGCTCTCCCTCTGACCTCTTATTGCCCTACATGAATACCAGTTTTCTTCCCACAACACTGCTTTTCACAGGGTATTTTCTCTAGTACATCATTAGTTTTATTCCACTTAAGACATTTCTTTCAGCACAACCTCTCTTGCTTGCTACTCGCTCTTTTGAAATTCAGCTAGAAGCAGGTAGTAGTAGTGCTGCTATGACAAGACATCCTAATATCCAAAATGCCTAACCTGTGTTTCCGTAGCACACAGACATCTGCTATCACTTTGTGATGCACTCTCATTCCCCAGAGTCTCATTTCCCCTACTCTTCCCTATTATTAAGCATTAGAAATAATAATAATAAATCAGATTAGTCTATTTATGTCACACTAATGTGCTCTTCATCAAAACAACACAAATTTAGCTCCCTGCTGTCAACTTTGATTATGTAACAACCCTATTATCCTATCATATTTCATATTATCATCAAAGGGAAAAATCAGTTTGATCAGTGAAGCACCAAAATAGCTTTGGCTGAGCACGCTGTGATATGGAAACGAAAGAGGAAACTTAATAGAACAATGCAGGCACAAGTCTCTGCTTCGTCTTCATTACTGCGTGAGGAAGATCCTGACTGATCTAACTGGCACTGCTTTGCCCGAACTTTGTACATATCTATACGCTTTATAAGGATGACTATAATGGGACAGCTTTAAAAGGGGTGTTTGGATGATACTTCAAGGGTCCAAAATAGCTTCTTGGTTGTTAATGAATGGAGAAGATGTACAGTGACCTTCATCAATATACTTCTGTTTGGAGTCCTCTGTAACAGCCTATTAGGACAAAATCAACATTATTTATAAAAAAAAAGAAAAAAGAAAAGAGAGAAGTGCCCAATTTACTGTATTGTAGTTGTCACATTACTTTTCTAGTGCTTCAATTGAAGAAATGCCAGGGCAGTAATCAAGATTATTGTGAATCAAACCTGAGCAAGGTAATTCCTTGTTTTCTCAGACAGATTTGAAAGCTTTTGTTATATGGGGGGTGGGAAGCATCATCTGTTGCTAAAAGCTTAAAAAAGAGCAGTGAGCGGAACCAAGATGGAGAATAAAAATGTTCCAGAACAATTTGGTGTGTCCAGACCAGAGGGCAGGGGCTTGTGGGGAGGTAGCTTTCAGCTGAAGTTTATGTTCTCTTTTAGTTTTATGTAATATTCCTGTTAATATTAGGATCTAATTAAAACAGTCATTTAATATCTTTATAAAGAAGCCAGATCAGAGAGATGTGTTGGAGTCTGTCCATTACACTAATGTTATGGACTTTTTTAATGCATATTTCAACAAGACACTATTATTGACTGAAGTATTGCACAAATTACAATGAGAATCACACCACCACTACTTTCATCAACTAGAGATCCATAACACAGAACTGGAAAAGAAATATTGCCTTTCTGACCAGCCTGCCTGTCATCTAACTTTAATATCAAACTTTATTTTGGGAACTTCAGCAAGATACAGCATATGGAAAGAATTAACCATCATAATGATACGCCAAAATCGAAACAAATGGAATAATGACACTGGACACAGAGAAATTGATTATAGATGGAAAGCACTCTGGGAGTCTTATGCTAGTTAATTGGAGCTCAGTGGCTGAATTAAAACCATGAAAACTGATGGTACTCTTTACCAAAATAAAGTTTTCAATTATTTAAGATGCAGATAATGAACATGGCAAAGAAAGTTTCACCTGAAATAAAAAGCAGTAGGAAGACAAAAAGAAAGTTGGAAAGAAATAAATTGTTCTCAACAGTAAGAATAATTGTGTTATTTCCAGTTGAACCCACCGTGAGGTGATACTGAAGACTGTTGTGCTTTGATCTGGGTAAAATCAGTCTGGGAGGCTGACTGTCCTCTGCTCAATCAAGGTCTATGCCATAGTGTTTCACTGGTTACTGCTGATAAGGAGATTCACTGAGTTCCTGATTCTCTAGTCAGGTTTTTGCTTCTTGTCTTCATTGAAACCAGGGTTTTATTCAGCCAGCACATCCTGAGCAGTGCTGGTCCCTGTTATCTGTTGTGTTAGTGATGCTGTTTCCTTTATGGATGCTTCCAAGTGCAAGGGTTCAGTAGGATGTAAGCAAACTCTTCCCTTCTTGAAAGCCTGGAGTGGCAGGACCTTCCCCTGAAGCCACTGCATGGTTTACTAAAGCTAAACTTATTCAGACTGGCTCTGAGTCTTTCATTTAATTGGAACTTGTTTGGCGGTTGTTACTCTTATTTTTTCCTTTTCCCCAAAGAGGCTTCTTCACAGCCCCTGACTGACTCTCAGGCAAACCATAATTTCCTTTGCACAAATTTCCAACTCATGTACATGTACTCATCAATATTTCTTCTGGGGAGAAGTCCAACATAAAGCTTCAAACTGAGGAGCTTTCAGCATTTATGCCCCCCATTACACTGGGAGCTCCACAAAGTTTGTCCTTGTGTGCACTGGAGAATGCAGACATGGGAAATACATGATGGCTGGGTTTGCACATAACCTAGGTGGATATTACAGCTGCTGAGATGGCTCTTGCTGGATTATGTTGTGAAGTTGGTGGGTTTACAGCGTTGTGAACTGGTAGGCTACGGAGAAATCTAAATGCTGTAAGGCTATTCTTTTCTTGCAGATTTCCAATATGGTAACCTGATTTGGGTGCAGCACATTGACTCCTGATTTATACTCCTTTAATGAAACTGGAATGTGAGGCTTTTTCTATTTATTGCTAGATACCCTACAAGTGTCTCCAACTACTGCTTACCATGAGCAAACTTTCCCAAACCTAATGGAGAGCAGAGAGACCTAAAGACAACAGTCAACCAGTGTAATTTATGCAACTGTATTTTGCTTTGTGTAATCCAGTCACCCAAAACTGCCTGCTAAATTTAAGCTGAAAATACTATCCCTGGAGCCTTCAGCCTTCATTTTTCTGTCCTTCTGTGAATATTGTAATTTGTGCTGCCCAAAGCCCTCCCTCACCTTGCCCTCTGACAATGTAAGAAGTGCTGCCATACATTAACACCCATAACAGACTGAGAGGGGGGAAGGGAAAAAGAAAGATTAATGCTGAAATTTCATTTGTAATTAATATTCACAGTTCCAAGCTGTGCGGTCTTTTAGTTCACTTTGGGAAATGCAGAGCAAACAACAGCATGATAACATTTATCATAGCTGGCTGATTCACAAGTGGAGCTAGCAAATACAATAATTGAAACTATGCTCTATAATGCATCTTCCTCATGCATGAGTTCTGATACCACTAGCCTGGCTTTGATTCATTGTTTATCTGGTCTATGGAACAGCTTGCAGTAATTGCTGTATCCAGAGCACTATACTTGAGGCTAGAAGAGAGATCCATTTCACAGACAGCAGCCCTCCAACTTTCTCCATATGCCCTCCCTGCTTTCCTACCCAGACATTAACTCATTAGCTTGCCATTTCGTAGATGTATGTTCAGACCCGAGATCACCACATTCTGTACTTTCCCCCCTCATCTATTAGTGAAAAGCATTATGCTACAGAACTGCACCCTGGGGAAGGAAATGTTCCACTTTACTACTGACAAAAGAAATCTACAGATTGATTAAAAATGATATGCAGGGAATCAAATAGAAAATGCAAAGTACACAAACCTGCATGGGTGAGAACCACTGGCCAGGATGCAATGCATTAGCCTGCAAGGAGAATTTGGGAGTGTGTTCATTTGGAAGAAGGCCACTTGGAGAAGGGGCAGCACAAATGACATGAGCAGGCAAAGAGACACAGTGGTGTGGCTCATCGGCTGTAGATCATTGGTAAGGTCTGTGCTGCAGTTTCAAATTAAGGAAGAGCCATGGGTCTTCTGGGTTTAGTCTATTTGCTACTCATATGCCAGTGTCCTCCCAAGCAGGAGTGGCAGGAGGTGTGGGAATGATGGACCATGGCTGGTTTGTGGTGGGGTGGGTTGTCATTGGTGAGACACTACCAATGTTGGTATCAGGCAGGGAATCATTCTTCTAGAGCATTACTATTCTTTGGAAAAGATCAGTTACACCAATCCCTCCTACTGGCTGCAAACAAATCCGTACTGTGGCTCAGAACAACCTGGACTGTGGTATACTTGCCCATCTTTGATAGCATCTTCCCAGAGCTGTGCCATAGAAATGTGTGGGAAATACTAAGCTTCTCCAGCTGGGTTCAGGAGGTCACAATATCGCAAACAAACCTCTTCGTATTGACTGTGTTTGGACAGTTTCTGCATGTCAAAACATAATCAAAATTGACCTTTAGAGAAGTAACACTAACTCATTATTGCTGGCTCTCCCTACACCATGGGCATGCATCTCTTTAATCATAATTATTGTTAAGAGGCTAATTAATCTGATAACAGTATTTAATTGGATTAGCTGAAGTAGAGTGTGTAAATGATTTTGGCTTCCCAGAGCCTGAAATCACAAGTCTACTGAATGATTTCCAAAAGACCTGTTTGGTAATATCACTGCTGACATGGGGTCATGCCATGGCTGTCCTATTGACATGCAGCATCTTGGCACTTGGAGTGGAGCTGGTTATGGGAGTATCCAAGAAAAGGATTTTAGCTCAGATCTGATATATGCAGTGAGCCTCTTTAATTCCCACTGAACTAAATAGGTGCTTAAATGCCTTTGTGGAAATAGGCTTTGTGCTTGACTTTGTCTTACCTATAGAGGAAAGAACCAGTTCTGTGTCTTAGAGAGATTGGATGATGCAGGTGGGTGAGCAAAGTGTTCTACTTTAGGGTGGAGCATGGTTCTGGTACCCATTTGGTACAAATGGCCAAAGTGTCTCAGCTGTGCTGTCTAGGGTGGGTTATGGTTCTAGGAGAAAGGGTTGCTGGATACCTGTCCAAACACATCTGGACCACCTGGGGAATGGGGAAGATACAGCTGAGTTTTTGTGTCACAAGCTGGATTGATGAGGACACTGATGCTATGGCATATCCTTCTCTCAAACCCTCTCTGAGAAAGGTTTAAAAAGGCAGAGCAAAAGACCAGATTCCTTCCTGGCCTCTGGGTGAAAGCGATGGGGGACAGGGCTGATTTCTAACTTGCACAGCGGGCAAGAGCTCAGGGCAGCATTCTCCTTAGGAACCAAAACATGGAACTTTGGTGACAGAGCCTTCATATAGCTCCATAGCCATTTATTGTAATGTTTCCTTTGAAGTACTTAGCACATTTCTCTGATCTCTCTTACTTGGAGCTGAGAGCTCCTCCTGAATGGTGATGTGGCTGAATTGGAGCATTTTGTTCAGCATGCAGCAGTGAGCAAATCTCATTATCGTCTTTGTGCCAGTCATCCAAATGGATCTGTGGGGCAGCTCACAACTATTCATCATGGTTGTGGCCACCAGAACCTGGGCAAATTCTTCTGGTTGCTCTGGCAGTGGTTGTTTTGCCCAAAGATTGGCCAAGTGCAACACAGGACTGAAGACCTACATGTGAGATCCTTTCAGCAATACACAGTCACTTGTTGTGGAGGGGTTTTATCCTCACTGTACATTCCTTCCATGTTCTTCAGCATCTAAGCCCCAGTTGCGCTATGGTGACTTCTCTTTCCAAGTGACTTCTCTTTTTCTTTAAGAATTTCTTACTGTCACATACGTCTTCTAGAAAAGATGGAGGCCATATTGCTGCTTTTTAGCATATCTTTTCAAATCCCAACATGGAGAGATACTGCCATGAGAGGCAGCAATGGGAAATTCCTCTTCATTGCTTATACTGTGCCGTTCTTATTGTCCTGGGAAGATTAGTGCAGCAGTCTGGTGTGGTCACCATGGACCAACACAACTTAGTGATCCTCTCGTGCCAGTTTACCTTTTTTTCGACTGCTCAGCTGCATTTACATTGTGGCAGATACTTTCTGTATAAGTTGGAATATTATTTAGATATTGGAGGACAAGTATGGTACCTGCATAACAAGAGAGGGATCCCAGTGTCCAGGTTACAACAGGTTTAAGGCTGTTAACCTAGCAGTTGGCTTTATTAAGTAATTTCCTGGGTACCACACTGAGCACCACTCTTTTAGGATAAGCCATACAAAGTTAGAGTATAAATACTAGTGGGTTGGCCCTGTATGAAAAAAAATGACTTCAGAAAGACTCCTGTCTACTACAAACAACTAACTAATAAGCAGAAATTATAAAAGGCTGGCTTATTATTTAGAATGCAAACCTAATCTTTCTTTTACAGAATGTCAATTTCCTATAATATGCTATACAACCAATAAGCCATTTGTTCTTTTAAGGCTTTGGCAAGGTCAGGAGTGAACTGCGGAAGAAGAAAAAAAAATAGGTTTTCTTTTTCCTCTTCCCTTGACTTGTTAAGATTTGTGTGCTGTTTGTTGCCATTGAGGAACATTGACTAAAACATTTGATCCTAGTGATATGATGGCAAAGGAATTATTTGGAGCTGGATAGGTCAATGGGAAATGGGAGGGGGGCTTAAAAGTTGTTTCCAGTAGGCCAAAAGAATGTGGATACTGTCTCTTCAAGGTGCAATTTCTTACTTCAACAAACTGTTCATCTATGAGAAACAGGGATAAAAGTGTTCAATTTGGGACCTAAGGAGTTTATATGGAAACTCTTGGATTTCTTCCAAACACACATACATGTTGAAATTAAATTGTGATTCCTACTTTGGAGACTGAGCCTTCCTGCTCAGACAGAAGCGTGCGTGTATGTGTGTGTTTGTGAGTGTGTGTTGATGCTATGTCTCTTTTGGATCTCTTGACACTTTTTGGTGCATTTTTGTACTTCTTTGAATGTGCATATGTGGACTTGCCGATGGTATTGACGGCATTCTAAAGGCCCTCAACAGCCTGAGATAGAGCAAAACTCTAAATTTCTACCCTGGTTGATACATTTTCTGTGCAGCCCACAGAGCTTTAGGAGCATGGTCATCTAGAAAGAGGAGTTGCTTGACTGTGGAAACTGCACTGGGAATTTACCTCCTGGAAGCTGTTTGCTCTGCTCATTTCAGACCTCTAACTTCAACATAGTTGTTGAGCTGGTCCTAGCAAAGGAGAAAGAGCAGGTCAGAAGCATCAAGATGTGATTTGTTAAACCAGTGATAACTTGATTACAAAGAACCAAATTAAAAGACTCTTTCGTGTTTTCATTTCTTTTTCTGGCCTTCTTCGTAATGGGAGGGGATGCCTTCACACATGGCCTTAGAATGCCGTACTGGAGTCAGAATGCAACAACAGTCAAATGAAAATAAGATGTATTGCAGCTTACATAAAGAATGAAAACTGTATCACACAAATGTTTACAAGTCCAAGTAGACAGCGAACCCCTGTACAATATGTAATTTATGCAAGGGATTGCATCTTTCTTTTGTAATGAATGCACTAAGCAACCCTGTATATATTTTACAATGTCTTTACAGAGAAAAAAAAAAGAATCATTTACTGTAGTGTTGTAAAATAATGCACTTTTCTAATTTTTTCATTAAAAATCCTATGGCACGTTTTCAAATGTATATTGTTTCTTTTATATTGAATGTGGAAATGTTAACTTCCTGTAAAATTGCACTACAGAAGTAAAATCCACTGATGGAACTTATTTTGTTAAAGAAAAGTCCCTTGACAACCAACAGATGTTTATGATTATACAATATGTGTGTGCATATATGTGTATATAGTGTATATGTAATGTGTGTATATATATATATATGCACATACACACATATATCTAGTGATATGTGTGTATATATAAAATTATATAGGTCCAGATTTATATATGATTGTATTAATATAATATCTATAGATTGATAGATATATAGATATGTATATATATTCATACATACACACAAGAATCACAATGTACAAACCCAGAAAGGATCACTCATTACATTTAAAGGGGGCTGGGGGCGGGGTGGGGAGAAAGATGTCATATACAGAAGATATTTTGCATTGCAATAAAAGCTTTTTTTGACAAAAGTACGTGCAGAGTGAAGTATGAACCTTAATCAAATACCAAACCATGCTGTTCCCCTAAGATGACAGCACAGAATAAGCAAAAGGAAAGTGCTTAGGGGAGGCATAAGAGCAGAGTCAGTGTGTGGTGGACTGGAGTTAGCTGAGATTCCCCCCACCTTAACTTTGTGGAACTGAAGGGCAAGATCTTAGGATACCAATGTGAACAATGTCACTTTTCCTGACTTGAGATCAGCGTTTTGCTCACAAAATTATTAATCTAGTGCTTCCTAGAAAAAAAGGGGAAGTGGGTCTCAGTGCCAACTGTGGCTGGCAGGTGTTGCTGTCAGGCACAAGCATGATTTCTCATTTGGGATGGAGCATTGGGCAAGTTGTACTGTTCTTGCCTTCCAGGTAAGTCACAAGTGAAGTCAGGACCTTACTTTGTTCTTACGATGTGATTTCTATACGCTGTTGCTCATTGAAGAACTCCAAAATTTTCCAAAGCTATTATTTTATATTTGAGAAACATCTTACCAATAGGAAGAATCATCTTTTTTTTTTTTTTTTTTTTGTTTCCTCCTGATGATGCTGTGGCCAGAAGGTGATCCCAGCAGCGTGCTGACAGAATGAGAGTTTTTATATTCCCTTCCCACAACGCTAATGAAAGAAAATGTCTACATGAACAGTGAGAATAGTTAATATTAGAATAAAAAATGGGTTGCAGAAAATTTGCCATGATACACAGTGATAAAACAGAGACTAACTACCTGGTGTGCTCTTACAGGAAGAAACCATTGCCTTAACGCAGAAAGTACTTGGTAGAAGTCACTGTTCTGTATTCTAACGAGAGTGAGATTAGCATGTTGTCATAACCTTCACCTGTTCTTGCGGTGTGTGCTGGGCTGACCTTGGCTGGATGACAGGTGACCACCAAGCCGGTCTATCACTCCCCTCCTCAGCAGAACTGGGGAGGGGAAAATAAAATGAAAAAAAAAAAAAAAAAAAGTGGGTTAAGATAAAGGCAGTTTAATGAAGCAACAGCAAAAGGCCCACATGCAGAAGCAAAGGAAAACAAAAGATGTTACTCTCCACATCAGCAGGTGGTGTTCGGCCACTTCCCAGGAAGCCGGGCTTCAGTGCGTGTAGCTGCTGCTCCAGAAGGCAGAAGTTGTAAATAAAAAATGCCCTCCCTTCCTCGTCCTTTCTCTTAGCTTTTATACCTGAGCAGACATCATATGGTATGGAGCATTCCCCTGGGCACTTTGGGTGAGCTGTCCTGGCTCTGTCCCCTCCCAAGATCTTGCCCATGCCCAGCCCACTGGGGCGGGGACGTGGGGAACATTGGAGATCCAGCCTGGATGCTGTAGGAGCCCTGCCCAGCAGCAGCCAACCCCCTGGTGTGTTATCACCACCTTTCCAGCTGCCAGGACAAGCACAGCACCGTGAGGAGGGCTGCTGTGGGGCTCAGCCAGACCCAATACGCTGTATATGAGACTCACCAATGAGTGAAGAGCCAACATATCCTGCGTGTTGGGACACAGCTGGTGTTACAGACACCCTATATGCAGTCCCTGGCCTCCATTAAAACAACAACAAAAATGCTTGTAAAAACTTCATTTGCTGACAGTGAAGACAGGAGTTATTATGCCACAGACAGGAGAAAGCAAGCTTTAACAATAGAGATAAATATATCCAAGCAATCTCACATGCATTTTCTGTGTTGCAGTGGATAGTATCTCTGTTAGCAATTAAGATGAACAATTTCTTTCTTTTTTGGAGTGGTATTTGCCAGCATAATCTATCATCTCAATTTAGCCAGCATGCACAGACAAGCTGAAGTGTTGTTGAACCCCATCCACCCATTTTGCAAACAAAAAACCCCTTTTAGAGTAATTAATTAAGCAGCTGATCATGCAGACTAGAAGACCACATTGTAAAGGGCTCCAGGTAGTGCAGCAGCATGCCCAGGAGAATCTGAAGAAGACTTTGTGTGCTGAACTTTCCTTAGCAACCACAGGAATGTTAGATTTCAAGGGATGGGGGCGGGGGGTGGGTGGGTGGTGGGGTGGGGAATGCAGGAAAAGCCTCCAACCTTTCCTCTATAGACATATATGTATCTTTATAAATCTGAATCAAAGTCAAGGATGCCTGTTTCTTCCAGGTTTGGCTCCTGCCATGTGCCTGGATCCTGTCTCAAAGGATGAAAGAAATGAAGCATCCTGCAGCAAAATGCAAGAGCCTGCTCATTACACATCAACTGCTTGGATGACAGCAAACAAAGTATTTCAGTTGCTGAAAATGGGTTTGTGTCTATAATCATGCTGTGACCAAATCTCTGCATCTTTCTCACCTAAGGCAATGTCTTCAGTTCAGCATGCCTGTTGTAAAAACAGTGACTTTTGAGAGGGGACAAATGAGGGAATTGTACGGGAAGTGTACAAAATAATGAGCAGTACAGAAAAGGTAAATGAGCTCTTCCCTGTTGTGCTTTCTCACTCTCCCCGGACAAAGCAATACCCAATTAAACAGAAACCAAAACATTTAGAACTGAGAGAAGAAAATATTTTTATTTCCATTATTAAAAAAAAGAGAAGTTGGGGTTTTTTTTTAGGAAAAAAAGAAAGGCACATTTCTAGGATGTTCAGAATCAGGAAAAAACTGTTACTTGATTAAAAGGCAAAACCCAAAAGCTCTGGAAGACCTGCAGTCTGTACCAGCCCAAGTTCAGCCACTGGAGGAGGTAAAAAGAGTTGTTGCTGCTTATATTCAGACTGCCCTTGGCTCTAGCATTTTGCTGCTAGGAAATTTTGATGGCTGAAGGAAAGGAAGAAAATGTTCCTATAGATGAAGGAAATGTACTGTGCCCCTTTACATGATGGCTATTAATGGAAACTCTTGGCTTAACACTTGATACGGATTCAGATGAGCTGTCCTGTCTTCACACTATATTTATTTGTTCCAGGTCTGGCTGGGGTGGGAGTGTGTTGCTTGGTTTCTAAGAGGATGGAAATGCTAGAGATAGAACTTCCTGACCTATACCACCTCAGAATATATGGACTCTACCTAGAGGTTAATCTTTCCTTTCTCCCTCCTAGTCAAGGTTGAGGGGAAGAAAAAAACCCCTTTGATAGCCACATTGCTTCTACAGACCTCAAACACTAATGGCCTTGTGTCACAACAGACTCCATTTTCACATGGGAAGTTCAGGTCATATGAATGAACTTGGTATTTCCAAAAGGAACAACCCACAGCTGTGACATTAGACTTAGGTTTGAATAAAGGAGCACAGGGTATGTCTTAATCACAGAGAATTTCAGACCTGACCTTTGACATGTTTCCACTTTGCACTTACGTGCTGGAGAGAACCTGTGCAAAAGGAAATACTAGACTGATGGTGCCATAGGGCAGGAAGAGCATCTCCTCAATGTGTCATACCATAGTCAGCTTAATCTGGTGTCCTCCAGACAAAACCCAGGAGCTTTTTACACAAGGAAGAACAGTTTACACGATCCTCTGATGTCCTGCACCGCACAGCACATCATAAGCAACAGCTTTTATCTTGTGTTTCACTGTTGTAATGTATGATGAATGCTACGAGCTGCATTTTGAATAGCAGGATGCAGAGACAAACTGTAAGGTTCTGACACATCTGTGGAGTTTTAGGACACAGGTTTGCCATGTTGTACACAGAAGTGAGGGGAAAAGAGGCCAACTTGTAATGTGAAGGACCTTGATCTCAAACTATGAGTTATGTGTCTTGATGATGTTCACCTTTAATGCTCTTGCTATGTTTTTTTTTTATTTATTTCTACTTCATAAAATGTAAGAAATTTCATGTATGAAAAAGGGGCTGCTAAGCCATACAATCACCCTGCTCCTCTAAGATTTCTTTGGGAATGGTGTCCTTGTCTGTCTCTGAAGGTATGAATTGAAATAATTTTCCCAAGAGGCAAAAGGAAACAAGGAGCTGAGGTGGAACAAGAAGGCAACCTTCTTCCATTCTGGACTCATGTTGCTGTTGTGAAACACTGCACAGTACAAGTGATCCCAGCTTGTACTTCTCTGTTAGTCTGTACCTCCCACACTCCATGGGCTCCGACTATGAAGTTACGGACGCTGCATTTCAGAATAAACCTGATATTGGCTCACTGAATTTATATTGTGGCAAACAAGAGGAATATCTGTACTGATTGGTTAAATTAATCTGTATTTTGGTGCAAGAGCCTTTGGGATATGAACCAAACTGATGGGTGGTAGTGTAAAAGGCAGCATCACTGAGATAGAACTTGGCTGAACACAGATGTGGTGAAAAAGAAAGGAGAGGGTAGAGAAGCAATTAATAGAATCTGAATTATTTAACTAGACAGATTTAATAAGAGAACTTACCTCAATTTTTCAGCATTGCACTAAGCAGTTTAATCTAGGCATAGCCTGCACTGGAGCTGAACTTTTCTTATTTGAGTCAACCCAGAAAGTTATAACACCTTGCTAGTTCTACCTGTATTGTCTTCCTGCCTGAGCTACTCACACTGAGCAGGTAAACCTCATCACTGTTCTCATCACTGACAGCCTGATTCTGCTCTCCTTAGTTCTGATTTCACTCTCATGATACTTCTTTTTCTAGTGTTAATACAATTTGTCTATTTTTTTTTTCCTTCCCAAAATGTCTGCAGAAAAGGCTTTTTCATTCATGTAAATTTGCCTGCTCAGAAGATGTGGTCACCAAGGGTGAGCCTTCCTGCAACTATAAAACATGTAGATGGTGGATGTGGTTGCTAATAGCTTCTCTGGCTCATTAGCACAAGAGCAAGTATCTGTGGGAGGTAATTGCTCTAAGGGTAATAATGTAGGAAACATCCAAACCATCGATCTCTGTGTGAAAGTGAATCCCCAGGTGCTAAATCACTGAAATTAATCACCCAGTGCTGTTACAGGCAATGATTAGTGTCTGCTCTCCCAGGGGAGGGGGGTGGAGAGAGAGAGAAATCTAGAACACAAATCACACCGTGTTTGTTGTCCTGCGGACATTCTCCACCTCCTTGCAACAGCTTGTAGGCCAATACGGCTTCGCAAGACATGGTCTTGTCAGGATTCCCAAACGCAAACAAGTCAATCAAGTCTGGCAGATGCACTAACAAGAACAATAGGTGACCAGATGCTGTTTTAGTAAAAGGGAAAACTCTGGGAGCCCACTTGGGAAGTGGAATGTCAAATGCAGTCTGTGGCGATTGCAGTTGGGTAATTTCGATTTATTTTTGCCTGCCTTTCATCATTTAAATCCATGCCTTGTTGGTATCAGGAGAAAAGACCTCACCATTGAGTAACCATCTAGTTTCTTGTAGCAGATGAGTTTTCAAATTTGCCATTACTTCCCTGTGCTCCTTGACTCTGATAGGGTCCAGGGCTGTAGGAGTTGCAGAGACAGAAGGATTCTGTAGTCCTGAGCTGCAGTAAAAAAAGCATCATCTTTTTTGTGTCTGAGGCCTTTAGTGGAATGGCTGAAAGAAGCAATGGTCTGGAGGTGTTCTTGAGCTCCCCAGATTTCACACCACCACAGAGATAGCACAGGGGTGCAAATCTATCATGAAGTTAGTGCCTTAACATGCTGTCAGGTACCAGGTGAGCTGTAAAACTTGGCCTTGGACCTCTCCTCAGCCTGTAGCCATACTGTGTGCAGTTTTCCAGTCATTTGTGATGGAATGTGTGTTTCTGGACAAATACACATTTTTTTCTACCTCATATTTATTGAGGAGCCATCTGGCCTGCACCACTCTGGTTAAGTTTCTGTAGGATACTGGTATAGTCCTATATCCAAAGACCATTATACAGGGAAGCCAGCTCAAACCCCATTCTGGTCAGGATCAGAAACACTCTTTCCATTTCAAATGCTACTAGATCTTAAGTTTGGGATGTCCAAAGATAGTTAACAAGCCCACCCAATTAACCAGCAGAGTTACGGGGCAGCAGAGGGAGAGATGTTGATCTCCTCTCTCTGGTGACAAGTGACAGGACATGAGGGAATGGGATGAAGTTGCCTCAAGGTCAGTTCACATTGGACATTAGGAAAAGTTTCTGAGAGGCTGGTCGGTCACTGGAACAGGCTTCCCAGGGAAGTGGGCACGGCACCAAACCTGTCAGAGTGCAAGGAGCATCTGAATGATGCTCATAGTCACATGGTTTATTTTTAGGTATTCCTGCAAGGAGCAGGGAGTGGGACTTGATGATCCTTGTGTGTCCCTTCAAACTTGAGATATTCTATGATTTTAAAGTTGTTTTAAACACACAGCTCTCCAAGGCAGACCCAGATAGATTAGGAAAAATGCTTCCTATTCTTACTTTGGTCTTATTGTAATGATTACATGTCATTTTGACTGCAGTTGTGCTTAATGCCAAGCAAAAATGGAGCCATTCAATTTGGCGGTGTACATGGACGACACTTAGGCAAATAGCTAATTTAATGAGTGTTCCTAATCTAATATGCTAATATGCACCATTCTTCTGGGAGTGTTACAGTGAACTAATAGGGAAAAAGCCCACCCATACTCTATTGCTCCAGTACATCAAGTAGTCATAAGCAGGTAACTGCTGCTGCTGTTTCAGAGAGTGAGGCAACACCACCTTAGGGCTGTCTGTGGTGAAGATCATCATTCAAAATCTACTCCACGAAAGCAAGGCACATGTAATGAAGGCACCACAGGAATTAAAACGGTAGGAGAGCAACTGTCCAGTGCAGAAGGTGAGTCAGCACCTGTATGACATATCAGGAGGTGCCGCAGGCCCGGAGCAGGGCTCCCCTGCAGCCCTGGCGAGCCCCCGCTGGGGCAGAGCCCCAGCCTGC
>JAVJGJ010000037.1:3555253-3586168 GCA_035590215.1 Microhierax caerulescens | reverse complement strand
TGGGGGCTCTTTCCTGCAGGAGCTGCGGCCCTGGAGAGCCCAGGCGGGAGCAGGGGGTCCCTGAAGGGCTGCAGCCCAGGGCAGGGCCCGCGCTGGAGCAGGGACACGGGGCAGGAGGCAGGAGCGGGGCTGAGGGGCTGACACGGGCTGGTCCACAGCCCAGACCAGCCACAGCCCCTGGGGGAGAGGGGCCAGGAGCCTGGGGGGCATCTGGGAGCAGGGAAGAATCTGAGGGGGAAGGTGGTTTTGTTTCTTACCATCCAAATTTAATTGGCCAGACATTCATTTTCCCCAGTTTGAGCCTGTGTTACCCATGACAGTAATTGGTAAGTGACCTCCCTGTCTGAATCTTGACCCACAAGATTTATGTTCTTATTTTATCACTCTGCCCTGTTGAGGAGAGGGAGTGAGAGAACAGCTGAGTGAGAGTTTGTCCCTTTAGCTATGGTTAACCCAAGACAGCACCTGAGTGGTGGTGGAAAAAGCCCTAAACAACTTGGTTTGACTTTAGCGTTGGCCCAACTTGAAGCAGAGACCTCCTGAACCCCCACCCCCACCCCCAACCTGAATAAGTGTGACTGTGTTTGAATCAGCATAACATGAAGGAGACACCTGGAATCAAGATTTGTCCCCTAGATATAACAGCAGTGACACAATGGCTACTTAAACATAGTCTTGACATCAGTAACACTTCTCCAGAGACAGTAGGTCTGTCACTCCAAATGGACATGGTGGACGATCTGACCATGAATTAGAAGGAAGCTTAAATGAAGTATAATCTAAGCACACTTACAATAAATCTCCTGCAAAGCACAGCCTCTCATGGACATTTTTGTAGCACCCTAGATTTCCCTGGTAATGATCATGCATTCATACCCACCTTCTATGGGCACAAACCATCATACATGTAGCTTCGCTGCCTTCTAGGGAGACCTATGTGCAGGCTCTGGTAGGCAGACATTAATCCTTCAGGATGGTGAAGTGACGGATGGCTGAGTGAACAGGGCACAGAGTGCTTTCATTCTCAGCGGCGGCTGTGATAAGCAGGAACCAGGGTTGTAAGGACAAGATTATTAGTGTAGCTGTCTGATTACCAGAGAAACAGCAACAGAAAACACAATCTGGTTGCAACTGCTACCCAAACGGCTCTCCCCTGTAACAGCTCAGGGAAAGGCGAAGTCATGCAGGAGATGGATGGCCCTGCAATGGTTGTAGCCCCGTGAGTTGCCTACAAAGCAGCATTATATGCTGAGCAGAGTGCAAGAGGGAGCTGGGTTGTTCTCTTTGCTTCTAGAAAAAGAGGTGACCCTGTACATAAGGACATTTGCAAGTCAGCCTCTCCTCTCCTCCATGGAGATTCATAAAGAGCCGTAAGGTCTTTGATCACTGACTTGGGAATGGGCTGAGAAGCAAAGAAACCATTGCACTCATCAGTGTTGCTGCATCTTGCCTGTCCCCTGGGAAGCTTCCAGAGGCTTACTGGTGGGTCTGGACGATCTCCTCAAGTCAGGGGGAATTTCCCTGTGTACCACAACAGTGATGCTAGTGCAGAGAGCAATGCACCACCTCAGAGAGACAGGTCATTAATGGGCAAGGGTCTGGGTTATAAAAGCAGCATTCAAAATGATGCCAAATGTTTTCCTTTGCAGAAATGCCAATACAATGAGAGAGATCAAGGATTTGAAAAGAAAATAGCTTCCTTCTAGCCACCTCCTAATATGGACTTAAGTCTCTGCTGTGGCATATAACTTGAAGAGAGACTGAGACCCTTTACAGCTCTCAGCAGGCAGTGGAGAGAAATGGTGCCATACACAGAACCCTTGTCTCCACCAGTTAGCTGACTTAGATGTTGTAACTAATTATCTCCATCGACTTTATTGAAAACCATGCTCTGGTGCCCCTTATTAGAAGGCAGCGTAATTCACAGTCACATCAGCTGCAGGGCTCATGCTACTGCTTCTGCAAACAGAGGACTTGACTCTCCAGTTCAGTGGTGCCTGAGTCAATTGATTCACAAAGTGAACACAGAGGGAAAAAATGGTGCTGGTAAATTTGTGGAGACTCTCCTACACTTCCCTATCATATGTAGAAAACTACCTTTCCCAAAACATAGCTAGGAGGAAGTGTGACTTATGCAGCCTAGAGTCTCTTCCAGAAGCTGATTTCATGGCTCTGCTCATCTCCAGTACATGCTGCCTTCCATTTTGGTTCAGGCTGTTCTTTATCTGTGCCATCCATGGCTGCAGGACAAAGATATTTCTCATCTACTTCCGGACGGGAAGCTGCATGAACTCATGCAGCACCTCTAAGGATGCTTCTGAGGGGATATGCTGTGGCAGTGATTTATAGCTCCAGAAGAAAGAAAAGAAACATTTGCATTCAATTTTCAATAAGCAGATGGTACGCGGCTTGTTTTATACTGCAGTAAATTTTGAAGTCCCTACTGAAAAATAAGAAAAGCGAGCATATTCACTTTTATTTCAAACTTTCCCTGTTTCCATGGCAATATCCCAGTGAGGTACCAAGAGTAGATGCTGGGATATGAGGTATTAAATTGTTCTTTTTCTCTGCATCATGAAAGGCAATGTTGAGATCCACATGTAAAGAAAAGCAAGTCAGGAAATGATGCAGGACACCGAAGAATTATCACACTGAGGATGAGAACATTTCAACACTGAATCCACAGAAGAATAAGCTAGATGTGTTCCTTTGTTTTAGCCCACTGCAACTCAATTGATTTTCAGTAGAGTTGTACCATTAAAAAGATGGGACCATTCCCACATTGTTTAGGTGGTGATGGAGAAGATGGAGCCAGACTATAGCTGGAGCTGTGCAACAATAGGATGAGAAGCAACAGACACAAGCTGCAGCAAGTTAAATTCCTATTAGATACCAGGGAAAAATGAATCACAATGAGAATGGTCAAATGCTGGAACAGCTTGCTCCACTACTAACCTTGAAATAATCAAAGCCTGACTGCAAAAGCTCTTCAGCAGCTTGATCTAACTTTGAAGGTGCCTCTGCTTTATTCAGAGGTTAGATGATCAAGTTCTGCTTTCGGCATAAATTATTTTTTTATTTTATGATTGCCTGTCACAGGCACTTCAAGAAGCCTCCTTTTCCCTATTGCACTGTATGGTCACCCTAGTCTGTATTTAAGGTAACTGAAATGATGCTCCTTCTGTTGCATCCTTTTTCAGATCATTTTCATAGATTTTGCTTATACTGAATAGGTAAGTAAAATTTCCCCACTGCTCCTTTCTCCTCAGTTTTAGTATTGCCCTTGACTAAGCTCTGTATTTACTGTTTACTTCAGTAATTGGAGAAGTTTGATGCCACAACAGCCAGACAATGAGTTACCTTTTCAGATAAAATGTCTAGCCCAAGCATCATTAGCCAATTACAACAATATAACAGGATCATATGATAGTTCACTTTGGAAGGGACCTCAGGAGGTAATCTA
The DNA here is from genome assembly GCA_035590215.1 of Microhierax caerulescens. NCBI lineage: Eukaryota > Metazoa > Chordata > Aves > Falconiformes > Falconidae > Microhierax > Microhierax caerulescens. Next base: position 3,582,705 of record JAVJGJ010000037.1, on the reverse strand, counting down.
GTGCAGCCTCAAGCCTGAAACAGGATGTGATGGAAATCAATTTGTACAGGCTTATTGATTCAGGTAAAGGTGTGGAGTATCTTAAAAGAGTCAGGGGATCTGAGATTTAACAGGCACTGTATTACCTTCTCTAATAACAGTGGAAATATGCATAGTAATCTGTTGTTATTATTAGTACCATGCATTGAAGTCCTAACCCTTTAAATGAAAAGGTATCTCCTTACTAAAATCCAGATGGGGAAAAAATGGCAAAATGGAGATTAAAAAAGTACATTAGATTAATTATTTTACAAACTGACAAATTACATGACATTTCTGAAGGATGCATGCTGATCACACAGTTGGAAAACACACTCACAACCTCCTCAATCCCAGACCAGTACCTATAGGTAAGATCACCCTTCCCTCTAATGGCAGTTTTTATCCTCTGAGGTGCATGTTTGCCCCAGCAGCATTCATGAAAACTTAGGATTCTTTAGCAATGACAAGGATAAGAAGAGGATGTTGCCTGTGGCTTGGGAAAGAAATAGAGATGTCTTCCCCACACCCCCCCACACCCCACACCCCCACTCCCCTGCCAAGTCTGCATGCAGTAAACCTGAAGTTTATTCTTAAAATGGGTTATACCTATCTGCTTTTTCCCATTTCTAAGTTGGGCCAAGATTTCAAGTGGCCAAGATTTCAGTAACACTCTCTCTTCTGTTAATGTGAAGGCAAATGAGTGAATGAAAATCTCCACAGCACCGTGTAAAGGCATCCGTAGCTATTTCCTCACTGTAAAGTCAGTGGATCAGACCATACTCAACCCCTAAAAATTCATCTTTAGTGATAGGTCAGCTTCTGTAATAAATGAGCTGGCTACCAAAAGGAAGAGTAGCTGAGTTTCTGAGTTCTGCAAGTCAAAGACTGTCCTGACATGGGGCCCAAGAAGTCTGCTGTACTCCTAACCCTTGGTTCTTGTTCTTACTATACTTAATTTATTATTTTCATTATTTTTATTATTGTACACAGTCTTATTTTATTGATATATTTATTAGTGATTGATTATAGACTAAGTATGCTTTTGTAACACACAGCAGCTGTAGACTAAATATGCATCTCTGAATTTTTCTCATGAATGTATAGTGTACCAGTTCTCCAAACACAGCAGTTATTTGTGTCTCTGCTCAGTTCATAACCTCTTTGTAACACCATGTCTCTCCTTGTTTCTCTTGGGATCATACCATCAGTATTTCTCTTGCTTCCCCTTCTTTTCCAGCCTTTCCATCTGCCATCCTGTGACTGCTTCTGTTAACAGAGGTCCTGTACAGTGTCTTTCCCATCAGTCTTTTGTGAAATAGCCATTGGTTTGTGCTTTGAGCAGTGATTGTGGTCACTGAGCTCGTTTGCTTCTTTAGGTAATCCTGAAGGAAAGGTGGTTGTGATGCTCACCACCTGCTGAGTGGTTCTGTGTAAGGGTTTACACAAAGAGCTGTGAATGCTCTCTGTTGAAAGTGGATCCTAAAACAAACAATGGCATTGATTTTAGTAAATAGTTTAAGTAAAATCTGTGCCTTCCTTCCCAGAGAGGGAGTCACTAGCCAGGCTCTCAGGTCCTACTAGCCTTTCAACCCAACACAGGAAGGGCTAAAGGACCCCCATGGGTCTAAAGCTCAGGGAATGTAATAAAGATTCTTGGCCTGCAGAATAACCCATCAGAAAAGTGAGACAGAAATACTCTTGGCACAGCCCTGTCTCCTAATACAGGAACAATGCCGCCTTCTGTGCTGCAAAAGAAACCACTGTTTGTGAGGCGGGCAATGACTTGCAAATCATTTGGTTGAGACCAATTTAGTTGTTGAGAAGAAATTTAGAAAGAGCATGAGTCTTGTTCCAAATCCAGGAAAGGCATTTGTAGATTCAACTGCCATCCACTGGGATCTGGCCAGATCCTGAGGCTGGCTATGTTTTAGCAAAATGCATGACTAAATGTGTTTGGCTAGACAGGTCCCATTTGAACACTGACCACCCTCCAGGAGTACCCCAAACACCAGACAGCACCAACCGTTCAGTAACTATTTAGGAAAAGAAATGCTTTCAACAAACACTTTCTTCTGTAGCAACAGATGGCTTGAAGCTGCTGTGACTAAGAATTCTTAATGAAGTCCTTCTCGTGGAGCTCCTGCAAAGGGCAGAGGAGGGAGAGGAATGTGCCCTAGATTCACAGAAGTGCTCATTTGCACTCGTGCTGTCCTCTGATCAGCTGTAAGGGAAGAAGCAAAATCTCACTGCCTCCTTGCAGAGATTAACCTAAGTCAGTAGAGTCAGTCCAATGAGACAAATGAAAACCCAAACAGATAATTAAAAAAAAAATAATCAACAACCAATCAAACAAAACCAAACAAACCATGAGCTGTAAGGTGGCTTGTTTTCAAGATTCATTGTTAGTAAATTTTTGTGGCATGTGGAGAACTGGGATGGAGCTTTCATATTTGTAAAAACAACAATGTGTGAGTGCTGTGCAGAGAGCATGAGGGAGAAAGACCCCTGTGCCACCTCTGCTGCAAAACCTCAGAAAATCAATATTAATAATATTAACACACAGGGAGGCTGAAATGAAGTGTATGCACCAGGGCTGTGATATTTAAATATGGTCTTTTCAGTGAGCAGTGGAGCATAACAAGATATGACAGGGAGAGCGGTTCTCAGATCCAGAACTAATAAGGAACTTAGACCCCTGAAGTTACTATCTGTGATATCTGATTTTCACTCTTCTATCTCTAAGAGTAGAACTGAGATGTCCTGTATGAGATTTCTGGGTATCCTATATTATGTACACAATACAAAATCGGGAAGCATATTTGAGACACCAGAGGGTGGTGCTGCCTTTCAGAGGGACCTCAACAGGCTGGAGAAATGAGCTGACAGCACTTTATGAAGTTCAATAAAGTGAAATGCCAAGTGCTACCCCTGGGGAGGAATAACCCCAGGCACCAGTAAAGGATGGGGAGCAAGTGGCTGGAAAGAAGCTTTGCAGGAAAATACATAGGTGTCCTGGTGGACAACAAGTTACACATGAGCTGGCAATGCACCCTTGTAGAAAAAAAAGGCCAACAACAACCTCCTGGGCTGTATTAGGCAGAGTGCTACCAGCAGATCAAGGGAGGTGATCCTTCACTGCTATCCAGTGCTGGTGAGACCCATCAGGAGTGCTCGTCTGGTGCTGGGCTCCTCAGTACAGGAGAGACATAGGCATACTGGAGTGAGTCCAGTGAAGTGCCACAAAGATGGTTCAGGTATGGGAATACGTGATATACAAGGAGAGGCCGAGAGACCTGGGACTATTCAACCTTGAGAACAGAAAGTTCAGGGGAATATGTGTATTAATATCCGATGGAATGAAGTAAAGAAGATGGAGCCATCCTGTGATGTCCAAGATGTCATTGGTGGTGCCCAGTGACAGGACAAAAGGAAATTACAGAAATTTAAATAGAGGAAATTCCATTTAAACATAAAAGAAAACATTTCTATTGGAAGGGGGGAGATTGGGGGCAGTGGGGGAGGCAGACTCTGGAACAGGTCGCTCAGAGAGTTTGTGGAGTCTTCATCCCTGGAGGTATTCAAAACATGAATGGACATAGCCTGAGCAAACTCTTCTAGCTGATGCACAGTCCTATTGACAAATTAAACAAACGAGCTTTTGAAAATGGGAAAGGGCAGTAAAGTCCAAGACTTTAGAGAAAAAAGAATCTTTAAAAGAAGTGAGAGATAAGAAGGTATCCATTGGCAAATTAAGTGCTGAAGAAGGAGTAATGCCCACAAAGCTGGTAATGGTCTGCTCTGCACCCAGTGTTCACAAACCTGTCTCTGTCCAGTCAGACTGAGTCTCTCTTCAGACCCAGTTTTTTCTAATGGTATTCTCATGTTTATCATAAAGAACCTCACCAACTGGGATGCAGCATGATTAGGGGTAGAGTGGTACTAGCATGGTTCTGCTGGTTTCCCTCAAAACCAGAATTCATGGATCATTTAATCAAAAATTCCTTAACAGCTCAGTATAGTCTTGATCAAAATCCAACAGTACGCCACATGTATCAGTACCATTTATTTAGCTGGATAAAATGTGGTTGTCAGTTTATATGGCTCTGGAAGATGCATAACAAGGCTTCACTGTGGCATTTGACTACAGCTGTTGCAGGGAGGAAGACAGTTTTCTTTTACGGTGACTTAATAATTTGTCCTCTGACCACAGGAATATCCATTAAACATCATTATTGACCATCTGGGCAAACAGAAATTGTGCTAGCCTATATCCAAAAGATGTTACTCTTTCAAATGCTAAGATGGTCAGGCCATGGTGTGGGGATAGGATGCTGCAATACTTTTCTTGACTGATACGGAAATCTTTGGATCTGAAGAATCTGTGCATTTAAAAGAGCGAAGGGCTCTATGCATGGGTTGCCTTTTGTAAGGCAGCCAGATGGTGAATGGGTTGTGTGAGTCCTTGAATAAGAAGGCAGAGGAGCATCTTTCAGCTTATTAGTTGAATCACAGAGTGTGAAAGAAACTTTGGAACCTGCTAGACTAGAAAGTAGCATATTTATAGAAACATCTCTGTGAACTGTATTATCTATACTTATAGTGCATACTCTGTCTTGTATTACTACAATTTGCTGTTACCTTAGCCCCGCTTGAATTAAAGTGGTTTAGAGATAGTGGGCTAATACCAAGCCTTTTCATCCTTTTGGCATGCCAGTCCTTAAAGTGAAGTTGCTGAGATACTCCAAAAGCACTCAGTTCCCAGAAAGTCCCAAGAGAATGGGAATGCACATCCCATCATACCTCACAGGATGCCTGGCAGCATGGTACTTGGGAGCAAGGAGAACCTTTCTCATGGCCACTGTTATGCACAGAAGGTCTTTGATGTGCAGCAGACACAGGAGCTTTGTACTGAGACCACTGAGTTTGTAATAGCTCTAAGGTAACACTGCAGAGACACAGGCAACATGCTGATGTGGCAGGAACAAACTCATTCCACTAAGACTGTGTCCCGAGAAGATGGTCCTTTTCCTGAAAGAATTGCTTGGCCCAGAGCCCAGCTGCTTGGGCTACAAGCCCATGAATAGTTTGGGTGTCGGGAGGCTACAGTTAATTTACTTCAATTTTCCTGAGAACCAGCATCGGCGAGTGCAGCACCTGCCACGGAGACAGTTGCTGCTTCTTTCAGACTGCAGTTTTGCAGCAGCTATGGCTACTAGTAAAACAAAAGTAGCTGGGCTTATCAGGCCAGATTATGGAGGTATATGCTGTTGGGTTTTTAGCTCTTTCCCTGAGTGTACCCGTACTTTTCTTGGTGCCAAGGTTAAGAAGGTTAGTGGTAGTGTGAGAAACAGTTACATCCTTTATCAATCAAAGCCTATTCAGTGAGAAACAGATCAGTGTAATGCAGAGGATTAGTCCTAGCAAAGGTCCACACCACTGCAGAATAGGAAAATCAATTCCCATGGTCCTCAGGGGTTGTGCAGGTAACTATCCATGTAGTGAGAGAAACGTTCTGCCAGAGAGATTAATTCAGTTGAGCAATAGTCCCCAGGGAAGCAGAGCACCTGAGATGTTGAGGACTGGCTGGGGCACTATCTCTGTCTCTCCTTATGCAGGGAGTGGTGGGTGAGAGTGCATAAGGTGATGAGCTGAGGTGGGCGTTCAGGTGTGTGGAGGTGTTAGACAAGGGAGGGATGTACCAGGGCCCAGAGAGCATCCCCTTACTGGGAGACCTGTCTGCCAAGGGAGGGGGGAGGTCAGTGCAAGTGCAGCTGAGGGGGACCCTTCCCATGGGGAGACACTGTCAGGGAGCTCCTTGGTGGATGACACAGCCTTGCTGTGCACTGCTAGGATGGAGAAGGAACAAGGGAGAGGAGCTCTTATTGCAGCTGCTGCCACAGAAGTATACTGGTTTTACAAACACAAACCCAAGCTAGAAAGCCAGCTGCTGCTTCCTAAAGAGTAACATCTAGTGAAGTTCCCAGTGGCTGTCACAAAACAGACACACAAACACAGAGAAAGGTACGATACAGAATGATTGCAGTAGGAACGCCAGAAGGAACAGTGAGAAGAAGCTGGGTGGGAAGATACAGCAGGATGGCCGAGGGGGACTGGCATCAAGCAAAGAGTTAGGGGCACCTTGTGAGGCAAAAGGAGTCACCATTTATCACTGCAAAGCCTTTATCTCAAGCTTTTTTTTAGTGTGTGGTAACAGTTACCACTTATCTGTACTCTGTAGCAAGATTGTTCTGCTCTTCTCCTCGCTCCTGCAAGCAAGCCACTATCAAAGTCATTGCTTTCACCACTGAATTGCTGCTGAGTGGAGGAGGATAATCAGCGCATCACATATAACTTCTGTAGATGTTTTAAATCAGGTCTATCTTGTGGCCAGATCTTGGTATGGGTGGGATTTGAAAGTGGGCAATTAGGATGTTTCAGCACAGCAGGAAGTTAAAATGCCATGGTATAATGGGTGATTACTTGGGGTGCTGGGTCAGTGCATTACAGTTCTTTTGTGCCAGGTGGTCACCACTTCAGGGATGGAGTCCAAGGTTTATAAACAGGAATTGAGAACTGCTATGAAAGTAGGAGTGACCTGGTTACTGCAGGAAATTTTTGCTTTTAGGGGGGTTTTGTTGAGATTTGGTCCCTTAAAATCAGTTGTGATATTTAAAATCAAGACAAAGGCTACAGCTTTATGGGAAAAGGCTAGAAAAAAAATCATCCAGTTGAAAACTCAGAATTGAGGGACTAAATCTCTCCCTTGCCGGCATCCCCTGAAACTACATGGGATCCTGGGCTTTTGGGTTTGAATGTCTATACCCTGCCAAAGGCAGAAGACAAATGGATATCTTCTAGGGCTTTGGCAATGCTTGTGTTCCCTTGTACCTAACCCAGCACTGCTGAGCGAAGGATCTCCATCCATCCTAAATACTAGCTTCAGATTCAATGGAAAGAGGCATACCTTGACGTCAGGAAACTTCCAAGTCACAAATTCTAGGTCTGACATGGTTTTTGTAAGTCTCTAGAGGGACCTTCTGATCTGGCCCTTTGTTTCAACTGACCTGCATCCATGCCAAAAGCAGAGGAGATTCGGCAGTCTGTTCCCTGGAATCGGGTCTGGCTCCAGGATTTTGAATGTCAGGGTTAGCATTATTGGATACCATCCCTTCTCGGCTTCCCTGCCTTGTTATGTGGTGCCAAGAGGTCTTGGAGAGATGTTTGACCTTCAGTGCTTTCCTTGCCAACTTACCTAAGCAGCTGAGGTTTAGCTGCTTGACAGGAGTGAAATGTGAAACTCAAAATTGTTAAAGCAGTTTACTTTAATAATTCAAGCAGCAATGTAAACAAGGATGAGTAAAAGCTAAGACGTCACTTCCAAAGCCAGATTTTGGTGTCTGGGGATGCAGAAGTCTGGACTATGTTGGATTTTTGCACTTGCACTCTTAGTCTGCTATTCAAACTGATGCAAAGTGTCTAACACAGATAGCAGTATCCAAGTCTGCTGCAGGCATTAATGGATAACTGAAGCAGTAACGCAAGCAAATGGTGAGCATCCTCCAGCGTGTGACTGACCGATGTCTTTACTTTTACAGAAACTCACAGATCACCAGCTGATCTATTTGGTCTGTTAGGGAGGAGGAAGACCTCCATCTCAATACACAAATATAGATTCTAGCTTGTTTTAGGATTTCCTGAAGCTTACAGTGAGATTTGAATGAAAAACATTATGTCTAAAATTAATAACTTCAGAAGTTAAAAAGAAATATAGAAAGGCAATGCAATCTTCCTATAGGTGCAGATAACCCTCTGGGACTTACACCTGGGACAGAGAAGGTAAAGCATTACTCACAGACAACGGAGGAAGGATGAAAAAAAATCTCTTTTATCAAAGAAAATTGAATTTAGGGGATGAATTTGCCCCATAAATCTAGGAGTAAAAATAGCCAAGGCTGGCTGATAGTGGTCTGAAAAATGAGTTCAGTTAGACCAGTCACAGCCGTGATGGATCGGGGAGCTGCTTCTTATCAGGTCAGGCCAGTAATGGAAAGGCAATGGGATAATCATCAAATAATTCTTTTTACTACCTATCAGTTACACATAAGTGGTTGCCTTACAAAACCAGTTAACTGGTGACAGTAAATCAGAGCAGAGCCTGTATGCTTTAAATGAGGATCTCCTTGTGCTTCTCTCTTACTTGTCTGAGTGCATTTTGTTCTCCAGCTCTGGTGCTGCCCAGGTTAGCTCTGACTAAGTGCTGTTGCCATCTGATAGTGCCTTGGTACCTATGGGAAATGTGCTAGAGGTGCCATACTAGTTTCAAGTAGACATGCATCACCAGCAAGCCCCCCTCCCCAGACTTATTTTGCCAGCACAACTAAACAGAGATGCTTTAACAGATTTATTCTTCAGGTAAGAGTAAAGCTGAAGTCATGACTATGGCTCCTAAGACTAATGCTCTTGTTACTATTGTTATTCCTGCTGCTACTACTAGTACTATTTCTAATACAGGTGATACAGCATACCTAGTAGCACTAATGATAAAAGCAACAAGGAATAATAATAATGACACTTCCCTCATTCTTCCTGAGCACTAAAACTTCCCTGGCAAGAATAAAAAGAATAGCACTGACTCCCCAGCACCATCTGACATTGGATAGCTGTGGTTTATCCATGTGGGGGTTTCCTGGGGTGTTGCTTTGAGGCTAGTGTTGTTCAATAAAATTGTGACCATGGCTATGTTCACCTGGATGTGTGATATGTCTCTGAAGGTCATTTACAATTTTCAGATCAGAAATGATGCCCATATAGCCAGGTACCTGGATGGTCCCTGTGTTTCCAAGTTGAAAAACACTCTTGTTTTGTAAAACATTGACCCATACGGTATTCTGGGTCAACTCTTGTGCTGAGATGTAGTGTATACATAGAATAGCCAGGTCAGGATCTTGTCTGGCCCCTGACACTTACTGTTTTCAGTTTAAAGGACCCAGAACTGGGCAGAAAGAGTGGCTACTGGTATGGCATAGTCCCAGTTGGTTTTTTTACTTAGGATAGTCTTTAGAAAATAAACTATCTTTTAGCCTAATGGCATGTTCTCGGTCATGACAGGGGTGCACCCACCAATGAAGTTACCAAGCATCTGTGAAGTAAATGGAAACCCACAACCATGCTCTGTGCTTCCTGGTCTCCTCAGCTACAGTGTAGAAGACATTGACCTTTCTCACTGAACAGGGGCTGTATTTTACTTTACTGCTTAATAACTTTTTCAGTGAAGTCCTAATTTTATTTGGGGTTTGCATGCTGCTGTATTGTTGATACAATAAGCATTCATAAAAAGGAAATGTTCACTTCTTCGTGCATCTCCTTCTTTTAGCACAAAAACCCCATTGTCTGTCAAAAGAGAAATACTCACCATTTGATTAGTAGTGATGTTGTCTTGGTAGTTTTCATCAGTAAATCCCCCAACTTCAGAGCTTCAGCTATTTACAAAACTTTCCTTCCAAAGCACCATCCTATTCAGTGAAGCTTGAACCAACTCATGAGTTTTTAATTAGTTAATGTGACTTAAAGGAAAATATGGTTGCAGTTTCCCACATGCCATGTCACACTGCGCATCTGTCAAATAGGCTGTGGGAGTCTTCCAAGAAGTGCTTGCCCTATTATTCAGAAAGCCAAGGGCTTTTGTTCCCTTCAGTGGCAGCTTGACTTAATAATTAATACTTAGTGCTATGTAAACATGAGTTAATGACTCCTCATGCTACCCCAAGGCTAATGATTAGCACTTCCCTTACATGAAGTGGGAGACTGGACCACAGCAAGCTCTGTTGTGTCTTCTTCTCCAGTTACAATGGCTCAGGAAACTTCAGGACTGTGACCCCTATGTAAGGAACTGGCTTTAGACAACAAACTGAAACAGGAGGATTTTTTACTCAGGGACAGTAGGAATAAATACTGAATACAGTGGATCTGTGCTTCTGGACCCTGATCTTCTTACTGGTGCAGCAGAAGGCCATGATACCTGTGCTTTTCAGATAAAGGCAGGAATTCATGCTGCCATGAGTGGGGCTGGCTAATATAAATTCAGCTTCCATGTAAAAATGAAGGGACAGTGACTCTCATGGCAGCTCTTCCTTGACCTTTTTGAAAGTTTGATGTCATAGACTGAGATACATAGTGATTAGTCAGGCTTGTCACTCTCTGTCATCTCATAAATCAAGAGAAATGGTTGGGTTTTGAAAAATTCAATAGTTAAGTGAGTGTGCCAGAATATAGAACTCAGGTCAAGAAGAAACAATCCAAGAAAAAACCTTGAGTCAGGTAACAATCCCTTGAGCATTTCCTCTTAGGAATCCAAGAGACAACCTGGAGTCTCCTGCTCCACAACGTAACTATGTTGAGTTTAGAAAGATACAGATGATGCCAATGATGTGTTCCTCTCCTCTGCCCTTTCTCATACACCACAAGCCCCTAAATATTCACCAGTGTTCCTGTACCATAAAACTTTCAAAGGATAAGTGCCATACCCAGAGTTCCGACCTGCCAATAAGGTAAGCAGGACAGATGTGGTCTCAGACACCTGTCTCTTGCTTTGGGCTAGCTCTATGAATGGCTCATCAGCAGATGCTAGCAGACAAATACTGGGGTTTTTTGAGCATGTCTCTGAAGGAACTTATGTCCCCAAGGTACTGTAGTGGTGTATCTCACCCCCTTCCCCTGGGATGCCCTACAGTCTCAGGAATCCCCATTAGGCCTTAGCCTCTGTGCAACGAGTTGGACAGTTAAGCGACAATTGACTGTGCTACCAACTCTTGCATGGCTGAGGTGGGAAACTGCACTGACTGAAACAGAAACATTCCTTTTTTGAACAACATCACCAACTGACAGCCTTGGACATCCCTCAACAAGCCTGGGAACTCTTTATTATGACTCTGAGTGGTACAATACCACCATCGATGGAATTTTAAAAAAAATCCATTAAATACCAGCTCAAATTGTGGCCAGGATGGAATATTACTGATGACTAAAGCAAACCATCTCCAAACCTATAAACAGTGGTCCTAAGTGAGGGCCTCTGAGCTTCCCTGGACCACAGCAGGCTGTGAACAGCATCTCCCTCTGAGTGGGACACCTCTCAGAGCTCATGAACTTGCAAATTCTAACAGGTACGTAACTTTGCACATTTACCTCTCTATATATCTATTCCTTTGTGTCTGTGTGCATGTCTGTGTGAATTGACTTAGGTACCTCATAATAAATATTTTATAAATCTTACGATTTTGAATCCACAGTTAAGCTACTTTTATAATTAAAGCAAATTCTATTTGATTTGCTTTGTAAATGATAAATCAGTCAATGATTGAGTGCTGCTAAAATTCTATGAACCTTAAACTGTGAATATTCCTTATATGCTTTAGACATAAACCGTTGACCAGGTCTGTGATTATGATTGGATCTAGCCACAACTAATCTCTACCAAGAGTTTAGAAAGCAAGGGGATCCACTCTGAACCTTGTGACCCAGCAGGAGGGTCTCCCTTACCCTTTCACATTTTTAGTTTCTGTAAATCACTCCAGCTTAATTACATTCTTCTATGTGTGATTTATCTGTGTAGTAAAATAAAAATAAATAGAGTAAACTCTGCCATCAAACCTTGTGATGTCAAACTCCCACAAATTTCTATAAAAACTATTTTGTTCACACATTTGATGGTGATTCTTTAAGTGACTTAATGTAAACCACTCGTCTGTGACAGGTACATAGGTTAGGTGAGGCCTGATCAGGGGTTTTTAGTTATGTTCTTAATGCCTAAGCAATAGCTTGAAGTGCCTGCATGGATAGAAGAAAAACTGGGTGTCAGTGGTTTAACCAGTTCACTCAAAGCTCTGGCAGAACCAATAACTAGATCCAAATCTTCTAATATCTTCCTATGTCTGCACACATAACTGGACCTAAAACTGAACCACAGTTGTGAGCCTATGCACTTCTATCCTTTTCTTCAATGGCATCAAAGGCCAAAACTCTCCTTCCTTAGCAGGCTGTGGATGACTTTAAGCTCTTGCAGGTCAATGCAAAGCTTGGCAGGGAAGCAACTCCAGGGGAAGGGGAAGCCTCCTCTTCAAAGTAGTTTAATCCTACCAGGGAATTGCTTCTGAACCCACTGCTGAATGTCATCCTCCCCTGCCCGCCTCAGCACTCTGGTGAGGAGTAACTCGATGGCTTAAGCTTCTCCCTGTGACTCGGGCTTCTCCCAAATGATTGCAGTGATGACGCAGCAACAGCAGCTCATCACTGACTCACTCCATCGACATCTCTGAGAGAAGCAGGGGCAGGAGGGAGACCGGCATTTCCTTCATTTAAATTCCAGATTTTCTGTGAAGCTGGCAAGGCATGCCTGAGACCATGCTAGAGAAACTTTTATACTCGCTTCATCTGGGAAGCTGCCTGTGGCACCCAGCACTCCTCTGAGTCAGAGCTGGCGGCTCTTCTGTTTGTTTGTTTCGCTGGACATAGACAAATGCATCATGTGGGAAAATGGGAAATGAAAATATCTTCAGAGGATGGTCACTGGCACAACAGTGAATGCCATAGCTTTTCTTACAACACAAAGGAAAATAAGATTTAGCAATAGCAGCATTAATAATGCATATGTGTGCCAAAGCACCACAAGCAACCAGAAACAGCTGCATGTGGCACAGTTTTCCCTGATAACCTTGGGATATCTGATAAATCACCTTTGTCTCCAGCTGAATTAAAAAATGCCTCTTTTGTCAGTACATGTGTTACTACGATTTTCCCAGTGCTCTGGTTCCTTGTCTGCAAAGCTACCATGCAGCAGAGCCTCCTGGAATCCTTATCTTGGTGTCTGACACAGTTTTGCCCTGAACATGTTGTGCCTTTGCAAATTATAATCCGATTTGAAAGTGATACTTATCTAAAGTGGGCTAAATGACTTACAGTTCATAATCCTGGACTTCAATAAAAGTCTAGGCATCAGACACACAATATCTCTCTGTCCAGAATGTAGTGTTATAATCTGTCAGGGGCCCTTAATTTGGGAGAAGGGATTGAATTCCTTGTGTGTATCACAGACATCATAGCTTGCATGATCCTCTAGCTTTCAAGTCATTACACCACTCACTGCTCCATTTCTCAAGCGACTTCTACAGCTTCGTTTCTGTGCCTGATCCCAGGAGGTTTATTTCCCTGGTTCACAGAGCATCACAGCAGCAGTCTTCGTCATCAAATCCCTGGTGACATTGATGTCTCAAAGTTCAAAGCCTTATTCAGCTCAGGTGTTTCTGCAAACAAACTTCAGCCAAGGGTTTTTTGAATAGGAAGGATATTGTCATTGTCACACTCATCAAAACAGGAGGCTTCTCTGTTACAGACTTTTTTCAGTATTTTCTGCAAAATGATGTTCTCATCCATTAATGGGAGTCGTGCAGACCTGCATGTATGCACTGTTGCTGCTACAGTGGACAAGTATTTGGAAGATGGCTTCAGTGTGCTGGTGTCCTGATGCTCTGTACCAGGTCTTGCTGTCACCAGATGGATGATTTCCATGATGGAACACTTCCTCGGAGAGGACATGTTGCTGGTAACTGGCCCTTGCTGGTGTACAAGCTCCTGTGATAACAACAGTGACCCTTGGAGGAATCGGGAAGGGCAGTAGATAAATTGTGGCTAAGTCTCCCTAAACAGCTATGGCCTAGCACTGCTCAGACTCCAGTTCTCAAAAGAATTTGCTTCAGGGCAACAAAATGCAAAAACTGTATTGTGAAAAGAAAGTAATGTTTAACATTGGAAGGCAACAGCAAATATGTTTGGCTATAAAGACCCTGTAAATATAAAGCAGAGGGAGAGCAATATGAGGCAGGAGCAGACAGATGAAGAATGCCTGAGATAGTTCTGGAGACTGGGTTGAATTTGTGCCTTGCTGCATCCAGGCAGCCTCAGACTGTGTGAGGACCTGCTCAGAGGGAGATGAGGGTCTCATCACATTATTGAATGCAGTCCCCTGCAGACACTGCTGACTTTAGCTCAGTGAGTGCCTAGGCTTCAGACAGACACTGGATTAGCTTGTGATTATACTGCAATATTTTGCTAAAAAGCAATACCTTTCTCCAAATCTGGACAACCTTGAATAACCTTTCCCAGGCAGCTCCCTGACTGCTTCTGAGCCTTTTCTTTTGCAATCTGAAAAGAAGACAAGCATTTCTAGGCTGACATTGTTCAGACACATAATGGAAACAATGTGCTTTGTTTCTGCTCCTCTGGTTGTGGCACATAAACCATATTGAAACAGGTCTCAAAAAGGCTGCAGTGAGGAGGAGAGGAACGGAATGAGTTTTTTTGCCTCAAGTGGCTCCTGAAATGAATTTGTCTTCCTTTACTTTAGGCACTGCCCTTGTAGCATTAATAGGGTATATACTCCACTGCCTTAGGATATGGGAATGACATAGTCTGCTTGTAAGACCCATTTTACCCAGATTTTCCACCACTTTATGAATCCCTGCAGGGATGGCTTCCTCACCTCCCGCAGATCCCACCTCAATTTTTTAATGTTACTGCCATGCAAGACGTCAAACTGTTGGGAAAAGTCTTGTCCAATAACTAGGTAAGAGTGGGATGAAATCCCAAATTTTATGTGATTTAATATTTATGGCAAGAAGATCTGATTCCTCCAAGGATATTTGCTTGACATTATTAAATTGGAATTTTGGAAATAAACTAGCTGGAGATTAATTCATGGTTTGAAGGCAAAGTGAGGTGCCATTACCAAAAACTGTAGTATAGGCAGTCTCTAGAGATGGGAGATGTGAGGTCTGTATCTGGAGAGAGATTTGGAGATTCTGTTAAAGCCATTAAAGTTTTCATGGTGAAGCTTAGGACAGCTGTATTATTCATGAGTGGCTCTTATACTCCTGGTTTGTTTATGCCACAGATTCTTACAGAAATATTATGAGTTTGAGAGTTATAAAACATTTTATGGTCTGCACATCCTGCTATAAATCCAGGTTGCCTTAGTTACCATCTGGCTAACTGCACAGGTGAGGGGAGAGAGAGAGACTGAGAGGGAGAGAGAGAGATTAGTACTAATACATTTTTGAAATCTCAAAAGATCTTGTGAATTGTAATGTGATACGACAAGAAGCTTTCAAGAACCATACAATACAAGATGACTATGAAAGCAAAGATTCAGACTGGCAGCTCTCTGACAAGATAGTGAACACACTTACGGGACTTTTTATTAAGAAAATCATTAATCTGAATATTGCCCAATCAAAAGCTTTAGGAAAGCTAATAATTAGTCCCTTCTTAAACACTTTCTGTGTTTGGGCTGGAGAGGTGTGTCTTCCCTGGTAATGAAATGTGCTTTGGCCTCTCATTGTGAGAGCAGATAGCATGGCACAACTTAAATGTATATGATTAAATAATCTTCCCAGTCCTGTTGTCCAAATTGTATATTGGAACCAGTCTAGTCTATGGTGCATCCTGACCTTAGTGGTTAGGCTGCACTGTCCTGTGAAGCAGACACAGACACTGCACATGTTAGATAGAATGGACCATAATCATGCCATGGGGGAACCTGATGACTAAACTATAAAGACTGGCTGCAGGACAGCATGATCTGATCCATGTTTTAGCCTGATCTAGTGTAAATGGAGGCACAGGGAGAAAATAGAACTTCTGAATACCTTCAAAAATGATACAGCTACTTAACAAAGCAGGCTGGAATGGTGACACTGGTATTCCTGTGAAGATTTTGTGACATAGTTGTGAGTCACATAATAGTTGACGTTTTTCTTAGAGAAAGTCCCAGCCTCCAGAATCAACATCAAAGACTTGATACTCTCAGCTTTCATCTGAAAAGACAAGAGAGAAGATTAAATCAAATAATTTTAGCACACACTATCACGAAGAAAAATTTGCATGAATTGAGGTCCCCCTGTGGGCACAGAGGTCAGCATTTCACAAAAGCTGTTATTTCAAGCCAAGCTCATAACCTTCTGTGAACAGACTCATTTCTTTGTGAGAAGTATTGCTAGCTGGTTAGCTGCCTTTGACTCCTAATTCTTTCTTCATTAAAGTGTCCTATGCATTCACAGTAAACCAATTATTTTATTTTTTTTTTTAAGTGAAAATGCACCTAAGCTGGAAGAAGTTTGGAAACAAAAATAGAAGTGCCTGTCCTGTGTCCGTTCTCTCCACACAATCCAAAACCATAGTCATAGCTCATTAGGCCCATGGATTGGCTTTTTCTTTAACTGCTACTAAGTAATATGATCACATAAGTTGAGAGCTGTGTATTGACTTACATTGGAGTGTGCACCTCCAGGGAAGCAGAATACAGATGTTTGTAGTCACCCTTCTCTAAATAATACCCTGACAAAAATAGTTTCTCTAAATTAGAATGAAGAGAATGGGTAGAAATGGGTAGAAATCATGACACATTTATTTTTAGACTCAGTTCATACTGAAATCAGTAGGATATGTAGTTGTGTGGACACGCTGGCAGTTTGTTAGTCAGTATCCCCTAATCCCTTATAAACTTTAACCTGATAGCCAACCATAAAGAGATTTTGAGATGTCAGATCTCATTTTTCCATGTGTATAGTATAAAGGACACTAGTAACACCCTGACAGAAAGGTCATTGGCATAACTCCTACTAAAGCAGGAATGCAACTTGAGGACATGGGACCTACACCCATTGGCTTCCTGGTCAAGGGCCTACTACATTATAAATGAGGTGGCAAAGGGTAGGATCCCAGACACCAAAAAGGATGTTGGGGATAAATGGAAGAATCTGTTTGAAAAATTTATTTATTTTGGGGTATGAGTGAGCTGCAGTATTTCAAAAGCTGTATCTTCTTACCGTAACATCTTCAAAGGAGTGGCTGTACTATTTTATGTCAGAGGTACGAAATATTTGGCCACCTAGATCAGGTTCTGGACAGTGTGTTGCATCTCACTGAGATTTTTCTGACTGTTCACACCCAATCAATATTTTGCAAGATTTCTTGACTCGCTGTGGTGGGTTAACTATGGTAGGCAGCTGAGCACCACACAGTCATTTGCTCGCTCCCCTCAGGTAGGATGGGGAAGAGAACTGGAAGGGCTGAAGTGGGAAAACTTGTGGGTTGACATAAAGACAGCTTAATAGGTAAAGCAACAGCTGCGCACACAAGTGAAACGATATAAGGAATTTATTCACTGCTTCCCATTGGCACACAGATTTTTGGCCATTTCCAGGAAAGCAGGGCTTCATCATGTGTGACAGTTACCTGGGAAGAAAAACACCTTAACTCCCAGTGTCCTCCCTTCCTTCTTTTTCTCTGCAATTTCGTTGCTGAGCATGATGTCATATGATATAGAATAATTCTTTGGTCAGTTGGGGTCAGCTGTCCCAGATGTGTCCACTCCCAACATCTTGTGTACCCCCAGCCTGCTTCCTGGTGGGGCAGGCAGCATGAGGAGCAGAAAAAGCCTTGATGCTGTGTAAACACTGCTCAGCAATATCTAAAATATCCCTGTGTTATTTAACACCATTTTCATCAGAAATACGTAGCATGTCACCATATGAGCTACTATGAAGAAAAATTAACTCTATCCTAGCCAAAATCAGTACACTCACTGAGGAACTCAAATAATATGTGTGTTGATTAAAAAGTGTCCCAGACCACTTTCTTCACTGGTAGCCATAGTAATGAACCATAATAGGTAAGAAAACCAGGAACACTAAGTTGATGTGCTTCTTGGAAGGAAGCAGGATCCTCCGTTCAGGTGAAGGTGAAAAGGGAGCCCAGACAGACACTTATTCTTCCTGCAGCAACTCTGGCTGTTTGTCAGGATTAGCTTTCCCCATAATGTAATGACCTTCTTTCATGAAACTTGCACTCAGGCAAGCATGTGCTTCTTGGGATAATAATACCAAGCCAGAAATTTTGGCAACAGTGCAATTTGAAGGCAGAGTTCTTGAAGTTCACCTGCAGACAGAAGACTTGGACATCAATCCTTATTCTCAATTCTGCCATTGAAGATGTGGTTCCTTCAGGGCTTTGTTTTACTCTCCTCCACCATGAATGCAATCATAACTTACCTGTATTACCTGCTGAGACTTTCCTAAAGAGATTTTAACATAAAAATAACTTTCAAAGCGTAACTAAGAAATATTCTCACTGATCACTGAACTAAGTGGGATCAAATACTAGATTGGAATACCAAGCTGAGTATGAAACAGTCCCCAGTACTTCCTTCATGGCCCCCAGTTTCCTTTGCTGACTTGATGTCTGAAATATGCTGGACTGATATTTTTTCTAGCAGTGTTAGACATAGATGAGTAATCCTTATGGTGTCTAAAAATAGTTCAGGCAAAGAACTACAAATCTGCACAACTAACGCACTTGCAACCACCACTTGAAATTGCCTGGCTTCCTTTAAGGGCTCCTTGTTCCAGCAAGTGAAGCTTACTGAAACAATAAATATGGCAACACTGTCATTTCTGATGGGGTGAGGAGCTCAGAACTGGTTAGTGTTAATTTACTCCTTGAGGTGGTTTAAATTTTGACAAAAATATAGTGTTTTGCTGTTGCTGTTTCAGTTTGCTGGCTGAGCATTTCTTTAAATGCTTGCTGCCTCTGCTCAGCAACATAAAAGCAAGATTGCTTTTTATTGCCATTCTCTCCCAGCACAAGATTGTGTCTGGGTCTCTTACAGACTTAGCTAAACTTGTCAATCTGAGAACTTCATTTGTAATTTGCCAGGAGCCCTCAGGCCGTATTTCTTGCAATACTCCTCTGTCTCAGAGAAGTGGTAGATTCACTTTTAGGAGTGTAGGATGGCCAAGGACCAGCATGCGTCCCCCTGTGCAGGTTCTGTGGGGGCTTGTGATGTGGTGATAGGTAGGTTTCATGCTTTATCTTGTGTCCCACTTGCA
Organism: Microhierax caerulescens; assembly: GCA_035590215.1. Taxonomy (NCBI): domain Eukaryota; kingdom Metazoa; phylum Chordata; class Aves; order Falconiformes; family Falconidae; genus Microhierax; species Microhierax caerulescens. The sequence continues at coordinate 3,563,746 of JAVJGJ010000037.1, read as the reverse complement.
GTGGGATGGAGACAGCAAACGGCAGAATACGAGGGGAATGGTACAGCTCAGGGAATTCTATTTGCTATTCTGGGGACTGTGGCACTGTCCCAACATTGTCTGCTGCTCATCTCAGTGCTCTTTCCTTCCTCTACCCTACAGTCCTCAGGCGCCTCATCACATTTCCACTCATAGCCTGGTTCTTGTTCCTTCTGCTCCTCTTGGCTGCCTGGGTGTCAGACTTCCTGCTTTCAGTCTCATAACTGTCACTACCAGCCAAAAGAAGCAACCTCAGGAAAAATTTAGCCCAAAACCTGGGATGGAGCATGCCTGCTAGATTGCATGTTTTAGATGGACCTAGACAATCTGTGCAAAATATTCTGCTGAAATAGCAGCTCATCAAGCACAAGGAAAGTGGACAGGACACTACTGATAAGTGAAGCGTGGAGGTGAGCATGAAGGTGCTAGAGAATCATCATGAAAACAGTGAAATAATTACTTTAAATCTATGGAAGATTTACTTCCCTAGTTTTACTTTAAATTACTTCAAATCTGCTGCTTCTCTCTACCTCATTCCATCAAACACCAGAAATTTTGCTGACACTTTCTAAGGACCCTGCTTTTTCCACAATCAATGCATGCATTTAAGGGAAAATGTTTAAGCCTTCCAAGCTTACTGTTTGCAAATAATGGTTAGGGTGTGCTAAGAAATTTTCTGTGGATCTCAATGGAAGATGATGACAAAGAATGAAGGCTGAGACAGAAACACAAGGGACAAATAGGGAAGATCAGTCAAAATGTGTCAGATCAGTGAACACATGCAGTCCTGCCTTGACGGCTCACTTTTGCTTGTTCTCCTCCAGAAAAAAAAAAAAAAAAAAAAAAGTGCCTTTTTTTTGCTTTGTAAGTTCAGTCTTTCACTGAAGATGCTGAGAGGGGGAAAGGAAGGCTTAGAGAGGAGCTGAGAAGTGAAGGGAAAATTCCACTCATGATTCATTTCTGTGCTTGGAACTAAAAAATCAAGGTTCAAGCTTCACTTAAAGGGATATGATTAAGGCCTGGGGAGATTCCTAAGGGATTTCTGCATACAAAGATGGAAAAGGGTGCTGCACAGCACTTGCAAAAGGACCTAAGTAGGGTGTATGCCTAATCTTCTAAAATTCCCTTCTTAGGCTCTTTTGTAGATCATACTAAGTTCCTATCTCACATCTTAATGTGCTTTTGTAAACCTTATGTAAACCTATATTCACCAAATTCCTTTGCTTGGTTATAAAAGCAGACAGTTACTTGAAGCAATACTTTATGAGAAGAGCAGATGCTTTCAATCAGCATCTCCCCAGAATAATTTCTTTCCTATAAACTGTTTTATCCCCCCAGTAATAACAGCAGCCCTTTAGGAAAAGCAGAGCACCAGGGCACTGCCGATATTGAGCATTCCCTGTATTTGTGTTGTATTGGAGTTAGTATGGTATGAGCTGGTTGTCACTTTATCCAACATAACTCCAACCTGGTATTCATTCATCAGCCCTTGCAGTTTCTTACTGTGACATCTTATCATCCCATGTTTCTTTCTCGCTTCCCTCAAAAAAACGAGCATTTCAGCATCCAACTGTTCTTTACTTTTGATAAGTCTGAATCCAGAAATTATGCATGTGCATCTCACCCCTCCCTTAATTGTTTGAAATGGCAAAATAATTTTTGCTGAAACTTTAAAGGGATATCAATATATGTATATATTTATATTTCTCCCCATTTTGTGGCCTATTTTTAGAGCTACTTCTGAGTACCATGGGCTACTTATCGTGTGTGAACAAGTTGATATATATTGCCTTTCCCTTGTTTCTTATCTTCTACTGCAACTGTAAAGAAGAATGTAGCTTGAAATGAAGTAAATCTGAGTAACTCACTTTATGATTACTTGGAAGAGTCAATCAGTTTTTCAAAAAAGTTGTAATTGATTTTATATAAGAAAGTGACTCCCTAGCTACAGGACTAAGCAGATATAAGTCAGTTTTATAAGAGTATTGTATTTGTCTGAGTCAGAGCTGCCTGAGTCTCAGACACTGAAAAAACAAAAAACAAAAAAAAACAACCCCCCCCCAAGTAAAATAATAGAAAACAATGCTAAAAAAAGGTCTTAAGAAGCTACCTAATCACCCTTTTGAAACAAGCAAAAGCTTAATAGGTGTTTCTTTAGCCAATGAGTCCCAAGCATTAAGTTACAAGCAAAGGGCTTGGTCCTTATGCTCTGTAGAGGTCTTTGGCAGGAGCCCTCACTGATGGATTTCCATGTGTTTTTTGTATTTGCACTGCCCATTTTTTCTGTTTACCTCTCTCAAAACGTCTTCCTCTTCTACACTTACCAAACAGCTGTGACACTTACTTGGGGAGATAGGCTGAAACCTCCTTATTCTACTTTGTACTGGTTTTGGCTGGGATGGAGTTCATTTTCTTCACAGTAGCTCCTATGTCATTATGCTTTGGAGTTCTGATGAAAACAGTAACACACCAATGTTTTAGCTGTTACACTGCCAGCACAGCTGAACCCAACTGACCAAAGGGATATCCCATGCCATACGATGTCATGCTTAGCCATAAAGGCTGGAGGGAAGAAGGCGGAAAGGGTGACATTTGGAATTGTGGCATTTATCTTCCTAAATCACCATCACCCATGATGAAGCCCTGCTTTCCTGGAAAGAGCTAAAAATTTGCCTGCTGATGGGAATTAGCGAATGATTTCCTTATATTGCTTTGCTTGTGCACACAGCTTTTGTCTGTTTGTCTATCAAGCTGTCTTTATCTCAACCCACAAATTTTCTCACTTTCACCCTTTTCATTCTTTTCCCCATCTCCCACTGGAGGGGAGTGAGGACTGTGTGGAGCTTAGCTGCCTACAGCAGTTAACCCACAACATGCTCCCCATTCCCACCTGTTTTTACCCCTCTGCAGCTATAAGCAAGCTCAGCTTGGCAGTTCTGTGATGGCTGTGAAGGTATGAAGTGAGAAGGGGTTGGACAGATGTTGGAAGAATGAAGGGTCAAGGGAATCCTTGCTGGATTTTGGACTGGGTCTTGAGCATGGTTACACTGAGTATGACCAGAAGCCACTTTGCAAGAAGGTGGGATGAAAGGTGAGTGTTTTTTAGGAAATAGATAAATGACATTGCTAGAAGATCGATGGCTGAAGGACAGGAAGTCTGGGGTGACCAGAGGGTCTAAGCTGTTTGTGTGGAAGAAGGTGGGACTGGATGGTCCCAAGTTACTATAAAAAGAAGGTGGGAGATTTTGATATGAAGCAGGGTTGAAAGAAAGGATGATGACTCCTGTCTAACCTGCATGGAAGCCTTTCCTGACTACCACCACCACTGTAGACATTCTCTTGCAGTGTTTCTCCACATCATATCTGTCAGTCTTGTGTGGTTATCCTAGAATATTTCAAGTGGCTCTACACACTTTTTGGAAACTCTTGAGAATTGCTCACTTAGTCAAAAAGAGAAAATCAGTTCATCCTAAAGTAACCACTCACTGATTGGTCAGCCAAATTGCTCTTTTGAGTCCATTCACTGTACTGACTAGATTGAACTAGATTATAATGAGAGTGTGGACCTCTACCTACAGCTACCTCCCCTAGCTGTAAACATGTCTTTCTCAATAGGGGTTTGGTCCCACCTGAGCAGAGAACAAAGGAACAAAAAAGGACCATGCTATTAGCACTTCTTGGTGTTGTCTCATCACATTGGGTTTGGATTGTCTCTGTTGTGTTTTCCCAAAGCTGCACTAAACCAGTGACTTCTAAATATGACCCTGTTGTGAGCAGTTAGCATCCTCTATCCCTGCATTAAGGCCAGATTTCCCACTCTCAAAGTCTGCAGGAAATTCTTCAGTTGCAGTTTCTTCAAGAATAAGGATGGAGACCACAGCTCCAAATGGTAATCCTTATTACTTGTTTTCTCAGCATTCTCTAGCCTGATTCCTGAGCCGGCTGATTTTGGGACCAGACTGTTCACCAGAGGTCAGGTTAGATGACCCTATAGAGAATTATTTTGTAGCCTCTTAACCTTCCCATCAAACATCCCTGGCATAGAATGGTTTGTGTTGGAAGGGACCTTAAAATCATCTAGTCCCAATCCCCCTGCCATGGGCAGGGACACCTTCCACTAGACCAGGTTGCTCAAAGCCCTGTCCAGCCTGGCCTTGAACACTGCCAGGGATGGGGCACCCACAGCTTCTCTGGGAAACCTCTTCAAGTGTCTCATCATGCTCACAGTGAAGAATTTATTCCTAATAGTTAATCTAAATCTATCCTCTTTCAGTTCAAAACTGTTACCCCCTGTCCTGTCACTAAAGGCTTTGGCAAAAAGTCTTTCTCCATCTTTATTTTAAGATCCCTTTACATATTGGAAGGCTCTAATAAAGTCTCCCCAAAGCCTTCTCTTCTCCAGGTTGAACAACCCCAACTCTTTCAGCCTGTCTTCATAGGAGAGATGCTCCATCCCTCTGATCACCTTCGCGCTCCTCTTCTGGACTTGCTCCAGCAGGTCCACGTCCTTCTGATGTGGGGGGCCCCAAAGATGGACACAGTACTGCTGGTAGGGCCTCACCAGAATAGAATTGTGGGGGAGAATGACCTCCTTTGACATGCTGGCCACATTTTTTTTTGATGCAGCTGAGGATACACTTAGCTTTCTGGACTGCAAGCGGACATTGCCAGGTCATGCTGAACTCCGCCTCAACCAACACGCTGAAGTCTTTCTCCTCAGTGCTGCTCTCAATCCATTGTTCACCCAGCCTGTATTTGTGCTTGAGATTGTCCTAACCCATGTCTAGGACCTTATACTTGGTCCTGTTGAAGTTCATGAGGTTCACATAGTCCCACCTCTCAAGTCTGTCAAGGTCCCTCTGGATGGCATTCCCTCCCTCCAATTTGTCAACCACACCACACAGATGGTGTCCTTGGCAAACTTGTTGAGGGTGCATTCAATCCCACTGCCCATGTCACTGACAAAGGTGTTAAACAGTGCCAGTCCCAATACCAACCCCTGAGGAATGTCACTTGTCACTGGTCTCTACTTGGACTTCAAGCTGTTGACTGCAACTCTTTGAGTGAGCCATCCATCCAATTCCTTATACACATGGCATGTTTGCCAGACTCCAAAGAAATCTTTTAGCTCTCCACTAAGCACCTTCTGCTTTTTTGAATATTCTTTTTTGTGTCAACATGAAAACTGCATACAGCACTGTACTAGTGGTTTCTCCAATGTTCTCTGAAAAAAAGTAGGAAATTCTTCACTCCTACTGCTATATATGTTATTCTGCTTATACATCTTATGCCTGAGTGGAAAAAAAAGACACTGATCACACCAATGTAATCTCTCAGCAAAGTTCTTAATGAGTGTTCCTTGAAAAGAAACAAAGAAATGGAAAACATTAAGTTTTTGGTTCCTCCTTTCTTTACAAATTATCAACAATATAAATCTAATCCTGCTTAGAAACACTTGTTTAAGAGATAAGAACTAGAGACCAAAACATATAAAAACTTGATGATAGGTCTGCAGCCATTGCTTTAAAACAAATGATAGGAAGGATTTATTTCTGTATATTTCTCCTCTCAGGGAATTCATAGCTTTTGCTTTATGACAGATAAAAATATTTTTAATAATCTTGCAACAAGGAATTTGGTGTGTGATTCTTAGAACTAAGGCAAAACAAACAAAACCTTCTCTGCTTCAGGAGCATGAGTGATCAAAGAGTGCATCTGAAACACCTCCAGTGCTGCTTGGTACAATTCCATTCACTGGTGGCTCACTCTTTTCATAGCAGTGTAAAAAACCAGTAACATTTAATGCATTCATATCCAGTCCTTTCTTACACTTCATTTCCTGTTCTTATTATGAAGCATTGTCAGACAACTAGATCTCTGTACTTTATGGTTCATTAGCATCCTTGCCAAAACACTTACAGGATTACCAAGTGCTGAGGCAGACTCACTATTTGCACAGACACACATGCACATGCATACACACAAAAGCCTATTTAGATTGAATTATTATTCATAAATTAGTCTTAATTAGACTGTTCATCAGTGTGAGAGATTATGCACCCCTGTTACGAGTAGCATTAAATTACTTCTTAAAATTCATTACCATGGCTTGTTTTTCATGTGTGTTTTTCCCGTTTCAAAAAATATCCTCTTACTGCTGAAACAGCTGATAAGATTTTGACATTGCCCAGCTTGGCATTAATTCCATAATTCTGGCTGCTCCTCCAGGCAGGGTTCCTCACCTTGCATAAGAGGGGAACAGTTATGGGGACAAGATCTTACTGAGAAAAACTGGCTGACAAGGAAATGAAGTGATCATGATCTGGCCCAGCTTGCATTCCTAGAGATTTCATACCACATCTACATCCTAAGGCAGACTCTTGCACTTCCAGTGGTCTCTTTGAAAGGCAGCTCCTATCTTGAGGGTTTAGATGCATGTTGCACTAAGACACTTAGATCCTGAAGAAGAGAGGGATTAATCTCTCTTCAGTACTTCCGATTTCCTAGCATGGGTGCTCTTGGCTTTCATACCTGGCTTTTATAGACACTTTTCAGAAAAATCCTTCCCCTCTGCCAGGACCCTGAGCTCTTTTCCCAGATGAAAGGTTTCTACCATAAAACTACAAACCAAAATAGGATTTGCCACCCTGAACCTTGCAGTGGCTGACTGAACCTTTATGAGGTCTTGACTGCGAAGGTCCATGCACAGAGTGGGAGGAGCCATTTCTTTTTCCTGTGGGCTGTCTTGTATAATTCAGTGCCTGCTCTTGACTTCACAGTGCAGCTGTTTGCAAGCAGGCTCCTGTGTCTGGAAATGGGTCTTTGGATCTGGCATCTACAGAGGCAATTGGAAGTTTCCCCACCTTTTTTACTAGAAAGTATCCACTTGTGATACCTTCAACTGGGCAGTCAGTTTGCCATCTTCTCAGTCTCTTAACAGACTGCACCATGAAATGCTTTTGTATTTTGCTTGTGACAGAGTAAGGCAAGAGCAAGAAAGCTCAGAAAAAAATAATAAAACCAGCCAAGAAGAAGAAAACACAAAACAAATCCTCCCACCGAGGTAGAGGTCTCAGAGCTCATTTATTTCAACTTCCAACTTAGGCTGAGATTTTCCAATTTGCTGATGTTGAAAAGTACCTCAAATCTTGGCTGAGGTAAAAGATCCAAGATCTCAAACTCTTTTTTTTTTTTTTTTTTTTTTAAGCAGGATTTACATCTACAGCGGCACAGGAGACAGATAAAAGAGCAGGCAGATGAAGCCTGCCCTTTCCAGGATGGAGAATTTGCAAGTACTGTGATAAATTTCAGAGAAGGAGAGTTGTTTCCTTTGTGTTTCAGTTGTGTCGTGGAATTGAAAACCATCAAAGCTAATTTCCTTGTCAGAACTGTGAGGGAAGAAAGAGACATTGCTGGGTTATTTACTTCATTGCTACCTTTTCTTCCCTTGGGAATTCAGCATCTGTTACCTTTCCTGATGATGTCCAGCCTGTCTAACTATGGTATTCAAGTGTCTGCCAATCTATTACCTCTCTTCAAACAGGGCTTCCAGGTATAAGGAGGACCAGAAAACTATTCTCAAAGTGTGTTAAACTTGCACTTTCTTGAGAACTACTTTAGCAACTTGTCATGCATCCAACTCAACTGAACCCCAGTGGTACAGCAGGAAACAAACAGTGGGTAAACCAAATCAAAGATCTGACTCACAGTTGTTCTGAGGAGCAAGCTGAGCCCTTACGGCTGATCATTGCTGCTTAGTTCAAGCATGTTTTGTCCACCTGCAGAAGAGCAGGTGTGCTCACACAGGAGCTGTGTGCTAGTTGGCCACCTTGCTTCATTACCATACCCGTGCGATGGGCTTTGTGGGGTTAGTGAATGGTGGCAGGCTTATTTCCTGGCTAAGAAGCAAACTTGTACTTATTTTTCTCTAGGCTCGTAAGACCATTTGCTGTCCTTAAACTGCTGAAGATCGTAAGAGCTCTGCAACTCTGACCTGCCTACTCAATAAGGAACCACTTCAGTTTATCTAGCTGAGCCCACAGTTTGAAGAGGTGAAGCTAAACCTGCCCGGCAGACATGTCTTCAAATATCTTAAGTTATGAATCTCCAGTAAGATCCACAAAATATATATTTCCTCCAATTATGTAATCTTCCTTCATTTTATTTAGCTAGTATCATATTCCTATGATTGATTTATAAGCTAAAACTGATATACAATGCTCCTTAAACTTGAAATGCCATAGTCCTAGCTTAAGACATTTCTTCTCATATGTAGTGGGTGTCCGTGCCCAGGGGCTGGCAGCGGGGCTGGGGGCAGCCTCTGTGATGCGAGGCTGTCCCAGCCCGGTCGGGTCCCAGCCGGTCCCAGCCGGCCCCAGCGCCCCCCCTCCCCCCCCCGCCCCGCAGGGCACAGCTGAGCCCCTCAGCCAAGCCGGGGGCGCCGGGGAGGGGGGACCCAGGTTTGCACAAGGGCCA
>JAVJGJ010000037.1:3542437-3555054 GCA_035590215.1 Microhierax caerulescens | reverse complement strand
CAGGAGCTGCGGCCCTGGAGAGCCCAGGCGGGAGCAGGGGGTCCCTGAAGGGCTGCAGTCCGGGGCAGGGCCCGCGCTGGAGCAGGGAGACGGGGCAGGAGGCAGGAGCGGGGCTGAGGGGCTGACATGGGCTGGCCCACAGCCCAGACCAGCCACAGCCCCCGGGGGAGAGGGACCGGGAGCTGAGGGGGCATCTGGAAGCAGGGAAGAATTTGAGGGGGAAGTTTTTTCACTTGTTGTCATTGTTTCTCTGGATCTACTTTAATTGGTAAGAATTTAAATTAATTTTCCCTAGTATGAGCCTCCCTTGCTTGCAGTGGTAACTAGTGAGTGCCATGTCCTTATCTCCAGTCATGAGGTTTCTCATCCTATTTTCTCCCCCTGTTCTGCTGAAGGTGAGTGAGCGAGCAGCTGGGTGGAATTCTGGTCATTAGCCAGGGCTAACCTGCCATATAATGACAGATCAGTTATGTAATTAAAAGCATCCATTAATTTTCTTTATTTATTGGGCAATATCCTTCCTTACGATTGCATGTACAAAAGTCTGGTAAAGTTCCTCAGTGTCGACTCTTCTGTTGGCAGTAAAAACCATTCTCTTCACTGTTGTAAGACATTAAGACTAAAGATCTTTTCTGTATTAATGTAAAGGCACCAGGAAACGTGATAGTTCATTCGGTGGTAAACCAGTTTATATAGAGAGACATTTAGACTTAATGAGAAATGTTTAGCATCACAAGTGCCTTTGTAAACATGAGTGATTGACACACCACTGAGGGCCTATTGGGAGCAGCACTGGCAAATACCATGTTTCTGAGTGCTCTTTCATGGCAATAGTCCCAGCAGGAAAGCATATTTAGTGTTTCTGTGACATGTATGGGAATAGGTTAACTGCTGCACCTATCTCTTTGTTTTCTGCTAATACTTTTTTTTTAATTATTTTTGTCTGACTGCTCATACTTTCAAGATCAAAGGACCACATCCTTCTATTGGCCATTTATCTGACCAGTTTTCCCCTACAAGCCAAAAAAGAATCTCTGATGGCCAAATTTTCTCCTGAAAAACCTGGAAGACATTCTGTCAGAATATAGGGTTTTCCTTGCTCAGATCTCACCTCATCTGGCTACACATAGACAAGGTATTCTGAAAGACCTAGTTGTTACTCCTTCTCTTCAGCAGCAGAAGTTAAGGGCAAATGGGAATCGGAGGACCAGTGGTTTCTCAGTCATGTGAGGTTGCTCCTTGCTAGCTATGCAGTAGATAATAACCTGGGAAATGTGATAAGCTTGAAATTGCGCCCCATTACACTCCTGTTTTTGACTTAGGAGGAGGAAATCTAGTTGCCTGATTAAAGGCATCTAGGACCACTTCAGAGTCACTAAAGCATCCTGCCTGAAACTGTCTTTCCTCTAGGTCCTGTAGCATACCTGTGAAGCCATCCTGGATGCCACTGGCATCTCAAAAGTCACTACACACTTATTTTTTGGGCAACTGAATTAAACCCAAAGAACAAAAATGGCAAAGAAGCATACATCTTCCACTGAGGCTTTCCCCAGCACTCATGCTTCTACCTCCAGATTTTAGTATAAAAGAGAAATAACAGTTTAAACTTTTCCCAGTGTTCAGATTACTAGAGTAGTTTAGTATTACTAAACACACAGATTCAACGCAATCTCAATAATGGAAATATCTCCATGACACTGACTTGAGGCTCATTTGAGAGAACCCGATTGGGGTTGCATGCTCCCCAGAAAGGGGATTGTATCTTTTGCATAGCCATGCCAGTAAATGGCAATGATTAAGTGCCGGGCCATACACTATAGTCCCCTAAAGGAATGATTAAACAATCTATTTTAAACGAATATATATGGAAAATTGGAGCAAATACTGTGGGACGGTTGATGCATTGGAGTGAGTCACGGTGTCTGTCTGGAAGTCTGCTGGTCTCATACTAATAGTTCTTCCCTTGGTCGCTTTCTGCACCAGCATGGCTGAGAGTAGCTTGAGACATGCAAACACTAAAGAAAATATGAGGAAATGAAAGTCACAATGTTATTTTCACTGAGGGCCAGTAGCAGGAAAAAAGCATTAGTGAAACAGAGAGCAAGGTAGAAGAGCCTGAAGTCCAGGAAATTCCTCAGAAGAGTGAGAGGAAGGTCTAGGTTGAAGAGGAATAGTATGCATGAGGATACAATAGCAATTAATATGAAAGACAGGTTAGGGCAAGGAGAAAATCATGAAGGGACAGGATTAGTGGACGTGAGCTAAACTTTGTATCAGGAAACCTAAGATCTCTCATCAGTTCAGTCATGATTCACCCTCAGGTGAATTGCTTTCTCTGAACATCTATTTCCCTTTCTGTTGTTTATCTACCAGCCTTTAGATGTAAGGCTCACTACAGCAAGGCCCCTCTTCTGTAGCTGTATGAGGACTGGCACAGAGTCCTGATTGGTGACATGAATATCAAGAACAGAGTACAGCTGAAGGGAAGTCTACTCCTTGGAGGGATCTGGGATCCAAAGCAGGTGGGTGGGACTGAACAAGGACAGTGGGTTATAGAGGGTGCCCACCTTGTTCCATGCACCAAGATCCCTGATGAGGTCATGGATCAGGAGTCATCTGGGGCCTCCAAATGTAACTCTAACCCTTGGCAATAAGTCGAAAGGGTTTGCTTCTCCAGAGTACTTCAGAAATTCAGGAGGGAGACAGTTTGCTTTTTACTTTCCTGGTGTTACTCTTCCATGATTCCTATCCAAGTAGCTGTCGTAAAGACATCATACAGTCACTGAACAGAAGGCAACAATTCTGGCAGGAGTGGTGGGACTTACCTATGGAGAAGTCTAAGGATGACTAAACATGATGACAGACTTCCCTCCCATCTCCACTTGCTCCCATTCTCAAGTTCTTTATGCTGAAGTTTGCTGTCCACCTGTATTCTAGGCGTGCTCTGGCTGCCTGGAAGATAGGATTTTACCAACCTCCTGATGCAAAATAATAATACACAAATGAAAGAGGTTATTGAAAACATTACAGGCCATAATTTTAATAAATGTTGGCTCCTGTCACTATGTTCTCTAGTATTTGTAGTTTTATATACTGCCAACAGATCCAAGTGTTTTGTCTTTTTGACAAACATTTCATGCAATCATAAATTAACTCATTTTTCAGCAAAATCTGACATCAGTAGTTAAGCTGTCAGTATATAGAAGTACTAGGGTTGGCAAACCCTCATCTCATAATGAAAACAAAGAGCTTTAAATGCATCCCAGACAGTGAGCTAAGTGTGCCTGGGCTGAGTCTGCTATCGCAGGCCACATTGGTCACAGATCTGACAGGCAGTGATTCTGCAGTTCATGCATCAGCCAGAACAGCTCTCACAGATATTGGTCTTATTAATAATCCTGGACAGTTATGCAAGAGCAACTCCTGGGCTTTCCATGAAGCCAGGGAACTTAAAGCCTCTTCATTGTTTCTTGCTGGCTTGTGCTGAGAAAAATCAGTTGGTAGATCAGATCTTAAGAAAAGCTCTGCCCCAGGTGATTTTTAGATACAGTGCTAATAAAATCAGACTTCAGACTGATACAAGAGTGTAAGGGCCCTTTCTGAGAAAAGGCTTTGTTCATTGTCTGGGTGCCAGGTTGCAGAGTGATTATGCCACATTTTTCTGCAATGAGAGGCTGCCCAAACCTTCCCATGTGTTAAGTATCAGGGAAGAAGAGAGCTCCTCAGATGAGCATGGAGGGAGTAAACAGCTTGGTGGGGTGTGAACTGGCTGCAAAGGTGCTTTGCTGCCTGTAGGCACATTCCAGGGCAGAACTTGTGTGGGTAAGTAATTGTATATAACCAGCACTTATGCTTACAATAAAGGATCTTACTTGGGATCCATGCCTTTGTATGCCACAAATGGCACCTGAACAGGGACTTGAGGAAAAAGAAGAAAAGTGGTGGCATAGTCCAGCTGAACCAGGGAAAATAGATACATGAAGACAGATATGTGAGTGCTCTCATCACCACTGCAGGATGGTAGGTGAGTGGCTGGGAACCATGGGACAATCATTAATATGGGAATAGAAAAATTTGGAACAGAAAAATCATATGGGTGTTTTGGACCAAAACACCCAGAATTGCCCCCACCCACAGATTCTGCATTTTGGTCAAAACTAAGTTGTCACATTGTAGTGAGTTGTCTGTCAATTATAGTCTTTTGAGACAAACATTCCCTTGGTAATCATGTTTATCTTCTTGCAACAGTAGGATATCATGTCCAGTAGAGGCTGCATGAATTTCATTCATGTATTTGCAGCAAGGAGCAAGAGAAACACCTGAATCAGTTCTGTGCTGTTTTGCAAGTGTGACTAGATCTGTAGATTTAAATTGTACTGTGCATTTTATTGACAAAGGCCTGAAGAGAGACTTGAGCTGAAGCAGTTCTGAAAGCAAGAGAAGGAGAGTGTACTACGGTGCCTTAGATCAGTGCACAAAGGAGGCTATGCGAAACGGAGATGTGGAATTATTCAGTGCATTCCCTGTCTGGTACCAGTCAGGGTGACCAGCTGTGTGTGAGCAACTCCCATACGAAGCTGTGAAAAAAAACTCAGATGCTCAGTTAAAGATTTTTGGGCTCAGATCAGCATTTACCATGAACTTGTACCCTCCATTGACGAAAGATATGTTATGACCCCATATGACTGGAAGGCTCAGTGTTGTATGATGGTCACCTCCTGTGTATACAGTTTGGATAATGGAGTACTGGGACTGAGCTACTGCACAGACAATAGATAATGTAACGAACATGAAAAATATAGATTGAAGGCCATTGTGGATCCCCACTGATCACAGACCAGATGATCACAAACCTCCTACCAACGACAAGCCAGAGGACAAGGCAGAATAATGTGGAATTTCCTGCTGCTTCTTCCCTTGCACCTGGTGTTGTCACTGCACAAGCTTTAACCACATTGAATAAGTAGGATGTTGGCTAGCCAAACAGACCAATGTGACTAGTCTGGCCCTTGAAAAATTATTGATACAAAAAATATTGATGTGTGGATTTGTTATATTGCTAGGATTTTTGGCCTTTGTGTATGTCTACCATATTTGATGAACCTGATGCGAGCCACGGTGCAGAGGGCTATCCATCAAGCTATGATGGTTCAAATTCACACAGCCTTAACCTTATACAATTTAACAAACAAAAAAGGGCAAATTATACGGGCTCTTTCTGAGAAAAGGCTTTGTTTGTTGTCTGGGTGCCAGGCTGCAGAGTGATTATGCCTTAAAATGTAGTGAGGAAGCAACTCACACTCAATCTGGTTCTCTGAGCTCACCTTCAAATCAGTTCTGTGCCCACCTGTCTGCAATGAGGGGCTGCCCAAAGCCTCCAATGTCTTAAGTATGGGGGAAGAAGAGACCTTCTCAGATGAGCATGGAAGGAGTAAACAAGCTTGGTGGACTGTGAACTGTTTGCAAAGGTGCTTTGCTGCATGTAGCCATATTCCAGGGCAGAACTTGGGTGAATAAGCAATTGTATATAACCAGCACTTATGGATGCAATAAGGATCTCACTTGGGATCCATGCCTTCATAAGCCCCACAAGAGTAATTTCTCCGCTCAATGCTGGGATTTGCCAACTTTCTGATTGAGTAGGATGTTTTAGGCAGATAGATCTGCTGCCACTTTTTTCTTGATGGAACTGCAGAGGAGAAGGCAGAGCTGCCCTAAGCTACAGAGAAGTTCATGAAGAGCTCTGTTTATAGCTATAATCCATACGTATCTTTCATTCTGAGCAAAGTGTCATGCTTAAAAGAAACAGTAGTTTAGTCTCATTAGCTCTTCTGTTTCTCTGTGTTCTTGAAGAGAGGGCTCCTCCACAGACTTCCTCGGGGGGACATCCTGCCTGCAGAAATCTCTCCTAAGCATAGTGCTGTTAAGGCATTTCTCAAAAAGGGGAAACATTTTACCCTTCCAGCACCCACAAGGGGGAAAAGACATGTCTTAGCTACACCAGGGTGGTAGATGAATTATAGAAATGAGTGGCTCCTTGAAGGAGCTGGGACAGAATGCAAGAACAAGGAAATGTATCCAGGCTACTACCAGCACCGTTGTAGTTGACATGGAGGTACAGAGGTTGCTGAGAGTTTGACAAGCTTGAGAAATTTGGGTGCCTACAGAAACCCATAAGTCCTTCCAGAAGTCTTGATAGTAACAGATATCACCCAAGCTCAGACTTGAAGGTCTGAGTTTAAAGGTGAGCAGAGATATAATCCCAGTTCCAGGCACGCATCTCTTACAGGAAATGGCTGATGTTAATACCAGGGAGTAAAGTACAGAGGGAGCCCAAGCTCACATTGCCTGGCCATTGATCTGGCCACCTGTGTGCCAGATCCAGGATCTATGAGCATGCTGATGGGTTTCTTGAGAGGCTGATTTTCCTGCCCTGGGTGTGGCACTGCACCAGCAGAGTTACATACCTTCACCTGGGGACTGATTCATGCCAAGATAACTGTGAGCAGGACAGAACAAATTCAGTTTACTGGTGCATGCTGAAAGGGACTGACTGTTTCATATGGATTGGCAAATCATCTATGTTAAGTTTTAGGAGACTGTGAAGAGATGGTGACAAGGCTGTTCTCATAATTCACTTAGTGATCCCTGCATAAAGATAAGAACTTAGCACCATCTTAGACTTCTGGCACATCACACCTGGTCTGTATTGGGTCATGAATCTTCTATGGGACCCATGTCATATCTGTGGATGTCTAGATGTGGTAAGGCATTTCATAATGTTTGCAGAATTATATGAAACTTTAAGGTCTGTGGAAACATTACCAAAAAGAACTGTGTTTTGGAGCTGACTTTCAAATGACTGGGGGATTTGTGACCCAGGAAAATTCTCAACTGAGGAAAAGGTCTCTACAATCATGTCTTGACTGGAGATTTCTGCTTGCATGGGGAAGAAGAAAATGCTGGCTTCCCACTATGGGAGCCACTATGGAGCAATTCACTTGTGCATCTCAGGAACCAACCAACAACAGCTTCTGTGGATACCTTTTGTAGTTTCCAGCCTGTCTGTTTGGGGACTAGTTGTGACAGTGGTGAACATCTAATTAAAAATAGCCACCATTCAGTTTATGCAGAGTTAGCTAGTAAGTTGAAAAAAAAAAAAAAGTGCTTATTCCTTAGTAAGTGGCAGCCTTCGGATTCTCTAGTGACAATAAAAGCTGTACCATGCCGGTGCCTTGCATTTTTTGTTCAGTGTTCCTGCTTCAGCTAATGTCTACTCTCATTCGTCATAACTTTTCAACATTTTGGCTTTCCTCCCAGGCAGGATATGTTTAATTATTTTTTTTTTTTCTAAAAGGAGTAGAATATATTAGGAACCGTTTTTGTTTAGTTGCAGTGAAATACACAAGGGGATAAATAGTACTTGAATCAATAAAGGCTGAGACCACAGGTACAGGTCTTACTGTTTAAAGAATTAAACACTGCTTATATCTCCATTCTTCCAAAGTGAAAAAATTGTGATTCCTTAATAATTTGGAAATGGTTATAGACATATGTTAGGATAAGGCCTTTGTTTATTGGTGTCTCTAGTGTGTTGTGTTCCTCTTGTCTTAACTTGTTTAATACAAAGCCTTTCAAGATCTTTTCTCTCAAATATTTTGTTGAGTGCATGGAGTACTTAATACAGTATAATGCTCAAAGTGCCACTGACATCTCACTATTACAGTTGTACAGTTCTGCTTTGGGAGACAAAGGAAAGCAAGATGGGAAGCAGAAGCTAAGGCTAGGTAATAACTTCGTTTAGCGGAGCTAGTCTAAGAGCAGATTTGGCAGGTTTGTGCAGCTTTGGCTCCAGTGTTCTGGGTCTTCATTGACTTCAAACCCTGCTGAGAAATCTGACACACACTCTGGGCTTCTGCTGCTGACTACCCAAGACAAAGACAAGAAAGGAGCATGAGAAAGATGTTCCCAAGAATAAGGTTTTGGCACTAAAGGAACATAAGATTAGGCTGGCTTGTGTAACCTTATGCCCTGTCTGCTCCTTAATAATTTCTGTTTTCTGGTAAAGTGAACTACAGCTCATCTTAATAATGCTGTGGACTCAGACCTCCCACTGGAGTCTCCAGGCAGTGCCCAGGTATTAACACAGTATCTTAACACAAAGGATCAAAACAAGTGTAAAAGCCATAACAGGAAACAAGGATGAATCCTGTTATATTTGTTGCCATTTCACCTCCACAATCTAGAAAGCATTGGGAGTACATAGAAACAGAAGTGGCTTTTTTCAAACTTTTGTTTTTACCACAGCTTGGTGGTGGGTAGAGTTATGGGCTATTTTGTAATGGAGAAAAGTACAAATGAGACTGAGACTTGTCGTGGTATCATACATGGTGTAAAGGCCATTCTCCAAACTGTTGGACATTTAGCATGAGGGAACCCATGGAAATTCAGACAGAGATCTTCTCTCAGAATGAACCTGAAAACACCAAAGCAAGTGGAAGTGACTGCTGGGTCAGGCCAAATAAAACTGCTCTGCAAATCCAGCAAGTCAGATGAGCAGCTAGAGTTGCACCATGGTCAGGACTATGGATGCTTTCTAAGGCAGCCATTTCTCCTTCCTGTCCAGTAAATCTAAGCCTGGTTGCTTGATCGGTATCCTACATTTTGATGTATCTGAGCAAAGCACCAGTCACATCGTTCCCTTGTGCTCTGTTAACTGTAAACATGGGGAGGCCTTATCTGCATTATCCCAGTGCCCTGTTTGTCTTGGAAATCCTTGCAAATCCAGCCATCCTATTCCCAATCATCTCAAGCAATTATTTTTGAGTATGTGTTTAAATGCTTCCCTGAAATGCCATTGTTTTCTCCACTGGGCTTAACAGGCTTATCTAAATGCAGACTGTACTGTGAGTTCACCACTTCAGCAAGTGGTTAGAACTTGGTCTAGTCTAGATTGTTGTAGTATTTACACACAAAGGAGTGCAGCAATAATTACAAATCAACTGCATAAGGAGATTTGAAAAATCCATTGAAAGAATTTGGCTGATTAAAGAACTGGTCATACCTACCAAAGCAAACATAAAAATGCTGGGCTGCACTACTTGGTTCAACAAGTTCAATTCCTTACAATTATATACAGTTATTCCACCTGCCTTCACAGGCCAATAAAAAAATCAAATGCTACCACTAGAACATGGCATGCAAAGATGACCAAGGGCTTTTCCATTACATTCTCCAGTACTCATAGGAGACAGGCAGAGCAGAATGTTGCAAAGGCAAAAATCCAACCCCAGTACTCTACACCACACTGATCCAAGGGGCATATACCCTCCCCCAAGGATGTGAGTGTGTCAGTGAGACTCACCAGCAAACAGGCATTATATGTCTGTCTGTAACAATCTGCAGTGATCCAGAGAGAGGTAAAATCTTCCTCTAATACTTCCCAGGAGAAAATTATACCTAGGAAGGAAACAGTTCCTCCATCTTCCCTCTAGGCAGCTGGCAGAAACCCTAAAGAATAATAATGATATTATATTCAATGATTTAGGCTTCCTTGTCAAACCAATGACAGCACCTGAAAGCTTCAGCTGCTTCAAAGGAAGCTGAAAGGAATTAAGTTGGCATCTAAAAAGAAATTAGAGGATAAGAGGGATGGGGAGTGGGAAAAGCTACATTTGGCATGCAGGTCCAGATAATTTCCAGTTCTCCTATAGGATGAATATACTATGGACAGATACTCCATGAAATAGGGAGGACACAAATGAAAGAAAAAGACAACATACTCTTCAGCATATGAGGGGATAAAGCTACTCCTGCAGAGATACAAGTATGGCATGGACATTTGAAATATTCACATATATGTATATATGTTCTCTCAGATGTAATTGCAAATATGCACCAAAGACGTTTAGTCAGAGCAGAGACAGTCACAGAAAGTTCCTGTCAGTGAAGTATCTTCTGATTGCAGTGGATTATAATCAAGTTAGTGAGAACAACACTTTAATCATAGATAGCTGCTGTTTTGGGGAGTATAATAGACACATTATTTAGGCTGGAGTTTTGCTCTGACAAACACAAATTTAGATCATAATGGTCAGATGTTTGGTTCCCAATTCTCAACTGAGTCAATTAAAAGCAGAGAGAGCAGGAGAGTTCTTGCTGAGAGATGAATGGACCCAAACTCTTTTGAAAGACAAATCTTTTTTGTTCACATCTCTACATATTGATTTAGGAACTTAACATTGGCTACTGAATTTAAATTAGGAGCCAAAAAGATACTGCTCTGCTTTATGAACACAGTTAATGAATTAAGCTTCCCACTATGCCCTCAAGGTAAGTAACAATTATTATTTGAATTTTAGAAATGTAGAAAGCTCGGGCTAAGTAATCTCTGAAGTATCCATCGATGTGCTTAGCTCAGTATACCTAGCTTTTGGTTTTCCAAAGGCTTGTTCAGCATTCGGCTGACACTAGGTGTGCAAGTTAAGCCAAAGGAAAAGATCTGCAAAAACACCATAAGCTCTTCCAATTTAGGTGTCAGAGGATGAAAAACTGGTTACCTGTGCACCCCTGCCCTGCCACTCTGCATAGTGAGAAAAAGGAAGAATGGCATCTAGGTTGCCTGCAAACTCAATGGGGAGAGGTGATCATGCCATGGGGCAAATAGTCACACACAGCCTGGCATTAAATAAACAAGTAGTGTTGGAGCAGAGGAGTGTGTTCAAGTGCTCTCTGTAGAGTGCATAGATCTGAATCAAGCATGTAGCTTAGATGCCTCCATCCCCTTGGGGTCTCTGGCTGAGGGAAAGGTTGCAATGCGAGGAGATTTTTCTCTCTTTGAAGGTAATGCTATGATGAATGTGTATGTAATGAACTAGTGGTCAGAACCTCACCCAAAGCACTGTCCATGTTGCCTCTAGGCCTCCCCCATCTTTGAATAGCATTCACTGAAATTAAAATCATATATTTTACTGAAGCTAATTTACTGTTCAGTCAATGATACAAGAGATGTTGGAATAGAAATTGAACAAAGAGGTCCTAGTCCTACCTCTGTTTACATACTTTCAATCAAAGATTTACAAATGTGTCATATGCAGAGGAAGGGCTGGAGACAACCTTTCCTTCAACACAGTTGAGTTTTCCAAACAGTGCACCCAACAGGAGGCCAACTGATGTGGAAGAACTAATATATCCCCAGGTCTGAGTTTGGCTTTGGAACTACTCACATGCTTAGGAATTAAACCTGAGGCTGCAACAGTTATGTCTTGCACCAGAAATCTGCACCAAAAATAAATGCAATGAAGATGTCAAGCTGGTAGAAGAGGGTCACTGTGCAAGTGCAAGATTATTTTCTGATAACTATAAATATATGTTTTGAATGTTATGTATGGTATCCAGATTTCTGGGACTATGGCAGCAAGGAAAGCTGAGTTTGTAACAGGAAAATCTGAGGAAAATTTGAAAAATAGATGGAAATATGCACACTCACTGTCTTCCACTTAAACAAGTCAGAAGTTGTTGTTGACACTGCCCACTACTCATTTCAATGATACCCATAGAGCATGGTTTCAAAGGAGAACTCTTTAAGACTCTGACAAGAAAGAACACCAGGAGGAAACATTTTCCTGCTCTTCATAAGGTAGATGAGAGACATGGAAGTGCTCATTCCTCAACTTGTTTCAATAGCAGCATCTGGTGATACTCACTTGCCTCAGTGACGATGCTGATATACCACAGGAAAGAGTTAACTTTCCAGGGCTCGTAAATCCCTGCTAAGGTTAACGGCAGTCCTTTGGTAGCACAGACCATCCTGAGGACAGCAAATTTCATCCCTGTCATATTTCATTACTTACATTTTTTAAAAGATCTTTTAATAGTGTACATTACAGCTGTCTACCTTCTCCACACAATAGTGCAACAGAAAAGGAAAAACAATGAAAAGATTTCAAAATCTTTTTCCAGAAATATGCCACTTCTTGGATGAGAGGTAAGTAGTATGAAGAACTCAGCGGTCCTCCACAGATGTCTGATTTGGCTTTCACTGTTGAGCTGACATCCAAACTTAAAGACCTTAATCTTGTAATTCAAGGTGAAAGGAAAACTAACACAAATTTCATCAGTAAGTGCTTTCATAATGAAGCTTGATCTTAGATAACTTAGTTCAACACAGATTTCTTTTCTCTACATTTCAAAAGAAAGTCAAAGAAGAAATAAACTTTCCTAAGATGATGTAGTCAGAGTATTTGCAAAACAATAAGGAGGATTTTGAGATGTGACTTTCTGTCTTCAGCTGCAACACACTCACTTTGCTAGCTTCTTTTTTGCTGGACTTATATGCAGAATTTCTAATCAGATTGGAAGTGTCTTGAAAGTAAGTGTCAGTGACCTGGAATAGAAATTATAACCTTGCAAACAGATGTGCAATTAAATGCACAGCAATGTCAACCATATTTTTAGCCATTACTGGAAAAAAACTCAGCTTTGTCTTTCTGAGTGGAGTTTCCTTTTGATTAAGCGCATGTTTCAGGTCAACACATCTGAGTGAGGCTGAAATTTCCATGATGAAAATAGTGAAGTCCAAGTTCAGGTCTGTCTTGTCAGATGACCTCCTTAATGCC
>JAVJGJ010000037.1:3498789-3521842 GCA_035590215.1 Microhierax caerulescens | reverse complement strand
CCCCCCCAGAAAAGTCTTTAAAATGCTACACATATATCAATTTCAAGACTGAGGTCATTGGCAGCAAAGTCATGTTATTCCCACAGAAACTGCTTTAAGTTTTACAACATTTCACATTCTAATGAAAAATGAAAAGATAATGCTCATGCATTGATCTGGATTGTGCTTCTCTCTAAAGTGTTGGCATCCTGTTCTAAGTAGTTTTACAAAACACCCTAGTGCTTCCAAAGGAT
The DNA here is from genome assembly GCA_035590215.1 of Microhierax caerulescens. Lineage (NCBI taxonomy): Eukaryota > Metazoa > Chordata > Aves > Falconiformes > Falconidae > Microhierax > Microhierax caerulescens. Next base: position 3,521,609 of record JAVJGJ010000037.1, on the reverse strand, counting down.
GAGAGGTAGAAAGCAGTGCAAGCAGGAAGTGGACAAGCATCCTTCTCCATCTACTTTTGTGTTAGTCTTCCACTACAATTTGAAACAGCCAAGGATGGTAGAACAGGGAAAGCTGACACCCATCTATTGTCATTAGGAATATGAGAGCCGTTACCACCTGGCACCCAGGACTGTGCCCCAGTTGCCAGGTTGTGCTTTCTAAACAGAGTAAATATGAAATGAATGGCAGCCCAATTTAATGTCAGGATAGCAAAAAATACTGGGGCTCTGTATCACCCAGTTGCACATCAGAACTCATAATCTTTGCAATGCAAATAAAAATTTTAAAGGGGAATAAAGATTTTTAGCATCCAGGAAAAAAAAGAGCATGCCGGAAGTTTCATGCTGGAAAGTGTTTAGCTTTGATCCTGTGCCAGTTAGCAAACAGAGGATGTTATTTTCATTTACCATGAGTTATAATTTTAAACTACAATAACAATACCAAACTAAAAGTTCCTGCAATACTAATTCTTGCTTTAAGGACTTGATTGTATCTCATAATGCTCAAAGCATGTAACTCAGAAAAATATCATCTTCAGGCATATGGGTTTTCATAATTTGTAAAAGGCCATGAAATTGTCAATTCAAATTTGCCGTAAATCGTGTAGCCCAGGATGAATCTTTGGTGCTTGATGTTAGATGTTAATCTTTCTCTTGTGAGCTTGGGATACATATTCCTTTCTGGTTTTCACTCCAGCAAAAATGTATGCTCAGTGGTCCACTGCATGCAATCTATTCTCTGGATCTGGTTAAAATACCACTGAAACATCATGTCTAGACCTCCTTTTGCTGTAGCTGTACAAATGCTAAATGTATATTATCTTAGAAAAGAAATGAGCAGATATTTACGCTGAGTTAGTCTTTAGGTGCTCCAATTGTATCATTGCACTATTAGGAAGGGTGCTGTGCAACCACTGACCAGAATGGTTGAACCATCAAGAGCTCAAAAATTAGATGTAAGTCAAGGCATGAGGTGATTATAGCACAGAGACAGGAGGAATATTACAGAAATTTGCTTCTGCCCCTGGAGCCACATGTGAATCTTGACCTTTGCATTTTGAGGGTACTATCAGGATACCACATGGTCATGGGCTTTCTCCAGAAAGGTCTGTTATCCCATTTCTGGCATCAGCCAGACATATTTATTAAATAAGAGTAGGTTCCAGAGTTTCAAAGATGTATGGAAATAAAACAAATCCACTACCAACAGGAAAAAAAACCAGCAAATGCTTATTCCAAACTCCTCACAGTTGAGAAGAATGGGGTGGGACGGAGTGCATTTATATAGTTGTGCATTGAAGGCAAGTTGTCTTTATGATTTTCGAAACATTTATCTGAGAAATACAGTGTTTCTGCATCTCATGGATTTCTGCTGTATTGCTGTCTAAGACATTCGTAGCAGGACAGATTCTGTGTGCCCAGTTCCTCTCTCAAGCAGCACATCAGCCACTCCACTGGTGGCTGTGGTGTTGCATCAGTTATTGTTTGTGTAAATAAGATGATAATCTACTTCCCCTTAAAGAATTTAAGGTGATGAACCAGTAAAATACAAACTAGACACACTTTTGCAGCAGCATTTTTATTTTCCTTATCCAACCACTTATGGTAAAGCTGGGTGGAACTCGCCTTGCTAATTGCCTTTCATTGCAGACCAAACTTACCTCCATGTGGGAGGCTAAAGGGGCCAACAAATCTTTTGGCATCTCATTAGAGGAAGTCTGACAGACTACACACCATGGTCATGGTATTGAGCCAGAAAGTGGATAAGCAAGAAGTATCTGGGATCAATGAAAAGATCTTTCAAACTATCAAGTTATGCGATAACTTTTACTGAAATAAGGCACATGGATATATTCCCAGGAGGAGCTGCTGGGGAGTCTAAACTAGGCATAAAAGGGAAGATCTCTGGAGATCTCGTGGAAGTTCTCCTCTGAAATAGTCAGGGATGCTACTACCAGAAAGCCATTCCAACTACACCAACCAGGGATGGACAGGGAGAAAAAATGAGACAACATCAGTCATATGACTGTTGTGGTTGTTTGATGGATTTGTGAAATACTTACTAGTGTAGCACTCAGATGTTCTGCTTTGGATGTGAAAAGGTGCCTTGCAAAGGGATGAATGGCAAACCTGCTTATCTCCAAACTCATGTCTATTAATGTAAACGTGCAGTGAGGCAGTTGAAGCACTGGTTGTTATCATATATGTTCCTCTCTTGCAGCACACATTGTCTCAAAGACCTCTTTGAAACTCATGTACTGTGAAGAGGGAAGGGTAGGAGGAAAATGAAGGTCTGGCTGTAAAATAAAAATCATGCCTTACAATGTGCCAAGGATGTCTTGGCTTTCTTTTTGCTACTCTTTTATAATTTTTTCTCAAAGGAACATAAGAAGGAGATGCATCTTGGAATACCAGCTTGGATACCATGGTAAATTACAGCTTCATACATATTTACAGCAAATTTCATACCCACCAGGCAATTAGTTATCTGGTAATGTTTCCCTTTTGTCTCACTTGTACCCTGATACTACCTTTTTTTTGACTCATTGACTAACAGCTGAGACCTGGGAAACTTTATTAAATAGTAACCATGTAAAGCATATCACTAAGAAAATCCTGACCAGATCTGGCACATCCATTTGTAAGTGTCAAACACTCCTTTCATCCTCCTCTGTACACTGTTATTGCAGGTCTTCAAGATCCCTCTTTTGAAGAGTTAATTTATTTGTTTCTATTTGGTTTGATGATAGAAGAGAATGAGTTGTGATATCATGTATAGAAAACTGGTGTTGAAACACCGATACAGGCAGGAGTAGCAGCAATATTAATTTCAATTTCATATTCATTCAACTTCAAAATGAAAAATAATTTTTCATTTCAAGTCTGTGTGCATGGGGAAGGTTGGTTTTATCTTCAGGTGATATGCAAAATACATTGGACTTAATTCTTTTTTTCTCCAGGTGGTAGCATCATCTTCTTCACTGTAAAGTACATGTAAAAAGCTACAAACAAATGTGATAAGACATTACATCTGGCAAGTGTGGTAACACATTACATCTGGTTTAAACTGGTATGAATTAGTTCACAATAAGGAAAGCAAAGATGAGCTCCAAAACCTTTGGTTTCAACTCATCTTGCAGTTTTGGGTTGGGCCAATTTCTTTATTGAGGCCTCATGTCTCCTTGCACCTGCATAAAAGATGGGGTAAAATAAGACAAGTGGCTTTACCATGTTGCACCAATATGTATTTTAACTTCCCTCTAGGAGAGGTTACTTGCTTACATGGAATACCATGTCTTTGGCTTCACTGTCCTCAACAAAGCCCATGCTGAATCCAGACTGAGCGCTTAGGACTATAAATATTGTGGTTTAGGATAAAACATAAAGTGTGGCATGTGCCTAACAAGGAACTATCGAATTAGGAAGTCAAACTGAGATACAGAGAAGATAGGAAAGGTTGGAGGAGAGGAAAATGGTATATTTTTGATGAAGAAAATTAACTTCTTTGTCCTCCTTATCATTGAATTCTCCTTCTCCCTTGGGTGTGTCCTCTTCCATTCTATTATCATCAATCCATTGCATTAATACGGTGTTTCCTCCCTCTTCTAGATCATTAAGGAAAGTGTTCAATCTTCAGTTCACTAATTAAAACTGACCTTGATAAAGACAGCTTAGATGGGCATTAGGGAATGGAAAGCAAATAGGAGGAAATTCTACTTGGTAAGGATTTCCAAGTAGGAATGTTTTAGGAGATTAAAACCGAATACCTGAAGTCAGAGAAAGTGCTGAAGTTCCTGAAAATTTAATAATGTGTCACAATTCACCAGACACAAAACAACTTAGCCTATGTATAGTCCAGAAAATGTGGACACCTTGTGGTCCACTGATCACCAGACAGAAGGATTATCTGGGATTCTGTATCCTTAATCTGGCAGCCAAAGTGATTGCAAATTTCCCAGGAAATCTCAGTTTACTTGAAACCATGGTCTTATAATACACATTATTTGTGAGTAATGATTAAAAGCAGCTACATTTTGATGACCATGTTCTTTAAAGCAAAATAGGATTTGTGAATAAAGATGTTTGCCCAGAAAGTAAGACAAATGTATTACATTCATCATTCGATACTTGCTCATCTGAAATTTTCATTATATAGATGTGAAAGTATATAATTTATAAACAGAGTAAGAGTGAACAGAGTAATGCTGAAATAAATAAATTTATTTGAATGATACCATGATCAAAAAAGCGGCATATTTATCACATAACACACTTCTGAGGAAAGGCTGGGAGAGCTGGGCCTGTTTAGCCTGGAGAAGAGAGAAGACTGAGAGGGGACCTTATCGATGTCTACAGGTATCTGAAAGATGAGTGTCAAGAGGATGGGCCGGGCTCTTTTCAGTGAACTTCATGAGAAGTTCCATCTGAATATGAGGAAAAACTTTGAGGGTGATGGAATGATGAAACAGGCTGCCTAAGGAAGTTGCGGAGTCTCCTCCTCTGGAGATATTAAAACCCCTCCTGGACGTGATCCTATACAACCTGCTTTAGGTGAACCTGCTTTAGCACAGGCATTGGACTAGATGATCCCCAAAGATGCCTTCTAACCATGAACATTCTGTGATTCCATGAATCTGTGATATTAGCACTTTAGTCCATACACGCCTCCTTAGATAGAGAATGTCTTTTATAACAGGTTGTCTTCAGATACTGTCTCAGAAGTTAAAATAAAGAAGGGAAGGTGGATAATTGAATATTTGTTTCTTTCTTTCTATACACCCAGTTGTTTGTTAGAAATATGCTCTGCAAGAAAGAGTCCAGTTAATATTCTATGAAAAGATAACTACTCTGAATAAATAAAAATAAAGTTATCTTCCTCCTTTAGCTCTTGATACAGCAACTTTGCAATCATTTGATATATCTTCAAAGCTGTGAGTACTGTTGTAGTTGGTTAGAGGGAGATTGCTCCTCATTGGGCTCCTCACTACCAGAAAAACTGTGAGGTGCTGGAGCGTGTCCAGAGCAGGGCAATGAGGCTGGTGAAGGGTCTGGAGCACAAGTCTTGTGAGGTGTGGCTGAGGGAACTGGGGTTGTTTAGCCTGGAGGAAAGAAGGCTCAGGAGAGAGAGACCTTATCAATCTCTACAACCAAGGAGGTTGTAGACAGGTTGGGGTAGATCTCTTCTCCCAAGTAGCAAGTGATAGGACAAGAGCATCAGATATTAGGAAAAATTCCTTCACCAAAAGGGTGGTCAAGCACTGGAACAGGCTGCTCAGGGACGTGTGTGAATCACCAGCCCTGGAGGTAATTGAAAGACATGTAGATGCGGTGCTTAGAGGCATGGTTTGGTGGTCACCTTGGCAGTCCTGGGTTAATGCTTGGACTTGATGATCTTAAAGGTCTTTTCCAACCTAAATAATTCTGTGATTCTGTGATTCTATGATTTGTCTTTTCAGTCTGCTATCTGTCTCTCATGGCTTTGCCGACTTCGCTTGCTGTTCTCAGAAGCAAAAATACATAATAAAGCTTAATATCTTGCAGCAAGTTACTAGAAGATTTAAACTTCAAAAGCTTATATATCAGCACCAGGTGAGAAAGTGAACAGGCAGTGTCTAGATTAAGTGATAATAGTTAAAAAAAAAAAAAAAAAGTCTTAAAAATTAACCACATCATTATGTGGCAATGAGGTAACACATTCATTCTCCAGTATAACCTGTGCGGTGTGCTGACACAGGTTCTGTAGCCTCAGGTCAGCCTTGCTTTGTTCAGTTGCAGAGCCATCTGGCTAGCAAGTTTGCTAGCTCGAATCATAAATCATTAAAAAGGTATTCTTTTATTCCAGACACTGATGTTCCAGTTTGTTGATGCTCTTCTCATTCAGGGGCACAGCACAGCTATAAACAGGTCATTGTTTGACTTATGCAGCACTTCTACAAGAGGTTGGTAAAATGTTCAGAATTGTTAATGCCCATTATGTGTCCACTGGCAATGACCTTTCCGTGAGATACTCAGCAAAGCACGGCTTGTGCTGAGATTGACCACTAGGAAGCTCAGCTGTTGCTAGGCACATGTTATGGATGAAGGTAATGTTGGCTGTTAGTTAAGCAAGCAATGTACAGAATATCTCTGATATTTTATCTTTTCCACCCATTCCTGATACGTATTGCAGACATGTACTGGAATTTCCTGGGCATGCACTGTATTCTTGCTTCTCTCCTTGTGTAAGTACTTATTATGGTCTCCATTATAATGGTCCCTGTACTTCCTACCACGAATGATGGTTCCAAAATTGCCCCTTATAGAAATTCCGTTATATGTATGAAGGAATACAAGTGGAAGGGATACAAGTGGAGCAAGGGAAAAAGGAACAGTGATCTGTCTGTAAGAGCATCATGAAAAGCAGTCTTGAACATATTGGATCTCTGACTAGTATTCATTACTAGAGAACCCTGCTACCTAGTTCTCATGCATGCTGGAGGTCCAGCAAGACAGCTTTGGTCCTGGAGTGGAAGATTAGGGAAGCATGCAGACACATTGTATATTGACCTTCACAGCGTTCCTACCTTATTTACTAGACCTTAATTGATGCTGTTTCTACAGATGATTCAATGAGCTATTGCTTAGGGCTAGCAGCTGGCTATGCTGGGGGGCATGGAGGGATGAGAAGGTAATGTCAGCGTTACATGTGTCAGAGAATAAGAAGGGTCTTGTGTGCTAATAACAGGTCCAACCAAATAAAGACCTCTATCTTCATTGGCCTGCCTAATGAAAAGGCTGCCAGTGGTGAGCTGTTTAATATGGCTGAGCTGTAGAAGGCAGGCAAAAAAAGTCTTGCACATCCATCAGTAATGGGTATTTTCCTGTATAAGGGAAATGGAGGGACATCCAGCTGTGATGTAACTGGAGAAGTCAGTGAGTGACTGATGGATGAGCTGCATGCTGATGTAATTTGCAGTGCCTGGATTTGTGCATGTTGAGTCTTTGTGGAGACCTTAAACATACACCTTGAGCTTTCAACCTACTTCTGAGCCTCCTACTTGACTGTTCTGATCCTCCCCCACCTCTAGGACTCTGAAGCATGCATACAAACAGCACGCTTCTCCAGCAAATACTCTGGGCCACAAGAGGCAAGCTTTGCTAAATCTCTAAAATCTCCCTCTAGAAAATCCACTGGAAGTGACTTTGTCAAGTTCCCTTCTCCTTCCACCTTTATTCCAAGTGCACAGACCTACCTACAGCACAGCTTCATTTTGCATAACGTCCCTGGGACAAGCTGCACCTTAAGGTGCTGCCCAGAGGTAAAGAATGAGCAATGCCACAAAGAGAGCAATCATCACACCAGGCATGTGCAGGGGGCTGGGGCTGCAGAGTAAATTGGCAAATAAATGGAAAAACTAAAAGGATGACTGCAAAACTGAGGTACCTGCTTCAAGTGTGGGACACCAGCCAGAGCTGAAATACCCCAGCTTGGAGTGGTACTGTTGTCTGCTCAAGCGCTCCAGAAGGCCAGTTTTCTTTTGGTTCATATTTTTCAACAGTAAATCACAGTATATAAAGCTGACTCTGACATTAAATCAAGAGTCAGATAATCTGGCTATTCACTTGGAAGGAAACTTCCTTGTTAATTAACATAAATAAAGCCTTTAGGGCTCCTAGGTGTCAGAGCCAAGGCACAAGGGAGAAAGCGATAAAGGCAGGCAACTGTGGATGGCAAAATGGGAGGATCATTAAAAGGGTTGGAAATGGACCTGTCATATTTAATTTTGCAGGTAATTTGATTATTAAAAGAATTAAAATTTGACAATCTTAGAGAATAAATGGCTTGTTTTACAGGGCTGGAAGGGAAATTCAAAGTGGAGTGAAGAAAGCTGCAGACTCCAGTATATCATATTCACCTCTTTCAGAAATCTGGAGGAAAAGCTCTCCTACTGGTGATTGCAGGAATGCTCGCTAGGCTTCATCTTTGGAAGAAGAAAGTTGTCTTATCAATGGGTCAGTTTTTTTGGTTCTTCCTCCATCACACCACTTCTGTATCATAAAAATAACATCTGGGGCTAGTTCAAGCAGCAGCGAAATTCCCTGCCTTGGAATACGATCAGTGATGTTTTCTTGAGGAAATAAGTTATAGAGAAAGTTAGAGAGAGGTGACTCCTCAGTGGTAAAGGGTAGCGTGGCAGTGCAGGCTCTAGGTGCAGCTGAACGAACGAGAGTAACAGTGGGGTTGTCCCCCTTTGATTCTTCGCTCAGACCCATTGGTCTCTCCTCTCCACTTGTAAAGTGATGGTGATGTAAACAACCAGGATCTAGTAAAGGTATGTATACCCTAGATTGGGAAGCCCTGTTTGGATGATGCTGACTTGCAACAGCAGCTTTGATCAGGAAGGGCATTTGTGAATTCCTCCTGCAGCTGTGGCATTGCAATGACAGGAGCAGCAGCTCTTTCAGTCCCTCTGAGGACTTTTGCTCCTGAATAGCCCTCCCAAAGTGAAGACCTGAGATGGTGGGGTTTTCTGGGGTTCTTGCTGGCACCATAGATAGAGCAAGGTGCTACTGCAACCTTCAAGAAACGTATGAGGAACTCAGCCCAAATTGTAATTCTTGTGCTTTTAAATATTGCCTGAACATTTATGAGCCCTAGCTGGAAGAGAAGAAAGCATTTCCTTCTCCTTGAAAGAGATCACCCAGGGGCTCCAGACGTACTCAAGAAACAAGCCAGACAGAGGAGTTAATGCATCTAAGTGTGAACAGACTTAGTAGCTTGAAAGAAAACCTATGAGGAAGGGCTTCAGCTCACAGGTGTCTGATAGTTTTCAGTCTCTGTCTCATCTGGCTTTGAAAGTAATCCAATTGAAGGACAGAACTGGCACAATGTGCTTGAGAAGTTACCCAGAACCAAACAGCCAGGCGCTGCCAGGAGTACTAGCATCAAGGCATGGCAGTCAGATAGCAGGCTAAGCTGAAGCACAAGTGAACAAATGAGGATCAGAGAAAAGTTTGCATGGCTTCTTTTACTTTTTTCCTTTCACTCTTTTGTTTTCATAAAAAGAACTCATAGGAATCATTTAAAAAAATAAAAATATCTTGACCTAAAATCCCAGAGATAACTGATTTTTTTCTTGCCTTGAGAGATATTACTGATGCTAGCAAGTGACTCATTAAACAAAGGACTTCCCTCTGAAGCATTTCTGTGCATGTGAGAGGAGTAAAAGCGAGCTTTCCTAGAAGAAAAAGTATCTGATTTTTCCAAAGTATTTAAAATTTTCTTTTCTTTTATTTTTTCCTTGATGCATTTCAACCTGTTTACAAGGAATGCTGTACAGCAGCCGCTATGGGAGAAATTAGTCTTTTTTCAGTCACTAGCTAAGTATTTAATATTTTAACAGTGGAAAGAAGTTATCTTTTAGTGAGAAACTTACCTTTTTTTTTTTTTTTGTTAAGCCTCTGAAGATGGCCAGAGGATGAAAACTTGGAACCAAAAGCTTACCTATGAAACAAGGGAAAGCTTTGCAGTTTATTTCAGGGTTGAAATTATTTTCTTCTCCATTATATATATCACTGGGAATTATATATATCACTGGTGTAATTTTGCTTGAGACAACTTGGTTAATTCACAGTGACAGCATCCCAAAGCTCTGTGTTCAGCTGGTTCCTTGACAGATTCTGGATGACCTCTCCTTTCATAAACCTGAAGCTGCTTGGAGTGAAAGTCCGTCAAACTGTCCTTCTTCATTCAGAAATAGCCATTCAAAAGGGTCTGACATTACTTTCCATAGTGTAAGAACTGACACCTTCATTACAAGGTGGCTGTAACCACTAGGTAACCTTGTCAGAAAAGTCAATTAATGAACCCTCTGATAATGGTGACAAACTATAACATTCCACATTGCTGAATGCTCCAGACCACTGAATGGGGAAAGATCTGAAAACTGTTTTCAGTCTAAGAATTCACTCTGCTAGGGAAGCCTTTTCCGGGGCAAGAGAGATTTGTACAATTATGAAACTATGCTCAGCAAAAAACCCTGGAGTGTAATACAGGCAAAGTAAAAGGGAAACAACTTATGGACTAAAGGGGTTATTTAATTGCTGTTTGGAAAAGCATCTATCTGTTTGGGTGGGTATCGTGTTTGGGCCATGACTTATGCTCCAAGTTTCTCAGCTTAGGAATTTCCTGGTGTACTCCAAGAAGAAGAATGAGGCACTGGGTGTTAAGGTCCTCCCTGGGCACTGTGTCAGGAAACATGAGACATTGTCCTCTCAATGTCTAGAAAGACACCGGTATGATTTAGGTGGTCTTGATCCCACTTAAGCCCTTGTGCTTAGTGCTTTATACCAGCTTGATGTATCTGAAAGCCTGGATTTAGCCCATGGGAAGCATTAAGCCCAAGGCCGTAGGTGGGTCTTGGGCACATGAGTGGAGGTGGCCTTTGTTCAGCTGTGTGTGGGGTAGGTGAAACTTCAGTCCAACAAATGCCATACCCATATGGGATGGATCATGTACAAACTGCTCTTCTACCTTGCGCTGTCTTGATGAAAAATCATCACAGAAGGAATTTCACCATGGACCTCACAATCACTGGCAATGACATGAAAAAATAAGCCTGTCATTGAACCGCAAGTTGCCATGCAGGGTCCATCATCATAAATGCATGGACCTCTTCTCACATAAAACACTTTGGTACCTGCAATGCCAAAAATGGAAAATTCAGTTAAGCTAGCATGAAACAAGAAACAGTCTTGCAGCATCTGATTGTAGTTGTATCAATGCACCCTTCTTAGCCTGAAGGATTTTTACTTCTAAACACAGAGATGGAGGTGGCTGTGCCCCAGGTAGGTGAGGAGAGGAGGGGGACAGGTCTAGGCAGGTTGCTGGTGTTGAAGATCAGAAGCTTCCACGTATACAAGAATTGATTGCAGTATGAATTCTGCTAATTCAGGCAGAAGTTCAGGTATTGCCATAGCAACAAAATTAAAGAAACAATTCCTGATGGATCCTTTGGCACCATAAATGAAGATTTGATTTGTTCCAGCCACTCTGAACTAAATTGGTATTACTAGAAGGTTTCCAACAGACATTTCACTGAGTTGCCTCTGTGCAATGGGGGTCAGTGACATGAAAAACTTTTGCACTCTGGAGGCAGATTCAGGAAAGAGAGGAGTAAACTGTTATTTGGAGTGGGAGTTTGGTTCAGAGTCATCTTTAAAATGAATAAAGACTTTTAAAAGTCTTTTAGTCATAGAAGGCAGGGTAAAGAAAGCAGTTAAATATTGATGAAGAATGAAGCTGAGCATATAACACCACATTCATTAGCTTGCTCTCTCCTGAGCTCCTCTGATTTTTATGCATTTTAAATTAACCGGTTTAGCAAAGGCCAGGTTAATTCCTACCACCTGGAAATGTATATATATACACACACACATTTTGAAGGTGTTTCTGGAAGCTGGTGGTATTCGTCAAGTGTATTATTTGCTCTGCAAATTTTCATTTTCAATTGAAGAATGTCTCATAAATAACAATTTGATGCCTCAAGAACATGAGGCCAACAGTAATATAAAAAACCCCGAGGCAAATAAACATGCTTGCATGCAGAGAGAGATGACCACAACCAGGTTTACAGAATGCATTAAGGCAATGTTATGACAACCTTGTTGTACCGTTTGTGCCCCAGACTGCAGAGAAATGAATCCATTCAAAGTTTCCTGTTGAGTGCTTGGAGAACTTTTATGGCAAATTTATGTTAGAAAAAATTCAAGTAATTTTTTCACAGATATGCTTCCTTCTCTTATCCCAGCTTCAACACTGATTCCTCCTGTTGCCTTTAGGCAAATTCTGTGCATTGATTAAAACTTCAAGATTTTCTAGAGTTGTTTTTCTACCTTTCTGTAGAAATCAGTGGGTGATAAGGTACTGTTCATCACATGTGAGGTCAAAAACTTTCCTGCTGGTTGAATTTGAGAAATAACCTTGAGATGGGACTTTGCTCTTTGATCTCCTTCTCATAGCAGAGATTGCATAAGCAAATATTTTATCCAAGTGAAAATGTAACAGAGATTTAGGAAGGTAGATTAGGATGGCAAAAATGCTGAATACTTCTGTTTCATTGTGGTTGACAGGATCTTCCCAGTCCAGATATACATATTGACAATTCAGTTTGTTTGACTGTAATATTTGAGGAGAGCCATATTTTCTATTTCTACAAAATGCCTGTTGCAGACAATGGATGGTTGAATTGCCATTTCTTGGCATCGTTTTGAGTGAGGAGCAGCAGAAATAGATGCTGACCTCGTACAATGAGAGAAGGTAGGAGATTATTCATATCTTCCTGGGAAACTTCTTCATTTCATCCAACTCAAATACTGTGTCAGTCTCAAAGATGAATCAGACCTTTAAAAAAACTGAGGGGTGGGGTGGGGGTGGGGGTGGGGAAGAAACATAATGAATGCTGAGGTATGCACAATTAATAGTACACATTTACAGTTTGTGGTATCATCAAAATCTATGTAAAAATTGGGGGATATTCTGATCAGCTTTACAGTAAGGAATAATTTGGGTTCTAGATGCAAACTCTGACAGCCTTAGAAGTCCTTGAATGCTTTACCAGTTTTACTGCTACTCTTCCAGTTGCCACATCAGTCCTCACATTGTTGTGAAACCAACCTGAAGTCAATTCTGACACAGCCCAATTCATTGCTTTCACCTTGAAATGAAAGTCAAGCTGGCAAACTGCTGAAATGAGATGTTTATTGCAGCTTTTGCAAGGTTCCTGATTGCTTCTCAGCATGTCCATGACAGTAGTCAGTGCAATGGCCTGACCCTGCCTCCTCAGCACTGGGTCTGGATGGGAGTGCAGCAGAATTAAACACAAAAAAGATACATCACTTACATCCTGCGGTGTCTTACTTGCCTTCATTCATCTATTTTTCAGTCTCAGTGATCTGTTTCAAGCAATGGAGCAACCCCTAAAATGAGAGGAGCCTTGTATGTACCCAGAATTGCTGCTTGTAGCAGTGTTATTGTAGCTAGAACCTGCCATAGCCTCCAAATTCATGTAGATCCAGAAAAACCAAGCTATACCAACCTGTAATGCATGCTGGTCTTTCCTCTGATATGTTTCCTTTTGTTGGGGCTTAGAAAGTCTCTGTGCTTTCCAATACAAGAAATGTAGCGTTAGATACCAGTTGTGGGGGTATCCTGCATTGTACGATCACTCTCACTTCCCACATATTACACATGAAAAGAAATTCAACCTTTGGCATGAATTTATTACATTTAGTCGCTACACCTAGCATGCTCTTGAGAAACAGAGATGCAGCAGAGTTAAAGGTACAACCAGTTAAGGAGAAGATGCCAGCCCAAAACGTTCAGGTGTTTACACCTCATTTTAATTCAGAAAATCTTCCTGACTTTCATGAATATCTGTGTTATTATTTATAAGCTTTTGCTAAATACCATTGATGAAAACTTTTCAATCTGTGTGCTGTTTGCAAACCATTCGCTTCAAATCATCACTATTTATCATCCATGTTAGCTCACGTGGCCTGTGTTTCTTGCATCCTGCTTGGATGCCTGAGATACATTCATAGGAAAATAACGAGTAGTACTTCTTCAGTATGATCTGTTTAAAATTCAGAAATGCTTTCCAGAGTGGGAGACAGTTCTACAATTCACAAGGATGCGGAATATGAAGAGTGCGACTTGTTGAATAGAAGAGCTCTAAATTAGAATCTAAATTAGATTCGATTATTCTGAAATATGCTCATGAATATTTTACTTAGTCAAACGTATGCAGTAAAATATTTAAAAAGGTAGGCCTGAGCCACGCTAGAAATAACTTCAGTGTTCAGTATGAATAATGACAGACACTTTATACAAAAGAGTTTCTCTCTGCATTCATATTATGCCCATGTACAATACCAGAATTTTTCATTACTGTAATACATGATCCTGCAGAAATGTATAATCTTTACAAGTGAATGTTCTTGAAGTCCAACAACAATAAAACATGTGGATGTCTTTACTTAGATGACTTGTTAGGCTTAACTTAATGTAAAGAGTAGCCTGACCAGATCCAACTTTTCCTAAAGAACTGTTTCCCAGAATAACAGAATTGGAATCAGGTTCCTGAGTTCCCAACACTATGCCCTGAGTTCCTTTCAAATGGTAAATTCTCAAAGTTGCGGATTCCCCATCCAATTCAATCTAAAATATGTTCTTTTGAATATTCCAAATTATGACATTTTTTAAGGCTTACCGTGATGTCATTATATTAATTTTAATTAATAAATAACATGAATGGTTTTGACATTACAATTTCATAGTGGCAGAAATCTGGAATATCAAACATACGTTTGTTTGATGAATTTTTAAATTATTCAAGTATTAGAAGAATCTGGTTTATGCAATGCTTTTGCATGCTTTTATTAAAAATGGTTTGTGTAGAATTTTTATCACTAAAAAAGGGAAAGACTTGCAGAAGTGAAGATGTTTTGACAGTTATTTGAACAGAAGAAAGAAATGATGGTGCCAGAAATAAAAGTTGCAAAGTAGTGAGTTTTCAAAAATTATGTGGAGATCATATTGAAGGGGATGAAACAGACTACAGAAGATGGATAGCTGAAGAATAGAAGCTGGACAGAAGGTGTATTTTGGTATGGTAATGGTTGAAATTCTCAAAAAGTGAATCAGAGCTCTGTTTTAATGGGATATGATTTATGCATATCTCACAATCTACTCTCCAGAAGCATAAGCAAAAAAAAAAAATATTTTTAACCTTTTGACATGATCAACTCCACATCACATGTCTGCTCTGAAACTTTAATGTTCTTTCAGCCTTATCTCCAGCTGTAAAATGATTATGGCAAGTCCCTGTGCCTCTTTAGCTAGTCTTACAACGGCTCTTTTTATTTGTTCCACTTTGTGGTTTTTGCAAGTAAAGTACACTGTCAGCACCATTTAAGGGTACCATTTGAAGTTAGATGCGTTGCACTTTTTTCAGTGGCAGTAACTATATATACTGTAGTAAACAGAAGATGTAAAAGCAGAAATGTAAGTGGGAAACCTTGATCTATGCAGGCTTCTGAGAAGCATTTAAGCATTAACTCAGGAAGGAATAGTGTGGAAATCTTGTATGTTCTTTCACTATTCATTTCCTCAGTACCTAAAAATATTCCTTTGCTTCACCATTAAGCCGAGCGTGATGAGGGCAAGGTGAACCAGCATGAAATCAGAGGGTGTTTTTCATTATCGGAACTTAAATACCCAAATAGATCAATATGTACTGATATACATAACTGAGGATCTGGGTTGTGTTCAAGGGAGCCATGAGCTGAGGGTGGTTTCCTCAGAAGTGGAAGAGGATTTGTGTAAATTTTCAGAGAAAGCAGGATTTTGGGAAAGGGTTTCTTTTAACTGCAAGGAATAGAGAATCAAGGATCCCGTTGCTCCGAGCAAACCTCAGCATCCAACAATAACCAAACCCTTGTTAGGTGCTTTTTTGCTCTGACTACATTCTCCATATTTCTGTCTTTTCTTTTATGCATGTGCAAATGAAGACTACGATGATTATTCTACTACTTTTTTTTTTTTTGTGTGTGTGAGAAAAATTAATCAGAACTATTTTTAAAATTTATTTTTTCCCTTTCTCTGTTCCCTCTAAACTTTAGTTGACAGGTTTCCAAGCCTGCTTTCTCATGAGCTGTAAATAAAACAAAAGAATCAGAGTTGGAAGATTTCTGCTACACTTATGTAAGATGCACAGAGAACAAATTCCAAAGGAGACAATCACAGATGTCCTCAGTGTGGAAGACTACATTTGGCTTGAGTTCCAGGATTAATGACTGTGCAGTTAGTTATTGTTAAAATTGGATTTACTGCCAAGTTTGTTAAAAAGTATTCAGTAATTAGGCTTGAAAATATTTTCTTCTTATATAAGCTAATGCGTTCATATCTTTGAAGTCATCATGCATCATGATTCGACTGGTACAACCCAGATATTACAGCAATCTTTGGCTATTCTTTTCAAATAATTGAAATGTCTTAGTGTTTTCATTTGATCAGTTAAATTTTTAGTTACTGAAAAAAAATTAAATATTCTGATGCCAAGTAGAAGTAGTTTATGTATAACCAAAACTAATAATTTAGTGGAATGACTGTTCTTGATGGAGAGAAAGGCTAAGGACCACACCACAGTCAAATCTGCTCTTTGGAGTGCTAATAAGTCTCCTTCACCATAGCGTAATGAAACAAATGGGACTTAAAGTTATGCAGAGAAATCCTTCCTATTAAAAGAATGTGTTACAGTTGAATCAGATGCTGACAGCAGAAAAATTCTTCAAAATAAAGGAAAAAAAAAATGCCTCCTTTCCAAACTAGTCTATTTGGACTAGAAATTGTATAGGAGGTAGATGTGGTCTGTAGGGATGTTAGCAGTCAGGTTGGGATATGCAGGAGAAACCCACAGTGGGATTTGTTAGCCACAGTGGGACTCAGCTTAGTCTCAGTCAAGTTTATAGTGATGGTAGAAAATGTAGACCCTCTCCTTATTCTGTCTGCTCACACGAGGAAGGCAAGATACTCGCTTAAAAAGTGGTACGTCTAGACACAGCAGGGGTACGTGGAAATATCAGCTTTAAGCTAAGCAAATGGATTTTGTTGCTGGGTTTGGTTTTGGTTAATTGTATTAATACAGGGCAATACTGGGTAATTTTATGATCAACTGATGTAAAGGTAAGACTAAAGTCCCAAGTCCGACACAGAGATACTCTAGTAACTCCGAAGGGTCAGCCAAAACTGTTTAGTGAACCACTAATCTTCTGACTTGAATTGTATGGCCATGTTTCTCTTCCTGCTAAAACTTTGATGAACTTTCCTTTGAACAGCTGCATGGAAGAAGTATTTGATGGAAAGCTCAATTTCAAACAGATAAAATAAACTACAAACTAGCTTTCCAGAACCAAGGTCTTGCTAATTGCCCTATAGCTTCTTAATGTCTGCAAATAAAACAGTTATACAGATTCCAAATTGCTTCTCTTGAAAGCTGGATATAAATTAAGCTGGATCCTATGAAAGCACCTCAAGCATCTTTGCCTACTCACTTTCTTATTTGTTTATGCACTTGCACTATAAAAATAGTTAATTAAAAGAAAAATTGAGATATTCAGATGCAGAATAATGTCTCCTCAGTTACTGAGCTTGAAATGTTGCCATAAAAAACAATGCTTTCTGATGAGACACATTTTGTAATGTTTAATGAAAGGTAAAATGAAGACTTAAAAAAATGATAGATCATAAAATGTTGCATACTTAATGCAGCACAAGGGAGAGAGATTCATGGTTCTGGTGCATGCACATTTAGGAAGTGGTTTCTGTGGCATATCTGCTTTAACTCAGTCGAGTTTGCAAAATATGTTTTAGATGCAGAGTAGTAGTGATTTTTTCTTCCTCATATTTAGCATTGAATTCTCTCTCTTAAATTTTTATATACATATATACATGATGTGATATGATACCTATATATTTGTCATATTCAGGTAGACAGGTAGACAGAGCATTCTCTGTCTTAGCATTCTATAAATTTCTACAAATATATGGGGGTGGTGGTGTTTGTGGTTTTTTTAGCTAATGTCAATGCTTTTATTTGAGATCCAGTGATCTCAAATCCAGGGCATCCCACAGATCCCATGGTCATGATAGGTAGAAGATCCTTGGGGATGTTTAAAACTTGACTGGACATGGCTCACTGAACAACCTGGTCTAGGTTAACCACCTTTGGTTGGAAGTTGGATTAGGGACATCCAGAGCTCCCTTACAACCCACATTGCCCTGTGATTTGGTGCTAATTTATTTTCTGTAGGCCAACTGGGGCAGATTTAGTGCTAGTATAAAGTTGTTAACAATACTAGATTCCCTATATGGCTTATTTTGGAAGGGAATAACTTAGCAACATTAGCCCAAAATACAAAGGAAGGCAGTCAGCTCTTCTATAGAAAAAACTGAATGGATTGTCTCGGTTGTTATAATTTAAAATTATTCAGAGAATTACAAGGTTTAAGTTGGTCAAGAGATATTAAAAATGAGTGTAATTCAGAAACAACTGATTGATTATAAAAGAAGGCAATAGTAAGATTATGAATAAGTGAGGGGTTTTCTTTTTCCTCAGGAAATCTTCTGGTGAAACTAAGGGAAGTGTGAGGGCAGGTGTGTGATCTAGGTGAGCAGACAAGACAGATGCAGAGGGACTTTTTACAAGGGCATGTAGTGATGGGAAAAGGGGGAATGGCTTTAAACTGAAAGAGGATAGAATTAGATTAGTTAGATATTAGGAAGAAATTCTTTACTGTGAGGGTGGCGAGACATGGGAAGAGATTACCCAGAGAAGCTGTGGATACCCCATCCCTGGCAGTGTTCAAGGCCAAGCTGGATGGGGCTTTGAGCAACCTGGTCTGGTGGGAGGTGTCCCTGCCCGTGGCAGGGAGTTGGAACTAGATGATCTTTAAGGTCCTTTCAACCCAAACCTTTCTGTTCTTCTCTAATTTGCATCCAAATGTTAGCTACCCAGATTTTGTTTCAGTGACTGAAAAATTTATTCTGTCTTGTTCTAGTCACCAGAAAACAGCATCATTTCAAGAAAAACCTTCTTCTCAACTAGATTGAGATGTGTCACACACTGGGTAGATCAGTTTGTATGTTGTATATATGAACTCTTTGCCCTAGTACGTTGTTTAAAACATCCAGATACCCTTTCTGAGTGCCTTAGGCTCCACATTAAAGTTCACATCCCAAAAATCCAGTATGTAATCAACTTTGAATTTTGCAAAAACACTTGCATGACTTTATCTAAAAAGTAAAACGTGGTTTGGTACTCTTAAAGGCCACATTTTTTGCAGAAGTGAACCTCTTCAGCCCTCAGTAAGACATTGGATAATTTTGCATAGAAGGCTATGAATATGGGGGAGATAAAGTTTTGTAAAGGAACTAAAAATGTAGAAAATCACTGCACTGGAATTTTAGAACTGTTGATAACTGAAAGAGAATCATCAGATTAGGAAGATTATTTGCATAGTTACTCAAAGCTGTTTCTTACAGTTTATGTCATCTATTGCTTTCACTAAGACTATTGGCACAAAAATAAGACCATATCAGCAGAAACTAGTGGTGACAAAAAATTTGGGATTTGTTATCAAGTTAGGGGAGCATTGGAATAACATACACAAGGAATTTCTGGCCATGGATAATGGAAAAACTGCCATAGGATGACATTTGGAGCAAGGTTTAGAAGTTTTGAATGTCTGTAAGAAGATTAAGTCTTCTCAGCAGAAAACAAGAGATCGGAAAGATACAGACATATTAGCTGGCTCACAACAGCTGCGACCCAGCAGGGCAAAGCTGTCAGGAGAAAGCATACTGAGATTAAGTGATATTTCTCCATTTAATGATAGAAATTTTATTGCTGTTTTAATAGACCTGGAATACAATGTACACCTCTCATCAGCATTATTCAAGAGAGTTACTAAAATTAGAACAGGGTTACTAGAATAGAAAAATAAAGAAACTACCTTAAAAGGAAAAAAAAAAAAAGAAGAAAGAAAAGGAATTAAAAGCTTGCTTTCTTCAGATTAGCAAAATGAAAGCTAGCAGAGGATGCAATTATTGCTTATAGATATCTACAAGCAGGTAAATTCCAGGAAGAGACAGAAGCTAAAGTACAAATGGGGTATAAACTGATCATAAATATGGTTAGGCAGGGAATTAGAAGAAGCCTTAGAGGAAGAAGATTAATGCAGATCAGCTGTTCACTTGGAGTAGTGGGTACAGATCACATAACTACTTTTAAGAGGGAGTTTGATAAGTACATGGCTGGGGTGATATGACATGACTTCCTGTGATGATTAAGGACTAGAACCGATTCCCCAGGAGATCAATTCCTGAGTGGATAGGTAATTGGTGGAGAAATGAGGGAATAAGCCAAGCAGCACAAGGTGTTGGGACCTAAGTAGAGAGAAAGCCAGAGAATAGAATTCATTTAACCATTTAGGAGGTAGCTACATGGTTTAAGAGTCTTCTGTGTTCACCCCATAGGCAATGCAGAGGAATCGGAAATTTCCAAGGGCAATTCATGCCATCAAAACAGAAGCATATAAAACCAGGAGATGAATTATCTTCTGAAATAACATCTTTTTCTAAGTCATCCTCTGCCAAAAATAGCATGAGCTTAAAAGTCAATCTTAGATATCCAAGCGTAGCTTTTCAGTGGCTGTAGTTAGTTGAAATAAATCTTGTCATATCTAAGGGAAAGTGTGTGCATAAATGGGGAGCTGTAGAGGAACATGTAAGAAATTGTGCTGCAGAGAGGAAAATAAGGACAGTGAATTAGCTTAATTCCTGTAGTTCTATAATAACCTTGATAACTATTTGGCATTTAAATTCCTTTTGCAAGTGATTTCCTTGGCAATAGAAGTGGGTTGACAATGACAAGCATATTCATCGGAGGATGCCTGCTAGAGATGTGTATTGGAAGAGTTGAAAGGTGAACATTTAATTAAGGTTACGGAAATCAGTATTTTCTTGTTTTCTGTCAATGTTTCTTAAAGTTACAAGCTGTTGCTACCTGATTCTTCATTGCATTTGATCTTAGCAGAAATAGAAGTTTATACACATATTTTAAGAAATTGATTTTTGGACCAACTAACTGTGCTTTATCACATTTACTATAAAACGACAATTTTTTTCTTATGTTAATCTGAGTGCCGAGTTCTGCAAAATTCTGCCACTGTGCACAGGATATTTTCCTTTAATATTGTCCTTTGGTATATTATAGGCAATTACCATAGTACAGAAAATGCACTTAAAACAGCAGTCTGCAATTTCCTCAAAACCATACAGACATCAAAGCCTGTGAGACACATGAATGAACAATTTCAAATGCATACCAAATTGGGCAAAAAGACAAGGGGCGAGATCAAAAGCAAGTACCATGGAAAAGGAAAATGCTTCTTTCTTGTGTAAAGAAACAGTGATTCTTAGCAAAGATTATTAAACCTTGTATTGTTCCTGCCATGCCATGCAGATGAAACCTTTCTGTTCAATTTCTATAGGGACTTGTTTGTCTGTGAGGGTTCTTTTCTTAGCTGTCACCAAAAAAACAGTTCAAAGTTACTTTGAAAATACCTGTCACACAAGCACACACATGTACACCCTTTCTCTTTTCACTTCTTCTAGGGGTCATACTCTTCAGCTGGGAAACATTGTCTTCCTGTCTCCCACACTGACCTTACCCAAATTACTCAAATGAAGAACTACTGATATCTCTAGGCAATGGCTGAAATACTGACAATAGCTGTTACCTTCTCCCAAGGCAGACACTAGTATCAGTGGTTTGTCTCTTGTGTCTGGTGGCAGAATCCAACAAAGAAACTATCTGCCATTGCCTTCCACAAACTGTACATAGTCCCAGATGAAGTGATACAATCCCTCATGGTAGAAGTGGGCTTTTCTCACCAAGAATGTGAAAAATCACAAACTTCATGTTCTGATCATTGCAAGTGATGTCTCAATTCCGTCACTGTTTCTTTCAGTGGAGAAAATTTGGGGATTTTGTCATTTCAGAGATAGAGGTTGAATAGTGTGTGTGAAGTTCTGCAGCCACATCAACGCCACTATTTCCATTTCCCCTCCAAGCAGTAATTTATGTATAAAATTAGTATAAAACTCCTTAGTACACCACATGTTTCAAGCACTCAAGCTACAGTAGGCAACACACAGTGCTATGTTATCAGGAGAGTTAGGTGTCTTTAAAGAAATGGATGTCCAGCTGGCTTTGTAGAGCTGTTGCCTTGCAGTTGGCCATTCCAAGGGAATATTCACTGCAGTGAATTTACTAAGCCTAGACAAAGTTGGCTTGGTTGGGTTAGTTTGTTGGCACGTTTGCATTCTGCAGCAGACAGAGGTTTGTTTTAATTACTTAGAAGTATTGCATGCACACAAATCATTAACTACCATTTGCTTGTAATGCAGACACAATAGGGGAACAGCTTCTGCCAAGCAAGTATGACTGGGCCAGTCTTTTCCTGTGATTACTATCTTGCAACTAAAAAATCAAAGGGTTTTACTATTTTTTTGATTGTTTTTGGCCTTTCAACTCCCCCTAACAATCTGGGTTATACATTTGACCTGAACATCTGCAACAGAGTGAGGAAAAGAGAGGAGTCCCTTCACACAACATCACTTTCCATCTAGCACTGGAGATGGCTTGGATTTTAAATGTTGCGGAGCAAAGGAGGACAGATTCAGCAAAGCAACTACAAAAAGAACTGCTCTTTGAAGTCCTTTTCTGGCCTAAAACTGCTCACTGTGTATTAATATATAGACAGAATCATAGAATCATTTAGGTTGGAAAAGACCTTTAAGATCGTCAAGTCCAAACATTAACCTACCGCCAAGTCCACCACTAAACCATATCCCTAAGTGCCACATTTACATGTCTTTTAAATGCCTCCAAGGATGGTGCCTCAAGCATGTCCTTGAGCAGCCTGTTCCAGTGCTCAACCACCCTTTTGGTGAAGAATTTTTTCCTAATATCTGATCTAATCCTCCCCTGGTGCAACTTGAGACCATTTCCTGTTGTCCTGTTGCTTGTTACTTGGGGGAAGAGACCAACCCCCACCTGTCTACAACCTCCTTTCAGGTAGTTGTAGAGAGTGATGTCTCCCCTGAGCCTCCTTTCCTCCAGGCTAAACACCCCCAGGTCCCTCAGCCATTCCTCACAAGACTAGTGCTCCAGACCCTT
>JAVJGJ010000037.1:3480352-3498689 GCA_035590215.1 Microhierax caerulescens | reverse complement strand
CTCCAGGCTAAACACCCCCAGGTCCCTCAGCCATTCCTCACAAGACTTGTGCTCCAGACCCTTCACCAGCTTCACCTCCACACCCCTCTTGTAGCTATGAGGAGCCCCAGACTGAACACAGTGTTCAAGGTGCAGCCTCACCAGTGACAGTACCAGGGGGATCACTATATCCCTAGTCCTACTGGCCTCACTGTTTCTGATGTAAACCAGGATGCTGTCAGCCTTCTTGGCCACCTGGGCACAGTGCTGGTTGGAGATACTTGTGGTTGGACAGTGCTTGGAGGAACCACCAGTTATAATAACTGATATATAAAGAGAGTTAGAGTTCAGACATCTCATCTGAAGTCATGATGATTGTACAAATACAAAGTAAATGGCTGTGCCTACTCCAAGATGCCTTTTTCTCAATAGATGAGGCGTAAAAGGTGGTTGACACAAACAAGAGGACTAAATGGGAGAGAAAACGAAAAGCTTTTGGCTGTAACATGCTGCAATAATACACCCCAGCTGTGTGCTCATGTCTTAGTCTGTTGGTAGCAGAAAGCACACCAGTCCCAGCTTACTGCATAGACAGTCTCTTGATGTGATATCCATGCCTTTCCCAGCCACACAGAGGGTTTTTTCACAGCCTGCCATTTTGTAGGATTTCTGCCAAACTGGAGAGTGTGTGGGGTCAGACTCAGTGCAGAAGCTGAGGGGATCCAGCCATCTGGGCTGGACAACTTCATCATTTTGGAGGAGATTAGGATGGTCAGACTCAGCACTGCATAGTGAATTATTGCAAGTCATCGAAGCTGTGGAGGCTGTCTGTTTGCATCCTCTTAATTAACTGCATTTCTTTTTTTTTCAGTAAATTCAAGTTTGGTTAAATGACTGTGGGATAAGAGCATGGTCAGAGTGTTACTACAGGCTGGACACATGTGTTGTATCCAATCTGAGTGGCAGAGGAACTGTACTGTTCTGGAGCAGCAGCAGGATAACCATAGTACCCAGAGTATCTCTAGAGGCTTTTTATTTTTATTCCCAAAGTAACTGAGTCACAGCATAATTTGTTTGCTTGCTTGAAGCAACCCACAGTGTGTAAAACTTCTGTGCAGGCTTAGCTGATATGGTGCAGGGTTGATAGGAGACTTGATTGACTAGTGGTGATTAGTAAATAGCCAAAACATGGTGGGACACGTGAAGCTGGAGGTGATTTGTACATCATAACATTTAATGTGACAAACATCAAATTTCAACATGTAAAACCGCAAATGAAACCTTAATGGTAGAATTTATTTCCAAAGGAAGATGTTTTTACATGGATGAGATGTCTGTTGAAACCTCCATGATAGTTGCAGGAGCAGTAGAACACAGTTGTTTTAGCCATAGTTATCTGGTACCATCTGAGACATGTTTGAGCTGCATCTCTGGCAACTGTATGTGACTGTCAGATGTAACAGAGGGGCTGGAGGAGGTTGTTCATCTTCCTGGTAGGAAAGAAAGGACAGACAGAATACCTAAGAGCATCTAAATTGGATTACTGTGCCTGGGCATCAGAATAGGGTGAGAATATTGTCGATATCTCTTCTTCAGATATTCAGGTATATTCAGATATACCAACTTCAAAGGCAATCCTGGACACATTACAATACGGAGTTGCACCTAGTTCCCACTGACTGCATTGTCTAGACCTCCATTAACTGGAATGGAAGCCTGAGTACCTTGCTGACATTTAGTAGCCTGCATCTTAACACCTCATTTTAAAAGCCTCAGCCTGGGGGTCTGCCCCATCCACTCTTCCCCTGCTTCATTTTCTCCACTTACAAAATGTACCTGACAACGCTTCTTTCTGTCAAACAGTTCTGTCCCACCTGCTCGCACTATGTTCCTTCTGACCAGCCCATCTGCTGCTATGTATTTGCAAAGAGCTTTTGTCCTACACAGAGGTTTCTATGAGTTACGTTAATACAACTAATAAATAAGTACTTTAATTCTTAAAACATTTATATAGATATTCAGAAATTAAAATTCTTCCAGTAGTGCCATGAGCTCATCACCTGTCTGTTGTGTCTGGCTATTTCAGATCTTAGATCTTTAGAAGATTCCTCTTCATCCTTTTACAATATTTTAACACATCAGAATTACTCTTCCTCATTGTCCCAGCAATTTTCAGTGATGTGACAGGCATGAAAACTCCCAATTAACTTTATATAAGTTCTTCCACTAATTCCAATAAGAATGTAAATCGCCATTAACAATTCCTTTTCATGGTTAAATATGAAAAAAATGAAGAATGGCTTTTCTGTTTTGGTGGCCTAGACTGAAAGTAATGGTTTACTATGCTGATCAGAGATTTAAAATAAATGTACCTGCTCTAAAATTTAGACAGCAGTTCATTGTACAAGTATGATATTTAATCACAGCAGGGTGGTCAGGCTTCTGGCAATGTTATAGCTTTGTTAAGACTAAAAATAGAGATGAGTTAGTATGAAAGTACCAACCTGCTTTTTCAATGACATGTACTCAAATGTTAAGCACCTGAAACTAATGCCTTAAAGACACGTGGCTTGAATATTTATTACACACAAAACGGTGAAGACATCTCATGTAGTGTTTGCCTATGGTACAGCGTTAGCTGGAGGTAGAACTTTTGTTATTTTCTCTTACCAAGCCCTTGTTCACACAGAAAAAAACCCTGCAGATCAATTTGGACTGGACTTTATACTCATGCAATCTGCCTGTCCTTGGGTGGCCCCCAGGCTGTGTGTAGAGCTTGAGGGGAGTTTGGGTGTTGAGCCAAGGTCGGAAGAATGGATGGGAAGCTTGGAAGAAGGAGGGCTGATGTTGCTTAAGACTGTTCCCAAATTTTCTTTTTGTCAAGTTGAGAAGAGATAGCTACCATGTATTCTTTGGAGTCACTAGCAACAACCACATCTTTACACTCTCTGATGTGCTTCATGTAGCCATTACCAGCATATGCAGCTTTTGGCAGGGCCACTGGCTTGCATGAAGTGCGGGGAAGATGTTCTTATGGGCTGGAACTTATTTCAACAATAATCCTCCTCCAGGGAAGACAGAAGTACCTCTGTCCCTCCTTCTCTGAGTCAGTGCTCAAACCTCTGCATGCTGTTCTCCACACGTGGTGGCAGAACATTTGGGGCTGCCTGGCTGCAATTAGCACTGTCGCTATGTCGATACAAAGTGAGGAGCAGCTTTTTGTTGATGGCTCAGCTCATGAAATTATGTGGGATAGAACAGAACCATGTAGGTGGCTCTGACTGGAGTTGCCAGGACCAACTAGCAAAATGACTTTCTGCAGGATAAGAGGAAAGAGGGCTTTATTTGATGTTAAAAAGCAAATTACAAAAATCCTAAATTGCACTTTTTGGAGCCTTCATCTGGTACATTCTGGTGAAAACAGAATTATACATCTTCTGTCTACTGAGAAATCATTTCGTTTTGCCACTCTATCAGTTATGAGTGCTGGAAACAGGACCTGGTTTGGGAATATCTGGAGAAAACAGCCAGGACCTGGACATACGAGTCCCCAGGTTTAGGCAGTGGGAAGATCAAGGAGAATGCTTCATTACTAGCTTCTTACATCTTTCAGGAAGCACTGCTGGAGCTTCAGAAGGATTAGTATTACTAACTACTTGTGGGACCTGAGTTCAATATATTTATCGGGGGAAAAAATGCTAAATTCACTTCCTCTGTGGTCATTCCCCTTTTGTGTTTGCTTTGGCAGACCTTCTAGTGAATGAATATATTGCCACAATGCTACGTGGATGACATTTCTCCCCCAAGTTTCTTTTAACTCAACATTGGCTTTTAAAAAAAGGCATTGTAGTTCTCTTATTTGTTATGTTTCTAGTATTTGCAAAGAACCGCAAACATGTTTAACCTGGGCCTGCATGTCGGATTGTTTGCCTGGTCCTTAAATGGGTCTGTATTTGTTGTCTGATCTTTGTTGCTTGCTACCTAAATTTTATTCATTTCTATGCTATATCTTGTTAAGGAAAGGGAAGTTTTGTGTCTTTGGTTGCTCTTCAGAGTCAAGGTTCATGATCCCCACATGCATCTTTTCTGTGCCTGTTTCTTTGTCCCATCTCTAGATAAGGATCTCCCTATGGTCCCTGCAGGTTGATTCTGTTTTGGTGTTGGGCTTGCTCCAGCCCTTCCAGGATTTCCTACAGATCATAATAAATCTCTACCCTTCTTCCCACAGCTTCTTTCAGCCTGGCATTGGGACTGTGCTTCTAGTCAGGTCTGGAGGTGGCACTGGGAATGGTTCAGAGTTCCTGTAGAGTCCTGCTCTATAATTCTTACCAACAACTTAGAGCTTGCTTCTAAAAATGGATTTCCTCCCCTCCAATAATTTCTGAGCCTTCAGAGATTAGAATAGAACAGAATAGACTATTTCAGTTGGACAGGACCTACAATGATCATCTAGTCCCAACTGAAGTGCTTTCCCTAATGCAGCATGCCTGCTAGATGCAATGAAACGTACAGCAAAGTGTGCAGGAAAATGAAGCTCCCTGCTGGGTTTCCACCTTCATTCTGGTTTCCTGTGAGGTTTCCTGTGATAGTTGTTCAGTTTATTTGTTTCCCCCACCTCACCCCTATTAACTGTGTGGATTGGGGCAGAGAGGAAGGGAAGGGAATATTTTTCATGAGGAATGAATGGTCCTGTAAACTCGTCCCACAGCAGCAGAGCTCCTAGCTGGGGATGTTACATTGAGGTACTGACAGCATGTAATGTCCCAAAAGCATCACTGGAGAGACATGGGTGCTGTAGCTGACTCTGAACTGCCCTTCTGAGGTGTTTAACCCTCTCTACTGACCTTCATTGACTTGGTTATTACCTAAGTTAGGTGGATGGAAGCATGCTGAACTTGTTAAGCATTACAACAGATGCCCAAAGTAATCGGTCTGTGCATGGCCCTTTCTTCCACAGCAAAGATTTTTTTATGCCCTTTCCATGGGCATAAAAGCAGGGATTTTAGAATTCCTGTGCCTAATGGAAGCGTTATTAGGATATTGGAGGTGCTTTGCTCCCTGTCTTAGAGGAGCTGTATAACAGCTGAGATTGATGTGTGTTGACAACAGAGATCATAGCCTGAATTATTATTCATATTACAGTGAGATGTAAAGTGCTTAGCTCCATTGTGTTAAACTGTGTATGAAGATAAAACAAGGGAAGATTTCTGCTTTTTGCAGGCTTGGAATAAAGCAAGCAAAGGATACAACAAAGAAAGGAGGAATGTTACCTGGTGATCATGAGATAATCGTGGTTGGTCGCTGTGATTACTGGACTGTTGAAAGAATGTCCTCATTTTTCACATCAGAAACTACTTACAGAAAATATTCAGCAGAATTTTAATGTAACGAATTAAAGAAAATGGGGTTCCTCTGTACTCACAGGGCACAATTCATGAAAAGGAAGTATCTAAATTTGTTAAATAAATTATTCATTTGGAAGTAATTTCCAGCCTGACTTTTTCCGATGTCCTTCACGGCACTAAGGTATGATCTCATAGCTCAAAGACACTCAGGAGTAAATTTAGATTTAGATGAAGAACAGCATTCTCCACTTAAATGGGGTGTTTCAGGGCATCTCTCCGTGTGACCTCACTCACAGCAATGTGATGGCGCTGTGACTTCATTACTTCTTAAAATAACTAGTTACAGGAGCAGATTAACAATGCAGCCTAGTTTCCCGTGGATTTGTAAAGGGGGATGGATTTGAGTTTTACTAAGAGTGAGGCCAGGTTGGAGTGGCTGGCAGGGTCTCTCTCTTTCAGAGGCTTTTTTGACAGGCAGGCAATTGAGATGCACACAGATTCATAGTCATTCACACAGTGTAATGGCTCCAGACTTATTTTCTTGAGAAACCAGACAGAAAATGACCAAAAAGTCCCACTATTTGTTCTAGTCCTTACAATTTTATTAATCTACTATGTACCTGCTAGTCATTTGAATGACTGAATTCCCTACCTTATTTAGAAGCTCTCTTACAATAAGTGCAGGCTTCATATTTTGTACTCACAGTTGTCTTATTTCTTCACAATATACGTTTCTTCTTGAATTATCTGAATAGCAGCAATAGAGAAGAAAAAAATAAGAGGGGCATGGTTTAATCTTATAGAATATCAAGTACTAAATAAATTTCAGAAGGAAGGCTGTCTAAAGAATGACAAAGGGAGTAGAAGGCAGGCTGGACTTCTAGTTAGGATTGTGTTAAGTTACCCAGGAGATTTCTTATGGGAAAGATGTATTTCAACAATGTAGAGTA
The DNA here is from genome assembly GCA_035590215.1 of Microhierax caerulescens. Taxonomy (NCBI): domain Eukaryota; kingdom Metazoa; phylum Chordata; class Aves; order Falconiformes; family Falconidae; genus Microhierax; species Microhierax caerulescens. Next base: position 3,492,415 of record JAVJGJ010000037.1, on the reverse strand, counting down.
TTTTCAACAGTTCTTTAATGTAAATTAGTGCTATAACTGGAGAAATGGAGATAGATGCAGTACTTAAAGAGCTTGCAGAGAAGTAACAAGCTGGTTGCAATGACAATGAAATATCAGCACTAGTGTGTGCTACTAACAGAGTTCCTCAAAGACACATTTTGAGTCATTTGAGTTTAATATTTTATTTTATAACTTGGCATAAAATTGGGGGGTTGAGAATAACGTTAGCTTACGATTGTAATGATGCAACTTCCATGCAAAGGGAGTTGGGTCTGTCATGAGTGAAGTAGGTGTTGGATGTCTTAGACTGCAGTATAAGAAATAAAATCAGACACAATCAGAAGAATGCCCAGGTCATGTGGGACTGAAGACAGGAACTCTGGCAATGTGGCAGAGCTCGTCAGCTGGAAATGACTGAGAAGGAGAAAATCATCGTTGCTTGCAAGTTAATAATGAGATATCTAGGTGGCAAAACCATGGAAAGGGCATTAAAGGGAACATGTGTCTCAGGGTATATCTGGAGCCAGTCTAGTAGATATAGGGAATCAGAGAGCACTGAAAATATGTTATCTTTGTGCTAAATGCAAATGAACTCCAACTGGAACTTGCAGAGAGGAGTTACTTCATTATGGAAGGGAGTAGAGAGAATTTCTTAACTGGAGGAACTGAAAGAGCTTGGCTTGCTCAGACAAGTAAAATGTAGCCTGGGTGGAGGTGAGGTTTTATTTTAGCTTAATATTTTTTCTACCACCCAGCTGTTTACCCTTCTGTTGTATGTATATGCAACGATAATGGCAAGTAAGCAAAAGCTGTAAAGTAACCAGAAATACATTTTGGCTGGAAATTAGCAGAAGGCTTCTTTTAGAGGAATTAAGGCTTTTCAGAATGAGAAATGGGGAAAAATCAATCTGATTTTTTTAATGAGGGTGGTACATTGTACCTCTGAAGGTAAGGGAGCTGGATTGCTAACGTAAGACGTTTTTATTCCAAGGTCATAAAAAATGTTTCACATAGACATTGAACTGTGAACTGTGTTTCTGTACTGCCAGCAGACTGGCTGGATGGGAGTTCTCATGTAGTCCTCTATTAGTGTACAGATCATTTATCGAATTCCTCCCTTTGCCTGTTTAAAAGGCACTTGTGAATGGGCTTGGACTTGCTTCTGGATTTATTACTCATGATCATCTCTGATGCAAGAGAAGATAAGCGAGGCATGATTCAACCATTGGTTTTGGTGACAAGGCCCCTAATTCATGCTGTGCTGCTTCTGATGCTGACAGAGCTCAGCACAACGCTAGTGGTGAAGGACGTTAGCTTTTCTCAGGAAGGCAGAGGTGGGCATGGGGGCTGCATGTATCATATGTGTTATTCTTTAACCAACATCAAATGTGTATGTTGCAGAGTTCCTGCTTTCTTTGACCACTACTCACCATAGGCATAGGCGTTCATACAATAACTACAAGGGTGTACATATACACAGAACTAGGAAGTGATAATTATTGCCACATCAGACCTCCACTTAGAAGTTTAGGGAACTTTTCAACATGCCATAGAATCATAAAGTTATTTGGGTGAAAGGGAATTTAAAGATCATCTACTTTCAATCCCCCTGCCATGGGCAGGGACACCTGCCACCAGACCAGGTTGCTCCAAGTCCCATCCAACCTGGCCTTGAGCACTGCCAGGGATGGGGCACCCACAGCTGCTCTGGGCAACCTGGTCCAGTGCCTCACCACCCTCATAGTAAAGATATCTTCCTCATATCTAATCTAATTCTACCCTCTTTCAGTTTAAAGCCATTTCCCCTTGTCCTATCACTACACGCCCTTGTAAAAAGTCCCTCTGCAGCTGTCTTGTAGCCCCTTTAGGTACTGGAAGGATCCTATAAGGTCTCTCCAGAGCCGTCTCTTCTCCAGGTTGAAGAGTTCCAACTCTTTCAGCCTGTCTTCATAGAAGAGGTGCTCCAGCCCTCTCATCATCTTCATGACTCTCCCCTGGACCCACTCCAACATGTTCCGTGTCCTTCTGATGTGGGGGGCCCCAGAGCTGAACACAGTACTCCAGATGAGGCCTCAAGAGAGTGAAGCAGAGGGGAAGAATCCCTTCCCTCAACCTGCTGGCCACGCTTCTTTGATGCAGCTGGGGATACAGTTGTCTTTCTGGGCTGCAAGTGCACATCGACAGGTAATACTGAGCAGGACCTTGCACTTGGCCTTGTTGAACTTCATGAGGTTCGCACAGGTCCACCTTTCCAGACTGTCAAGGTCCCTCTGGATGGCATCCCTTCCCTCCAGCATGGTGACTGCACCACACAGCTTGGTGTCACCACCAAAGGTGCAGAGATTGCACTCCATCACACTGTCCATGTTGCCAAAAAAGATATTAAATAGTGCTGGTCCTAATACCGACCCCTGAAGAACAGATACTCGCCACTGGTCTCCACTTGGACATTGAGCCATTGACCGCAACTCTTTGAATGCGACCATGTCTCACACTCTGAATTAATTACCTCTAGTTCTTCTTTTTCTTGCCTGTTAGGGGAATCAAGGAGTCCAGAAGAGAGACAGGCAGGGGAAAAGGATAAACCCCCATGTTATGGGCCCAAGTAAATCCAAGAAAGTTTGGAAAAGGGCTTGCTGCCACCACTCCCTGCATTCAAAATGGTTTGGATATGAGCTTTTGGGTTTTACCTCTTACCCACATCTACACTAATTTGATCATTTCCGCTACCTTGCTGTCACAGACCAGGAGGTCTAGATTTTGCCCTGAAATACTTTATGTTATTTTATTACAGAAAAATCTACTTGATGATGGTATGTATTATTAGCTCAGGTGAACCAATGTATAACTGATTCCTCAGTTGACACTAAGGGTGTTATCCTGGGTATATTGTGTAAGTTGCATAGTGGAACAGGAGCACTGGCTGTGCTCTCACCCCTAGTACACATTCTCTTTCTTCCCCTAGTTCATTATGTCTTAGTTTAGTGCTTTAATTTTGGAACAGAATAGCTGAAATAAAAGGTCTATTATGGAATTTTGGGAATCATTGCTGCTTGCTGTACCTTCAGTTCTTCCCTTTGGGCTGTTTTCCTTTTGCACTGTTTTTCCTTTGTTGTTTTGAAAGGGCTGATGTGTACGCACAGTGTCATGTCTTCTCCTGTGTACACAGGAAAGGGACTTCCACCAGCTCCCTTGGCAACATATAAGAGGAGTCCTTCCCTCCAAGCAGTAACTTTCACTGGAAATTTCTGTAAGGTCACTTTATTCATCTTTGCTCACAAGAGCTTTAATGCTGTAAAATCTAGGTCTGAAATACGACTATCCAAGGCTGTCTTTCCTTTCTGCAGATTACCTTTTCTATAAATATTACTTCTCTCATCCCTGACCTCCCCCCATTAGTAGCTATTAATGTCTTAATAACACTAGCATTCATTAGGAAAATGCATTTCACCTTCTATCACATTCAGATCAGAACAGATCTTTTCTTTTTAACTTCAGAAAAGAGATATTTTTTTTCCTGGAGATGCTTGCTATTCAGAGATTGTATTTCACATTGCAATTGAAAGGGATTTAATGACCCATTTATAATAATTAGAGCTGTGGTGTTTTTGTTCTTAATACATTTTGTGAATGATTAACTGCAGCACCTCCCAGCTGGCCCCAATAATGCTTGATGGGGCTCTTTGCCCCACCAGGTCTGGAAAGTTTCATAAAAAGAGTAATTTCAAATAATGAAAGTTAAAAGGGTGATGTGTAAGTTTTTATTTGACATACCAATTGAAATGATCTGTCATGCTGTGGAATTGCTGGAATAGAACTGTAAGAATGAAAAGTGTCTTCCACCATTCAGTGTTTTATTTACTCTTTGACCTTATTTTTCAATAACAGACCTACCAGACCTAACACAACTACAAATTGTAGCTTCAGGCTGCATTTGCCAGCTAAAGAGCATGACTGTGTTATAGCAGGGGAGTCTTTAATAGTATAATATCTTCATAGGCAAGCTAAAATGTAATTAATCATCTATTAAGAACTGGGAATAACTGTAATCGGTCACCCTGTATAGCAGGAGCTGGTTAGGAAGAGAATTAATGAGTTTAAAGTTTTGTTATTTCTCTCACCACTTTACTTGAACTTCTTACTGTAGTCATTTACTCATTCGTTTATTCATCTATTCATTCATTCTTTTACATTCTCAGCATCAGTAAGCATCAGTCTCTTGATAGTGAAATCTTTGTTTTCTCCTATTTCTGGCAATTTTCAATATGTTACATGGGCTTATACTTAGGTGTTTTGATGAATGGAATATGAAAGTGCTAATGGAAGAATAACTCTTTACCTGATTAATCACACTCTAAAATTCAAAGGAAAGAATAATTAGACAAGGATGTCAGTGAAAAATAGGATTGCCAAGTGGCTTTATCAGCACCTATCCCAGGGGTCCTCAAACTTTTTAACCAGGGGGCCGGCGCGCAGATTAAGTGGCAGGCAGTCATCTGCGGCTGCTTGGTTTCCCCCCCAACCCCTGAAGGGGGGTGGGTGGGGCAGGGGGGTTGCCAGGGTAGATGCAAAAGTTTTCATTTAGTACAGATAGAGCAAGAACAATAACACTTAGATTTTAATGTTGTAGTAAGTGCTGAACATGCATACTATTACAGGGGGTGGGGGGTGGGGGCGTGGGCACTGGATCCTTCAGATACTGTTGAGACACAAAGAATAACAATAATACAATCAATGGCACACACCAGTAGACTTTAGTAGAACGGGGTGTTTCAGGCACTGTCTTACACTGCCAATCTTAAGCAGATGAGCACAAATTGAATTTCATGCTAACTTGCTCTGGGCAATGAGCACCCAGTTTTTAATTAAGTTTTAGTGAATTGGGGTAACTTAATTAAAATTTTTTCACACAGTTCATAAATACAACAAAAATGTTTTGATAGGAATATTAATCTGCTCCACTGTCTGCGTATACGACAGGCAATGCTGCTGGTGTTGTCAGTGATACTGGTGAAAATAGCTGCATGATGGCTGTGAAAGCTGGTGTAACTGTAACAACTAAATAGCCTGGCATAGAATAAATTGGTAAAAATAACAGGACGCAAGTATTTAGAATTGACTAAATGGGGATGGGAAGAAAACCGCTGAAACTGCAAAGGAGAGAATAATGAAACTTGTTGCTGTGGGGGTGGTTGAGTTCTGAAACTGTTTGCCCAAAGAGGCTGTTGAGTCTACATCCCTGAAGATACTCAAACTCCAGCTGGACACAGCCCTGAACAACCTGCTCTACCTGTCTTTACTTGGAGCAGATTGATTGGATTGGATGATCTCCAGAGGTTCCTTCCACCTTTCAACTTCAACTAATCTGTGTGATTTTTTATGAAACTATGGTTGCATAGGAACCCTCACTTGTGATGCTTGGTCATTTCTGAGTGCTTGATTTTGTAACACTCTGGGTCTTTTAGTGTAAGGTGTGTGCAAACCTGTGTAGACATGGGGAGTGTGGACCGTGGACATGAATGCATATAATACAGTACTGGGTGCTAAATATAACACGTGACATACAAGTTGCACTTCAGACTCGATTGCCATCCCTGTGGAAGTTAATCTTTCCCTTAGGTCAGGCAATGGGGAAAGCACTGATTTGGATGGAAGAAAACCAGGGTTTGCTTCCAGATCTGCTTTCTGACCTGCAGCACAACCATGAAAAAGCCTCTGAGTTTATATTTTATATTTGTAATGCCAGAAAGTCAACTGTCTCTCAACATGAGCGTATGAAGTAAGATATCAATCTCAGCAGGAGCTGTCAAAGGTGCCTGGTACTGACTCAAATCTCTGCTCAGTGGATGAGAACAAGGACTCTCTAAAAAGAAAGTTGTGTTGGCCCATTCACCATACAAGGATATGCTTGAGAGATGGTGTGTTCTTGACATGCCACGAGGTAAGGGCTCAGGCAAGAAGCCCCATATACTTGTGTGTAGGGTGTCTGAGTTGCTCTAGCTTGTCCCTGTACGCACCTTCCTCAACCAGAGCCACAGCAAATCAAGCAAGCAGCAGGCTCAGAAAAAGGAACTAACTACTCAAATAATTTTTTCAGTTTCAAAGACAGCTATGAGAATGGCCTGTAAGATCCATCACCTTTTCTCTTCTAGAGCACTCGTTCAAATCTGGAGCTGGCCAGCATTAACCAAATTGTCTTTACCTGAGGAGAAAATGAATGCATTATTAGGTTCTGTTTTAATGGAAACTAAGTGTCTCCATACACAGATTGATGCTTTCACCTGTCACTCCTACCAAGCTTTATCTGATGGCAGTGGAAGGTTGCTGTACAGAGCATGGGCTGCAGGGCTGCAGTCCAGCCTACATACTTTGTTCTTTGTAATATAGAAGGAGGAAAACCCCATTTTCTGGAAGCAGTCAAATAGTATCAAAATATAAAGGAAAAGTGTGTTTATGCCCTCTGATTTTTCAGTGTATTTTTCTGATTGTTTCAATTACAAATGTACTGCTTATGGCCAGTTATACTAGTGTTTTTAATTTTAAAATCTCTTCGTATTTTTATTACTTTTCATTTTTAACAATGTCTTCCCCAGTGAACATTGAAACAATGGCTGAATATTCTTTGTCTTCAGAGACATGCAAAGTTTGAATAGAAAGTTTGAAGCAGAAGCATGTCCAGAAGAAAAATAAAAAATAATGATAAATAAAAAACAAGCTAAAACCCCAAACAATACTCTTGAGAATTTCAAGAGAGTTTTTTAGCATCAGATTTTTTTAATTAGGGGCAAGGAGAAGGAACTAGTGTTTAGGTATGTGCAAGAAATATAATTTATAGATCCTATAGATGAAAATTTTGCATGAATAAGAGGCATAAAACTGCCAGAACATGGAATCTGAGTGCCAAAGTCACAAAGGAGATAAGGAATAACAGGCAGCATCTGCAGACCGGCTCAGTGCCATGGAAGAAGACACAATCCTGAATTTGAATGGGGAACCAGATTGCAGAAAGAGCCTCGCCTGGCCTTCTGCAAAAGTTTGACTGTCAAAAACCAACTGAGCTGTGAGTTTCCGTTTGGTTTTATTGTCACTCCTAATGAACAGGGGGAGAGAAAATGGCAAAAGAGGGAAAGCAGAAAGTTTTTAAGAGAGGAAGAAATATCTGAAGGTTTGGACATTCCTGAGGGTTTGGGAGTCAGATGCAAAGGGAGTCTGAAAAGAAATAGAGCAAACTGTGTCTTGTCAACAGACATCAATTTTCATGGGATCATAGAAGAGAGAAGTGTGGAGAGAAGAACAGGACACTTGTTTGGGTGAAGGTGCAGAACTCAACCTGGCTGCCTGAGAGAGCAGTGCTCTCCTTTCACAATATGATAGTATTTTAGGCAGAAATGAAAGAAAGAGAAATATTTTCTTTATTATTCCTCCTAAAGAGGGCCGAAAGTCCAAAGAAAGATCCAAGGAGAGTTGTGACATATTATGTAACCATCATTGATGACCAGACTGATTTAAGGCTGTTACAGAAGATGTGCTCAAGATGTAGGACAGTATGAAATATGAGCTGAGGTCACAGGTGTCACCAATAAAGTGGGGAATAAAGCCTGATGGGACACTAACCAAGAGATGTGGAAGAGAAACCATGGACGGGGTCGGTGTGTGGGTGTGTGAGGTAAAGGGAGGGTGGTCTCTGAAGCAAGAAAAGTGGCTGAAATGCACCTGAAAGGGAGAATAGTAAAAATAAAAGAACCTAGGAGGAGTGGATGTTAATGTTGAAGGAAACTAATAATCAGATATGCAGAAACGAAAAAAAAAAAATCTTAATTCTGTTCTTGTACAATAATCTTCCAAGAGACGTAGAAAAATAATGTCACTAAAAGCACAGAAAATGACAAAGAATAAAGCATGGAGTGAATATTCATTAAAAGAAAAAAAAAAGTCTTGTACCATTAGGGATTTGTCAAGAGATGGGATGTTGTCCTCCTGCCTCTAGTTGTTATAGTTCTTGGACTGAAGTCCAAAACAAAAGCATAAAAGGAAGATCCAGCCAAACTGCAGCTGGCAGGTTATTGTGGATTCCTGACAAACTGATGTGAATGTGCCTCACTTGCATTTTCTTACAGTTCTCACCAGCAGCTACTTCAACTTCTCCAGTAATGAAGATGTGTCTCTCTCATTTGCACATATTGAAGCTGTTCCATAAATAATTAATTTTTCATTGGAGCAGGAACTAGAAGAAAGTGTCCTGCATCCCAGGTGAATGCCCAAACTACTGTATTATGGAGAAATTCCCACTTTCTCTTGCTCATTAGGTTTTAATTCAGCTATGCAAAGCAGAGCAGTGTCAACAGAAGTAAATGAAATGGCTCTGTCCCAAATAACCATACAATGCACTGAGGAGGGCATCTCCAAAGAAGGTGAAAAGCCTAATTTCAAGCTCTCTGTCTCTGCATTTGAAACACAACTTTGAATACTTAGGAAGGTATAGCCACATGAGTATGGAGTTTTCTTGGGCTGAGTTTTGTTTACACCTGGGGCATAAACTGGTTAAATTACAGATTTAATCATTCATGAAAGATAAAAATGCTTGTATGAAAGGCTGTCTTTTGTCACAGAGCTTAGATTTTTCATTCTTACAGAAGAATTTCTAAGAAAGAAAGAAAACATAATGTATGGAGACTTCTCAATCCCCTACCAGAAGGGGATATCAGCAACCTTTGACTATTGTCTCTTTTTCAAAAATGAAGATTTGCAGATTGAAAATAGAAATGAAATAGCAGGGAATGAGTGAGTCAGAGTGATACTGCTTTAAATACAGGTGTTTTGTGTGTCTGCTGTACTGCCTAGTGCCTTAGTATGCTATTTAGAGCACTGTGGAACATCTTTGCAAAAGGTAAACCAAAGGGTAGAACAAATCAGGTAATTTTCACAATTAGACTAGTCAATGAAATACGGTCATGTAAAACTTATATCAACGTGCAGCAATTGATGAGCATCTTGAGGAATATCAAATGTAAAATCACCATTTCTGTGAAAGCCATCCCTTTGGGATCATGAGTCACTAAGAGAACTTTATGGAGCATATCTATTGGATGGGTCAGCTGCGATGACCCCATCATCTCCTCCAGCCTCCGTTGGGAACTTCCTCATTGTAAGTGCTGATTGAAAGGACACATCTTTGTCCATATAGAAAGGGTCCCATGGCATTGTCTTTGCAGTGAAGAGGGAAAGGTAGAGGAAGACAATCAGAAGGAGAAGTGCAGGCAGCAGGTTTGGAGCCAGGGCTGAGAAGTTCACTTATACCTGGTCACACTGAACAATTTGCCTTACCAAGAGGAGGAAGAATGGAGAATATTTGACACAAACTTTTAGAACCATGAAATGGCTTGGGTTGGAAGGAACCTTTGAAGATCATCTAGTTCAAAAACACCTGCCATGAGCAGGGACATGCTTCACTAGATCAGGTAGTTCAAAGCCCCCATTTAAAATCCACAAAGAGCATCCACAGCTTTTCTGGTCAATCTGTTCCAGTATCTCACCACCCTCATCATAAAAACTTACGTTACGTCCAATCTAAACCTACTCTCTTTCAGGTTAAATTCATTGCTCTTTGTCTTGTCACCACCAGCAAAAAATCTCACTCTCTCTTTCTCCGAAGTCCCCTCTATATACTTGCAGGCTGCAATAAGGCCTCTACAGAGACTTCTCCAGGCTGAACAACCACAACTCTTTCCACCTTTCTTCATAGCAGAGCAAAGCCCTCTGATAATTTTTGTGGCTCTCCTCTGGACCTGCCCCAACAGTCCATGTCTTTCTTGTACCGGGGGGCCCAGAGCTGACTGCAGTACTGCAAGTGTGGTTTTCACCAGAGCAGAGCAGAGGTCTCACCTCCCTCGACCTGCTGGCCACGCTACTTTTAATGCAGCCCAGGATACGGTTGGCTTTCAGGTCTGTGAGTGCACATTGCTGGCTCATGTCCAGCTTTTCATCCTCTAGTGCCCCCAAGTCCTTCTCTGCAGGGCTGCTATCAATCCTTTCATCCCCCAGGCTGTACTGATACTGCAGGTTGCCATGACCCAGGTGCAGGACCTTGCACTTGTCCTTGTTGAAGCTAATGAGGTTTACATGGGCCTACTTCTTGAGATTGCCCAGGTCCCTCTGGATAGCATCCCTTCCCTCTAGCCTATCCACTGCACCACTCGTCGTGGTGTCATCTGCAAACTTGATGAGGGTGCACTCAGTCCTACTGTATGCCGCTAATAAAGCTGCTGAACAGTACCAGTGCCAATACAGATCCCTGCAGGAAACTGCTTGTAACTGATCTCCGTTTGGACGTTGAACCATTGACTGCAACTCTTTGGACGCCACTGTCCAGCCAATTCCTTATCCATAAAATAGTGCATCCAGCAAATCCACATCTCTCTAATTTAGAGATGAGGATGTTGTGTGGGACTATGACAAATGCCTTAAAGAGGTCAAGATGGTCAAGGCAGATGACATCACTTGTATGTACCTCTTAGGTACCTCAAGGTCTGTCAGATTCCTGTGCCTTTCTCTCCCCTTCTTTTCCTGGGTGAAACTGGGAGATGCTAAATCTTTTTTGTCATGTCAGTTTTTATTTTGCAGTCTTTGAGGAATGTGTGACAAAGAAACCTCCATATTTTCTATCAAAGCCGTGGACCAAGTTCATACTGGAATTTGGATGCTTCTTGCCTGATGATCAGGGTAGAAAAAGGGTATTTTCCAGGAGGTTATCTGTAATTTTTTAAATGTATATGCTGTTGCACATACATCCTACACCTTTGTGTTCTGTTTCTCCTAACAGCCTTACAATGCTTTCATCAGCTTTCCATTGCTTTATTCATTTAGGGCCACCCCATGTGGTATGGATGCTTTTTTCAGATAGTACCAGTGACAAAAATGAGATTTGATGATGAAGGCAGTCAAGCAAATCTTTAGCAGTAGCTTGTTACTTCTAGGTTATGGTACAGAGGAACTGATAGCACACCCAAGTTTTAAGATAAAAGGAGTCTTTTTCTCAGGAAAAAATAAAAGGTGGTCAAACCCAGTGATCTTATAAATTTGATACTTGCTGTTGACTTTGAATACATGATACACAACAAAACAATCCCCGTAAGCCCATTACATGGGAATGCTGTGGAGTTACAAAAATCAGATGGTTAGATGGTGTCATAGGGGAAGAGTGAAAAAACTTTACACACTGAAAAAGTGAGGATACCTGGGAATGTTGTGTGAAGATGGCTTTGCAAGAGAAAGTACTTGCACAGCACGGTGTCGGGATGTTGCTGGCTATATGACAAGCCTTGCAAATAGTTTTAAGAGTTGTCCAGAGCTGAGTGCTGCACGCAAAGTTACCTAATGCAAGCAAGAAAATGCTGTCAAAGACAAGATGTGCTTCTTTCTTCAATGAAAGAAGAAAGAAGCAGCATCCTATATATTGGTGTAGGATAAAGGACCATTTCTATTCTGCACCATGATCTGGTGGGTGAAAAGGCACCTAAACTCTCTGAAATGAAATGCTTTTAGTTTTCTTTTTTCTTCATCTGCTGAAGCATTTCCTAGCTTAGGCTGTTTATGGTCACACTTTCTATGAATTTTTCATTATAAACAGCTAAAAGTTTAGTAAATAATTAATTGCTCCTAGAAGCATCTTACAGACACAAGCACCTGGATGAAAGGCATTTTTATTTATGTAAAACTGTGATGTGGGCAACCTATTGGGCCACTGGGCTTTCTAAAAACTAATTTCAGAATCCTTATTAAGTGCTCTGTTATAAATTAACCCTTTACAGGTAATCTTCAAGGAATATTTGACCACATTTATTTTCAAAATGAGCATTACAGGGTATTTGAGCACTTGTTCTAGGCTCTTTCTCCATCTGATCATGAAAACACCTGTAATGGGGCTGCTCTGGAGCCAGTTTCACATTAAAGTTGGTTGTATGAGCCCTGATCCACAGTGGGACTAGCGCTGCTGGGAAACTTTGCATTGTAGCTCTTTGGAGTCATGCATCCTGTGGAGGTTCTGGGGGTGATGGAGTTGAAGTC
>JAVJGJ010000037.1:3428632-3444638 GCA_035590215.1 Microhierax caerulescens | reverse complement strand
GAGAGGAGACTAGAGGAGAGGAGAGGATCAAGGAGAGGAGAGGATCAAGGAGAGGAGAGGAGAGGATCAAAGACTGTTAGTGTGTTACAGGGACAGTGTATACATTCCTGCTTTGTTCCTACTATTCTCTAGGCATTTACTAATGGATGTTTTCTGTGCAGGTGGACTCCCCACATCAGGGAACTGGTGGGATCCCAACGATGCTGTGCAGGGAATGAGCTGGGCACACAGCCTTTGTGGTCTGTCCTGCCACTGCTGGCTGGGCCCTTGTCATGAACAGTGTGGCTGTCCACATCTCCTTAGATGTGCTTATGTGTCTGTGTGTCAGTTGAAATGTGATGCTCCAAGTGCTATTAAGAGTATCTTTTATTAAATAGTGTATTTTGTGGTTGTGGTTTGTTGGGTTGGTTTTTGGGGTGGTTTTTCTTTTCTTTTGTTTTATTTTGTTTCTTCCCTTCTTTAGCTTATTTTGGTATCTGTTATGAACAACAAGTTCCAGCACAATTAGTTGCCTTGGCTACTAATGATTTTGTTGTATTCATATATAGCTTCTTGTATTTAAACATAGCACCTAATCTATCTACTTTGTGTTGCTTAATGTAACAGGGCCCTAAGAGGCAGTGAGCTGATAGTTATAATGGCATCCTCAGTTTGGTCTTTTGGGGGGTGCAGATTGTTTTTCTGGAAATAATGTTTAGCAAAGGGACTTGATGAGATCACGCTGAATTTCATACACTCTATACAGTGCATGATGGGAGGAACTGTTCTCTGGCTATTGTATGATTAAAGAAATTAAGGCAGATATGTCTGCATGCAGGTGTCTGGTACCGGGGAACTCACAAGGCCATGGGTTTCTTCTGTGAGTTCAACCAAAAAACAGGAGGTGCCCAACGGCACTGGCACCCCATGGTACTAGCCACCTGCAGCAGGTCTGAGCAGCTCCTGACGGCTGAATAAACTGTGTGGTTTTATGCAGTCATTTCCCGGTAAAAATCAAGTTAGATGACAAGCCATGTCTGTTCACTGTGATTTAATCCAGGTAACACCAAATGTCTATAACCAGGCCAGGAGCATTGCCTCTGTCCCCTGGCCCGGCCAGAGGTTTTACCGAAAGGTCGACTCGCTGTCTTGGAGCTGCATACTTGAGGAAACACATATTCAGAGGGGGCTTACAGTGGTCTTCTTAACAGTGAGGCTGGGGTGATTAATTCCCAGGTGAATTTTGCACCAGTTAGGGGAAATAAGGGAGCTCACTAAGGAGTTATGGCCTGAAATTTTCAGTTGTAGAGAGACAAAGAAAAGAGTCTGTGTAGTCAGGTTCCTGAAGTCAGTTTTGTAGCATGGTGAAGTGACCCCTCAGCCCCAGAAGTGAGACACTGTTGTCATTGCAGCTGAAGTCTCTGGGAGCCCAGGAGGCTCGGCGCCTGTGAAATTCAAGCTGTTTAGCCTTAGTAAAGGGAGGTGAGGATGAATGAAGTAGCATCTTTTCTTCAAAACAATACCACAAGTGTTGCTCAGCTGGTGCCTGGGACCCCCTGCCAGCAGCAGCACCTGTGCCACCAGCTCTCTGCTTTGGCTTTGTGCAACTCCAATTTCACTTCATCTGAAGAAAAGTGTGAGAAAGTTTTTTGTGCTTTTTGTTTGTTTGTTTGGGTTTTTTTGTCTGCCAGGTGAAACTATGACCTTGAGAGTAGGCAGGAGCAATGTAAAGGCTTTGCAATGTATGTGCCATGTTATACATCACTAGCACAACTCATTCGTCATCCTTAGGAGTAAATACAATGCTTTGGTGGACAGAAGCCCAAAGCAATAGCAATCTCAGCATCTGGGATGAATCTATCCTGGCTATGTGTCCCTTGATCAATCACATGTTAAATTTTTGCCCTTGAGTATTTATTCATGGCTGTGTTCAGTCTTTATTGGCTCTGGAGACAAGATTGTGCTTTGGTCAAGGCTTGTGACTGCTCAGAGAAATAAATTTGCAGCACGAAATCTTAGCCCTGCTGAAGTCACAAGGAGGTTTGCCATTAAACTGAATGAATTGCACCTAAGGCCAGAAAAGGACTGTTATGATCACATAGACCCTTACTCAGTGGTTCCCTCATCTCATCCTCATAACACATGGCTGAACCCAATGCATAATGTCAAAAAGACATAGCATTAATTTACTACTGGACAGCATGCTAGTTAAGTACTCAAAATACTTAATGGAACCATTGAACCTTGCATTATATTTCCAGTTTGAATTTCATTGACTTGCTCCCAGTCGATATACCTTGCTATGCCCCTTACCACAATGGATATGCTTATGGCCTCCTCAGGAGGTCTTTTTCACTTACACAAATTTTTTTTCAGAAGTACGGGGTTTTTTAATAGCTACTTTGAAATACTCTACTTTGAAAGGTAGCCCTTTGAAAAAGTCACGTTTGTGCTGAACAAAGTTGCTGCCCACAGTTTTTCAGTCATGTCTGCTCGTGCAATGATCCTACTCTTTTGCCTTGCAGAAATGATCCTGACATTGAAAAAAGGGGGAATGCTATCCTGGTTTTCCTTAAATATCCAAGCTTTTAACTAAAGGTATGACTACATGATCCAGTGAAAGCTCATGCAGAGAACTTAGTTCTTATTAGGTTAGCTCATCAGCACTTGCTAGACCTGTGGTGCTCTAAAGCAGAAGCCTTTACATTAATGCTACAAGCAAACCCTGGAGAGGGTTTCAAGGCCAGACAAGCCTGCTCCTCCAGGTAAGGTCTGGTCTTCTCGTCTCTTCCAGGGGGAGGTTTGGGAAAACAGTGCACCTAGTTGGAAGCAAAGCCTTGAGTGTGTAGTGGCCCCATATCTACTCCTCCCCAGTTTCCCTGTCTTCACTCCTCAGTCAACAGGGACAATGAGGCACTTTCTACAGCCAATTCAGTCTGGCTGAGGTGTGAACCGGCTGGTGCCTCCAGCTCTTACCTCTGTCAACAGAGGGACCTCAGCACAGTTGCTCCCCAAGCAGAGGTATTTAGGTGCCTACAGTCAGATAGTATGAAACCAGGAGCAAGGGACGTGCCAGCCTTTATCCTGTGGCATAACTGTGTTTCTTTTCAGAACTGCTCTGAAATATAGACATGTGTAATTGCTTTTAAATAAACATTTCAACACAAGTATAAAAAAAATCTTAATGCCTATAGCATTGCACTTATGATGAGCAGCCATACAATAGCTAAACAACAACTTCAGTATGTACCCAAGGAAAAAGGACCTTATAATAAGTTAGTGTCAAGCTTCTAGGGGATTAATATACAAAGATTGAGTTAAGCATACATTATTTTTAAAAACACTCAGGCAGCATCTTTCTATGCAGCATGTTATTAAAATTGACATGAATGACTATTAACTACTGTACATAAGCACACTCATGTCATAACTTATGCTTTATTATGCAACTACAGGTAAGTACATAAAAATTCAATATACTGTATTGCATCTTATTTAGATTGCTGTTCCAGTGAAATATAAAGTGTCACCAACAGATTTGCTCTACTAGCAATTCCATAGTAAATTACAAACAGGCTCAATGAAGCTAATCCTCTTGTAATTTATTTAACATGACTTTTTCCATTTATATTCAAGGTGCATTTTGACAAATATGCTACATCGTTTGAAGTGAAAAAACCCCACACCACCCTAAAAACCCAAGCCAGCACTTAATGTCTCATGAGGCCAGGATTAAATAGCTAATAACCTAGAACCTCTGCATTTAAATAAACGTCAAGAGAATGCCCTTCATCTGTTGTGTTTAAGGATAAAGACTACATGAGAGCACAGAGAAGAACCACCACAGCAAAGGGCTGCCTGGTTTGTGGCCCCAGGGAGGTTCAGAAAAAGGGTATTTCAAACATAGTGAATGCCAAGGGAGTCTTTCCCTCCTGGTGTCTAAGAGTCAATAACCTGACCGAGTCAAAGACTGTAAAACCATTGTTCTTAGCAGATTCATGTATCTTCTGTAAATGTGTATAAACCCCACATGGACAGTTTTCCACTTTTAGGTACAGTTCTGTCCTGTGGCAATAAGTTGGCAGTTTGGTTATGAGCTTTCTGAAAAAGTAGTTTCACTTGTTCGTTTTAAATCTACTGCTTGAGCATTTCAGCTGGAGTTTTTAATACTTGTATGATGAGAAATAGAAAATAAATACTTCCAATTCATTTTCTCCAGCCCATTCATGATTTTTTGTTTCCTTGACTTTTCGTCAGGTGTCACATTCCTCTTCTGTTAAATGTGTGTGCTTGTATGAATCAAGTATTTCTCTTGCCATTCCTGGAGTTCTTGGGAGTTGAAAGGAGATTATATAAGGGCAGACTTTGGCACTAACTGTCCATGACATAGCTGCAGTGCGCTTACGATTAATAAAATAAGTTTACTCCAAGAAGTGCTATATAAAATGGAAAGCTGAACATGGGCGCAATTTCTCACTCGTAACGGGGTTATGTCTTCATCAGATACCTGCCCTATAGTATCTATGTAACATAATCTGATCAACACTAGAGTTAGGCAGGGATTAAAGAAGACAAAAATGATCACCATGAATTTGGAAAGCTTGTTTCTTTAAAACACATTAGGTTAAAGAAAAACTTTACAGATCAAAAGAAATATGACCAAAAAAACTCTATAGGGAAACCTGGGCGATCAACATTAATGGTTAATCTTGATGTAGATGAAGAAGCAAGATGCTTTTGGGGGGCTACATTGCTAAGAACCATACAAAACACTCTCCACAAATGATCACCAGATATGACAAATGGGTTTTGGCAACCTTGGTTGTTTCAAATAGCAATTTTCACAAAACAAATCCTGAGTTTATAACTAATGAGAAGTGTTAAACTGGTCAGCTAAAGCTTGTGCTCCTTTCTGTAACTGTTCAAATCAAGACAGCTGTAATGTCAACTTCAGTGCTGTATCGAGCAGGCACCTAGGTCTGCAGTGTTCCCTGGGATTCATGGAAATTATGTGCCAAAATCCCAACAGATTTCCCTTGCAAATAGGCACTCCATTCCTCTTGGTTCTCTGGAAAATCCCATCCTCGGACCTTTCCAGCAGTACTGTCTTTGACTGATTTCTGTATTAATCTGACTGCAGAAATGAGCTGTGTACATTTATTTGAGAATAGCTATAAAATCTGCTTCAGAAACATATGTAGTCGACTACTTAGTCTCTGTCCTTAGAGACATATTTAAGTGTTCATTTATTTATTTTTAAAATGTTCATTTATGTATATACAGTAATATCATTATAATTCAATTCAATTAGCAGCACCATGAAAAAGGGATGAAGGTTTTTGTTTGATTCAATTGTAAGCAAATGAAGCAGTAATAAACCCCCAATTAGCACTGAGGAAAATAGGCTGAAGGATTTTTTTTTTTCCTAGCATTTCACTGTAAACAAAAATGTGTGGCTGACATTCAAGAGGAAGGAAAATACAATTTGAAGACACTCAAATCTTCAGTGATTAATGTCATGCCAAGTGACTCATTAAAATTCCCATAAAAATATGACCATAGGAAAGAATTCTCTTCTGAAGAAAAATCAAATGTAATTAAGAAGAGAGAAATTGAAAGAACAGGGGAGGAATTACTAGCCAAAATCAAGCTAAGCTCAGCTGCCAGATAACGTGTTTCAAGGGAGGCAATGAGACCCTTGTTGAAAGCATCAGACTGGGGATCAGGAAGAGTGCACCCAGGTCCCAGTGTTGGCACAAACCCTTCATGTGACATCTGTCAGATTGCTCGCTGGTGGCGCAGAAGTGAAGATGATGACAATTCCTTTCTCCCACCCTCAGACATTCTTGTTGGTTTTGATCAAGTATTTGTGGCAAATGTGTAGAAGATTGAGCCTGAAGAGATGGTAAGATTAGAAGTGCCTTTCTTGTGGTTTGATGGGGCAATAAGTAGCCTGACTGCAAGGTGTCAGAGGTGTTAGGACCTCTTCCTGATGACAAAAAGTCTTGAGCATCAGATCCTGAAGTATCGTGTTCCCCACTTCTATAATCTGAGGACAAATACATTTACAAACCCATCTCATAGCGTTACAGCTTGAACTGTTGTTGCACTGCCTTGTATCACTGACTTGCACTGCTGGTTCTCCTTTAAGGCTCTTACCCACTTCTGACGTAATTTCTGTCACAGAGTACATTGCAGGACCAGGTTTTGTCAGGGGCCTGGCACTGATACCCCCCTGCCTCGAACACTCAGATTTTTGCACTGCAGCCCTCAGCAATTGGCTGAAGGTTTGGCTTTAATGTTGTTCAACCTATGTGGTAATTCATACCTGGCTTCGGCACACTCTATGCTATTTTTGAATCAGGAAAAATATCTTATTAAGGTGACAGGTGGTCTGGCACAGCAGAGACAGGTCTGTTGTCTGTGGCATAAAAACCCTCTGACAATAAAATGTTGTCTTGATTTCAGCATTTCCTCCTTGCTTACTGAATCGTTCAGTTTGATTATCCTGGGCAAAATGCTGATCACATTTGATTTCTCATTGGTTTGGGTTTTTTTAGGATTTTTTGTTTGTTTGTTTCTGAAAAGGATAAAAAAAATACTCTGTTTTATAAGTGGTACCATGCACCACAGATGTCCTATGAGGATTCAATACGGGAGAACTGCTTACTGAATGCAGATTGCAAACAGGGAGAGGAGAAGGCAAGGGACCAAGTGCTATTTATAGCCTATATTCAAGTCATCTGGGCTAAGTATTGTGACTACTCGTCTCCACTGGCAGTGCAGGGACTCAGACTGGGAAGCCTAAACTGGGCTATCCACGCTGCTCTTGAACAGAAACATCATGACTTTGTACATCTAAGCAAAACACCTTCCTTCAGCTGCCCGATACGGCCCCAGGACTCTCAAGCTACACCTAACCCCAGCCAAGCAAGGTCTGTTTGCCACCGAGGTCAAGCACGTGGTGCAACCCATGCACAGATGTGTGCCTGCCTCCAAAAAGCTGGCTGGATGTGACCCTGGCTGTGGTGGCGTCTGCATCCTTCCTGGGCTGGGAGAGTTACGGGTTGCAGTCCCACTGGGGTCATGATAAAAGTTGAACTGCCGAGGGTGATCAGAGCACTGAAGCGCTCTCTAATATGAGAAGTCATTTAGCTGTCAGACCAAGAAATGGCAGCTCAGATACTGATCTCAAGGCCAAATATGGTTGACACAAATAACTTGTGCCCCTCGTAAAGTGAAATTTTCCTTCATTAAACATAGATGCATGCAGTGCAGTGTTCAGCAGTTTGCTCTTTTATATCCAGGCTCTGATTGTTTTATTT
This sequence comes from Microhierax caerulescens, assembly GCA_035590215.1. Classification (NCBI taxonomy): domain Eukaryota; kingdom Metazoa; phylum Chordata; class Aves; order Falconiformes; family Falconidae; genus Microhierax; species Microhierax caerulescens. Next base: position 3,437,334 of record JAVJGJ010000037.1, on the reverse strand, counting down.
TTATCCTTTAAGAGAAATCAGATGTTAGAGAGGAAGCTATTCTTAGGCTGACTGTACAAGTGATCAAGCCAAGCATATCCATATAAGACAGCTGCTGGCAAATGACAATCCAGGGTTGTGCTTTCATTGCAGAAACAGCAGCGTGAGTGCTGGGCATGCAGACGTAGCACCCTGGGGCAACAACAGAGGAGTTGTCAGTGTGCTTCTGGTTCTCATCTGAGGTCCTCAGCAGCATAGGAGTCTCTTTATACCAATAATTCATATAAGAAAACTAATTCCTTCATATCACTGCCTCATTTGCATAGCCATTAGCCCTACTGTGGAGGCTGGCCACAACAGTGCTAGCCCCAAGGTGATTAATTGTGCTGGATGATGCTTTCTGGAGTTTGTCAGAAATCTCTGCCCCAAGCTACCAGGTTGGCAAGCACAGACCTAACAACCAAAGCAGAATCAGTAGCAGTCTGATGGTGTCAGGGCTCTGTCCCTTGCTTGTAATTGTCTGAGTCTCATCAAAGAAATGACATGGTCAAGAACCACTACTCTTCTCTTCCTCCTGTAGGAGCAACTCCCTTAGCCATTGGTGTGGGCTGCAGACCAGAGAGGTGGGGGAAATGTCCTCAGTCACTTAATAGATTGGACAGGGAAGGGAAACACACTTGAAAGGGTAGGTTTATGGTAGCAATAGCTCTAGAATCCCTCTGCTGCTCTGGGCTATATGTCATTTCCCTGTAACAAAACACAGACATTAATTGTTCCTTTTGCCAGTTTGAGGGAGACTTCATCTTGTCCTGGGTGGCCATACAGTGTCTGGCCCCATGGAACTTTGTTTTCATTTGGGATCTTTAGCCAAAAAGAAATCCAACATGTGTGAGCGCACGTCCCCAGGCATTGGGAATGGGCTTTGTCTAACAGCTCAGGGGGTCCAGTCAACCCATCCTGTCCCTTGTCACAGCTGTGAGAGCAACAACCTTCTAGCTCACCAGAGCTGCACAGGGCAGTCTATTAGTGTATGCATGGTGCAGCACGAGGGAGGTTGTGGTTGGCTTAGGAGTGTCAGCACTGAAGCAGGCTATTGGTACTGGGTCCTCAGAGTCTAAAAATTACATGTATATAGTAAAGGTTGCTTGTTCTCTTGCTCCTGAAGAGTCACCGGTGATGTCACATGCTTCTTCTGAGCTAATAATAATGAATCAGGTCAACCTAGGTGAAGGTAATTAAAAATATCAGTGCTTCAGTGGGCCCACACAGGACAATATAAAAGGTCTGATATTTTTTCTTGCTAGAATTCCCATTCTACCTTGGGTGGTATTTTTATTAACATCATAGCAGCAAATCAGGCAGGCAAGTATGGTCGTAAATTTTCTTACAGAGACATGGTTAGCTTGTAAAATACAGACTACTAGCTCTGAAGCTTTGCAGGATTTCAAAACATTGTTATCTTTTCATAAATTTAAAGGATTCTGGGGTTTATTTAAATCTTTTTTGCAGCTGAAGTTTTTCAGAGTCTCACCTCTATAGATTAAAATCTGGTAGAAACATGCAAAGAGGGAAGGAAAAAGAATGAGAAAATAGGTCACATAAAACAGAATAAAGAAAAAGCTGGAAAAATGCAAGTTTCTTTATAGCTGAACCTTCACCAATCCTTGTGAGAAACGCAATTAGTGGTGAACAGAGTCTCATTCTGTCAGCAGAACACTTTTGTTAGCAATTCATTGCGAATGGTTAAACCAGGTTTGATTGTGCACCAGTAATACCTGTTTGCTTTGTGTTGCTAAGTGATCAAATACTGGAGATCAGATAGCGCCCAGCAGGCAAGGGCTGAGCCCAGCCCAAATCTGCCCGACCTCATTGTTGATATTTGCTTCAAGGGTCGAGCTAGGACAGATGCAACAGTGAGGAACAAGGGAGCAGCAGCAGTTCTGCAGTGCTGGAAGTTCACTAGATTTGAATCGACAGTGCACAGGCATGGTGGCATTGGTGTGTGAGGATAAGGACAGCAGAACAACAAATAAGTGAGGAGCAACAGGGCAATACTCTGTGGTCAAATCCTGTGGAGGTCAATGGAGTCATCTTAGAGTGGAGACTGGAATCAAGTCATAAAGATATAGACCAATCCATTCCTACTGCTCTTCATTTACCACTGATCCTCGAAAAAAAATTGTGTCTAAAAATGACCAGACTCCTTTAACTGACAATTTTTTTCCTTCTGGGACAGTGGCAACCAAAAAATGATGCAAGGAATTGGGGGTTCTCAACTTGGAAGAAAGGAGTCTGAAAACAGAAATGACTCTTGCTGCAGAGAGTAACAGAATCTACTACTCTCCATCCCCAGGGTGCAGAGGGCAAGAAAGAGAGGGTTTAAATCCTATCAAAGGAGATTTAGATCAGGAAAAAGTTTTGTAACAGTAAGGATAATGAAGAACTGGGAAAGGTGGGGGTGTTCCATTACCAAGTTTTTAAGAACAGGGTAGACAAATACCGGGTGGGAATGACTAAAATGTAACTAATCTTACCTTAAGAAGGAGGGGTGGATTATATATTAGCTTTATTTTCTATGAGCCAAATCCTTCTAATCTGCAAAGTACTTTGGTGTCTGGCTCCAAGGATTCCCTTTAAAAGTGCCAGACTGAGACATTCTGAGCATCTTTGCTAATAGCTTCACTATTAACTACATTAATATGAGCTACTCACTAGTGTGTCTACTCAGCTGACAATTTACTTACTGGGTTTTGCCTTTGGAGGGTGTGATCCCGTCACACACCAAGGTCTGGGTGCTGAGCATTAGCGACTCACTGAAGTCAACAAGAGTCAAAAGTCTTTATTCATGTCCCTGGCTGTGCCTTAATTTCCATTAAAATCCTTAAACATTTTATTTATATTTTAAGATATTATCATACGAATCTCTTAAACTACTACCCTGCTGATGATGCTTTTGGGAAATTGCCAGAAGAGATGTATTCTTGCCCTTTAACTGGATACAAAATTAATTAAACTAACCTCAGTTTCTTCACTGTAATGAATGCTATATTTTACTTGCTTTTTATCCAGCCAGGGGCTTATACCCATCATGTGAGTACTGATTACTCATATGACAGGTCCTAGTGAAGTCACTGGGTAACTTGTAAAAGTCTTGCTTCTAGGAATAAACACTTATCTTCCCCCTCTGTAGCCTGGTTTCAAAAATTAATCCTGTTCTTGGGTTGTCAGTCTCCAGCTATAAAAGAACCTGCTCTTGGACTTCAAAGGAAGCATTGGTCATCTTGACAGCGTTCTTCCTCCAATGGCTCCTGTGGGGATTTGTTTTGTCTTGGACTAGCAGCTAGAGATCGTTAAGTCTTTTCAGGTCCCAAGCCTGCCTGCATCTGCAGATTGCATCTTATCTTTTAGAAAGCATATGTCATACCTGCCATGCCTTTATCTGTAATGAAAAGGATTTGCAGAAATATCTATTTCTACATAGATTCTCTGGTTTCTCAGAGTCTGACTGGTTTGGTTTTCTCTCTCTCTCTTTTTTTTTTTTTTTTGGGTGTGAGCCTCACTACCTAAATTCAACAAAAACTTTTAACCACAGTCAGAGGGGCTCCAAGCACTGTGTCCTGCCATTTCCCATTACTTTTTATTTAAAGCCTTCCTTTTTCCTGATGAGACTTCTGCTTATTAAATACAGTTGTGTAATTACTTTTCCCAGGAATCTTTTACCATCGCTTCTGGAAACCACAATCACAGGTGGAAACAGTCCTCCCCCTCCCTCCCTGTATGTACAAGGGAAAGTGCCAACGTTTTATTTATTTCCCAAACTGACTTTTCTGTCTTGCTGAATAAGGCCTTTCCCCCTCACCTCATAACCCATGCTCTGCATTTGCCTGTTTTCACACAGCCGATACAAGCAGTCAGCTCCATTTATCTGAGCCCTGCTATAAATCTCCACGTAGCTGGGAGTGCAGCCTGTTGGCATCACCAAAAGCATGGCTAGATGGCTTGCTGAAGGAAAGTGGTTACACTTTTTTTTTTACATTTACGTTTACAACATACTCTTTCGGCAGGCACTGTTGGGAATTTGCTTGTGAAGACAGCTGACTCTCTGCCACAAAGCAAAGCCCTCTGAGTCTGAAAACTGCTGAGATTCCTGTTAAGAGGCAGGCAGAAGCTGGGAAATCACTGAAGAGCTTGAAAAAGGAGCTGCGTAATGTCAGGTGATGTCTTCAGGGTGGGAAATATTGACTGGGAGTGGGGAGGGAAGGTTATTGATTCTGATTTTTACCTTTCTGTAAGATGAGTTTTTGTCTGTTCCCTCCCCCTCCCTCCCCCTCCCTCCCCACGTCCCCACACCCCTGGGCTTTCTGTCTGAGCCACGTCCCCGCTGCAGAGGCTTCTCTGCTCCATCTCACATCTGTCTCTAAGTCTGTCATGATCTATTGATGGCAAAGGTGCCTAAAGCTGTCCTTAATGCCATACAAATCTAAAGAATTGCAGTTCTCTGCTTTGCTGTAAAGCACTTGGGAAGCGCAAGGGGCTGGGTACTAGTCACAGATTTCTCCCCACAGTGCCCTGATCTGGTGGCGGGGCTTCTTGTGCACAGGTGGGAGGAGGACGGAGAGGAACACTCCAGAAGGCACAGGGTTTCCCTGGTCAGAAGTACTGGGCTCAGAAAACTCTAGAAGTACTGCAGTCCAGGAGGGGAGATGCTGGGCCCTCAAATACAGAAGATACTGGAAGTTTGTGGTGCATCAAGGAGACTTTCCCATGGGTGCAGTGCATCCACAATCTGTTTTCAATCTCTCTGATTGTCCCACAATATATTACCTAAATTGTCATTCCCATCGGACCCCACAGGGGTCTGCTACGGGCCAAAAGAAGTATCTGATGCACCAAACCCTTTGAGTGAGACGGTCATTCCCTATGGCTCTTCAAAATATGTTTTAACTCACTGAAAAGGTTTCCTGGCAAGGAAGACAAACCCTCTGGCTCCTCACCCTGATTTATGAACTCTCCATCATGCCTCTTTTCAAGCTGTGTGGGTCCTCCAGTACCCAGGGCAGGTGGAGCATCCCTGGGAAGCACAGGTTTAGTGGAGTGGGGGACTCCTGGTAAAGGGCAAGAAGGGTGCTACATCCCCATGTCCCTGGGCATCTGGCACACTCTCCTGGAGGTAGCAGTCAGCACAACTTGGCAGCAACCTTGGTCTGGTGTGAAAATGGGTCTGCTGTGCTCTGCATCCCACACCTGACCCAGCCCCCTCTCCTTTGCCTTGCCCTGGGAAACTGTCAGCAACAAAATAAACGCACGCACTTAGCTCATAGCAGCTTACTTGGCACTCCTGTAGCATCATCCAGCAGTCAAAAATTTGGTTCCTCAGCCAGAAGGGAATATTAATTTCTGCCATGATGCAGATGGGAAAAACAGTGTCTGCAGAGGTGAAGTGGAAGGCTGATTGTATGTCTTCTTCCTGCCAAGGGCTTCGCAGAGAGCCAGCATCTGAATAAAGAGCAGGACTGCTTTGCCTTGGTCAGTGTGTGCTCACAGATCTCACTCCTTCTGCTGTCAAACACGTTTGTCACCACCTTCAGGTTCCTCTCAGCTTTGCTCATCCACCTGTAAATCTCCCCACTCCCTCTGCAGCTCTGTGCCCCACCTTTGCAGAGCTGTCTTTGCTTCTTCTGTGGTCTTCTCGGTGCAGGCTCTCCCACTTCTTATTCCGCTACCAAAGTACACCATCTTCTGTAAAAAAATTCAACTGTCCTGCACTTGACTGCTTCATCCCCTTCAACGGCTCACATTGGCTTCCCATATTAAATGCATTAAAAAAAAAAAAAAAAAAAAAAGGCAAAAAAAACCTCCTCAAAACCAAACCCTGTTTCTCCTTAACATCTCCCTGTCCTCGGCATTGGAACCATCCCATTCAGTACAAAAGGGAAATCTCCAGGGATGAGCACCACCAGACAGCTGCACACTGTGTGCACGTCCATTTGGATATTTACTGCTCAAATGAAGATCACGCTTGTCTGTGAGAAAGCAGCGGGGCTGTATAATGCCCTGGCCTGAGGTGGCATTTGTCTCTTCTTCTAGTTCATAACAAATATTAATTTGCTTGAACATATAGAGCTGTTTAAATATTCCAGACGCTTTGCAAATATTAATGCAATTAATTTGTCATCCCTCATTGCTAAAGATGGTATTTTATCTCTGGCTAATAAAGAGCTTCTCTGAGGAAGCACTACTGAGATTTTTGAAAGTACCAAATGGCAGGGCTGTGTTGTTGTTTCCGCCAAACAAGAACTCCCCAAAGGAGTGTAGGGAAAGATGCTTTTGCCAGTGAAAAACTTTATCCCAACCTGTCAGCAGCCTTCTCCTTATGAACAGACAGCATCTCCAGCACAGGGCAAAGCAGCAAGGTCTGAGAAGGTCCTCTCTGTGTGGGAAGGTCACAGTGACCTCCTATGCAAAGACTGTATTATCTACTGGTGAAAATGTTAAAGAGGACACCCTATGTACTATGGACCTTGAACTACCTATGTACTTCAGGAGAATCTATGTACTAATACTAAGCACTCTCTGCCATATTATGTTGCAGACTCCATCCTGTTCTGCTTTTGAAAGCCTAAAAGCTGACTACCAAGAATTATATGGTCACAGGTTTTAAATTTAGTAATGAGGTTCCCTTTAGCCTCCATAGGTGGAATCTGTATAAAAGCAATCACCACATTTTTCCATTAAGCTCAAGGGCCATCTAAAACCTTAGCTAAGTGAACTTCCAAGTGAGGAATCAGTGGCAGGGTACAGGGATCCAGAGTGTAATTCATTTTGGAATCCCTTCTTTTTGTGATGAGGACGTCAGGAGACCTGGGTAAATACCCTCCTAGATCTGCAAGACAGATTGAGTCCTCCACTTGAGAAATTGCTCCTTGTGAATTAAATTCATTATGGATGTGTAGATGTAGGATTTGCTGTGCTTAGGTTGAGGGACACTCTGAACTCTAAAAAGACAGAGACACTACGGAGTGAGCAAGTGGTGCCTGCTGCTGTGGAGGCCCCGAATAACCTCAAAATCCCGTCTGTCAAATGTCTGATGAAAGAAGCTGCAGAACTGAAGGATCCTACAGATCATTATGATGCACAGCTTTTGGAGGATAATCGTTTTGAATGGCATTTTACTCTTACATTTACAGATTCAGATTTTGATGGAGGGATTTATCATGGGTGAATAGTACCACCAGCTGAATATCCCATGAAACCACCAAGCATTATTTTGCTGATGGTGAATGGCAGGTTTGAAGTGGGGAAGAAAATTTCTTTAAGCATCTCAGGGAATCATCCTGAGACATGGCAGCCTTCATGGAGTAAAAATGCAGCTTTACTAGCCATTTTTGGGTTTATGCCAACAAAAGGTGAAGAAGCAATAGGATCTCTAGATTATACACCAGAAGAAAGAAGAGCTCTGGTGAAAAAGTCACAAGACTTCTGTTGTAGAACATGTATTAAGATGGCCCTTTTACTACTAACATCTGGAAGTGTGTCAAGCCAGGCAGACAAAGAGGCTAAAGAACTTGCCAGTCAAATTAGCTTCGAGGCAGAAGTCATTTCATCCAGGAAGACTGATGCTGGACCATCAAACACATCAGGACTGAACCACACTGTCACTTAATGTGAGCCCAGCAGGATGGTACAGCTAGAGCATTCCAGGATCCAGCAAGTGCAATGAACAGTCCCATGTGAAATGAGACCTTTAAACATGTAAATTCTGGAACTCAGAACAGCAGTGCAGCAGTCAGTCAAGAGCCTACTCTGCCTGTGTCCTCTAACATGTCCATGAGTCGTTGGCAGTGAGGTGCCCAGCAGCAGAGGTGGGCTCTGTCTTCAACTGACTTTAATCAGCAGCCAAGAGTCAGCATGAACCATGCTGGATCAACTCTTCTGATTGCACTTCTGACTTTTGCATTGGCAGCTCTTATACTTCATAGAATATGTTCAGCTACTGACTATATGTTTTGAGTTATAAGATCCATTCTAACAGCAGTGACTTCACTGTTTCATTGGACTTTCTGTATTGGGTATGACATGAGAACTGTTTACAAGGATTACCTTTTGTATTTACACTTAAATCTTTATGATTGCTAATATACCTACTTACTTAAAATCAAAGCTGGACAGTTAACTAATACAGGTGTTAATTGAGTACCTACTATATATAAATTTAAAACAAAAAATTTAAAAAAAATCAGCCTGGCTGAATAGAGAGCTTTGGCTGGAACCCAGAGGAAAAAAAAACAAGAGAGTTTATCACCCTTGGAAGAAAGGGCAGGCAACTCCGAAGAACTATAAGGATGTCATGAGGTTATGCATGGTGAAGATTAGAAAGGCAACAGCCTGGCTAAACTCAGGCTGGCCACTGTAACAAAAAATATTTTTGTAAATATATTAGAAAGCAAAGAAGGGCTAAGGATAATCTCCATCCTTTATTGGATGTGGTGGGGGACATGGTCACAAAGGATGAGGAAAAGGCTGAGGTACTTAACGCCTTCTTTGCCTCAGTCTTTAATAGTAAGACCAGTTGTTCTCAGGGTACCCAGCCCTCTGAGCTAGAAGACAGGGACAAGGAGCAGAATGAAGCCCCCACACTCCAAAAGGAAATAGCTATTGACCTGCTACAGCACTTACACACACACACGAGTCTATGGGGCAGATAGGATCCACCCAAGGGTACT
>JAVJGJ010000037.1:3404574-3428532 GCA_035590215.1 Microhierax caerulescens | reverse complement strand
AAAAGGAAATAGCTATTGACCTGCTACAGCACTTACACACCCACCCGAGTCTATGGGGCAGATAGGATCCACCCAAGGGTACTGAGGCAGCTAGCAGAGGAGTTTACCAAGCCACTCTGCATCATTTATGAGCAGTCCTGACAAACTGGAGAGGTCCCAGCAGACTGGAGGTTAGCCAGTGTGACACCCATCTACAGGAAGGGCAGGAAGGAGGATCCGAGGAGCTAAAGGCCTGTCAGCCTGACCTCAGTGCCAGGCAAGGTTATGGAGCAGATCAGCCTGAGTGGCATCACGTTGTATATGCAGAACCAGGGGATCAGGCCCAGCTAACATGGGTTTATGAAAGGGAGGTCCTGCTTAACCAACGTGATCTCCTTCTACGACAAGATGACCCTCCAAGTGGATGAGGGAAAGGCTGTGGATGTTATCTGCTTGGATCTTAGTAAAGCCTTTGACACCATCTTCCACAGCATTCTCCTGGAGAAACTGGCTACTCATGGGGGTACTTTACACTGGGTTAAAGGCTGGCTGGACAGCTAAGCCCAGAGTGGTGGTGAATGGAGTTACATCCAGCTGGCAACTGGTCACAGGTGGTGTTTCCCAGAGCTCAGTATTGGGGCCAGTTCTGTTCAATATTTTTACCAACAATATAGACAAGGGGATTGAGTGCACCCTCAGGAAGATTGCAGGTGACACCGGGCTGGGGGGAGTGTTGATCTGCTTGAGGGCAGGAAGGCTCTGCAGAGGGATCAGGACAGGCTGGACCAATGGTCCAAGGCCAATTGTATGAGGTTCAAGAAGGCTCAGTGCTGGGTCTTGCACGTGGGTCACAGCAACCCCACACAGCACTATGGGCTTGCGGAAGGGTGGCTGGAAAGCTGTCCGACAGAAAAAGACTTGGGGGTGCTGGTGATGGCTGGTTGAACATTAGCCAGCAACATGCCCAGGTGGCCAGAAAGGCCAATGACATCCTGGCCTGTATCAGAAAGTGTGGCCAGCAGGACCAGGGCAGTGATCGTCCCCCTGTACTTGGCAATGGTGAGGCTGCACCTCAAATCCTGTGTTCAGTTTTGGGCCCCTCATTGAGGTGCTGCAGCATGTCCAGAGCAGGGCAATGAGGCTGGTGAAGGGTCTGGAGAATAAGTCTTATAAGGAACAGCTGAGGGACCTGGGATTGTTTAGTCTAGAGAAGACTTGGGGGGGACCTTACTACCTGACAGGGGGCTGTAGGCAGGTGGGGGTCAGTCTCTTCTCCCAGATAAGAAGCAACAGGACAAGAGGAAATGGCCTCAATTTGCACCAGGGGAGGGTTAGGCTGGATAGTGGGAAAAATTTCTTCTTTGAGAGGGTGGTCAAGCACTGGAACAGGCTGCCCAGGGAGGTGGTGGAATCACCATTCTTGGAGGATTTGAAAAAACACGTAGATGTAGTGCTTACAGACATGGTTTAGTGGTGGACTTGGCATACTGGGTTAACAGTTGGCCTTGATGATCTCAAAGGTCTCTTACAACCTAAATGATTCTATAACTCTATAAGTTTATGAAACACAGAAATCTCCATCCAGAGGCCAGGCACAAGTAAGGAGACTACAGTGGTATCTTGTGAATCTTCGACCACGTACGGACTTCAGAACCTGTCCTACTGCTCCTAATCTGCTGCTTAATAATAGCTCTTACAAATCTGTAAGGCTGCAAGACTGTATGATAGCTATACTTTGCCTAAACTGTAAGGGAAACTTCCCTGTGTAAGTTAAATGGTTTTGCTGCTGATTAAACATCTCATCAAAGGTGATGTATGAACTATATTAGCTTGTCTTGAGTGACTCTGGAAAAAAAAATATTAGCTGCAATGCAACCTCAGCTGCTTCTCCTTAGCCAGCCACTTGCTGTACTTGGAGAAAGATATTGCATCTTAAGCCTTCTTCAATCTTTAGATTGAAATTGTTCTATTTTAAGCTAAGTGGCACATTCTCCCCTCTGGTCTCCACCCTGATCCCTGCCCATATCATGTCCTAATCACTGCCTGGCTGCTACTGCCTCATTTGCATTAGAATGACACTTCAATATTCATGCAGATCCATTCAGCCACCTTTTGCTGTCTTTGGTTCCCAGGCAGTGATGGTTAAGCCCTAATTCAAAGTGTTATTGGTCATTACTTTAGTCTTTAATAGCCATGAAATATCAATGAGAGAAGCTAACCCTTGTACAAATCACTATGTAACAAGAGCAGCAGTTACTTTTTTAGATTTTAAACTCAGAAGCCATTCCTGATCAAATCCAGAGAGGTGTTTATAACGATTTGGGCAGAGAAAGGAGGAATTCGATTTGGTGTCCTGTGGTGGAGCCAGTCTCTACCATCACTGAGACAAATGCACCACGTGGACACATCACAGGGAGCAGAGCCTCTCTTACCTACTCATCACCAGGCAGATGGAGGGGACCTAAGTGACAGTCAGGAATGGAAACAGGTCCCTGCTTGGGGAAGCAGGTAAATCCTCCCCAACCTACTTCACCTTCCCAGGTACACCGTTACAATAGTTATGTGGCTCTGGAACCTGAAGGTCAGGAAAATGATGGTGTGGACTTAGGCTTGTTCACATTGGAGGCGTTGCCTAGGGAGAGTTGGTCAACCCGACACGACAAGACCAGCTCTGCTAGAAAAGAAAGGTGGCTGTCATTGGTGGCTCCACTCTGAGAGCTACAGAGGGCCTGATATGCTGACTAGACCCAACCCACAGGGAAGTCTGCTGCCTCCGTGGGGGACAGGTAAGGGATGTCACTAGAAAACTCCCTTGTCTGGCACAGACTTCAGATTACTACCCATTACTGGTCTTCCAAGTGGGCAATTATGAAATCCAAACAGGAAGACTGAGGGCAATCAAGAGAAACCTCAGAACCCTGAGGTGACTCGTCCAGGGATCAGAGACACAAGGAGTGTTCTTTTCTATCCTGCCAGTTGCAGGGAATGATGGGGCATGTAATCAGAAGGTCACACAGATCAATACCCGGCTCCAGGCCTGGCGTCAACAACTACATCTCAGTATTGATCATGGGTCAGTTTACACAGCACCAGGCCTGCTGGCAACAGATGGGGTTCACCTGTCAAAGTGGGAAAAGGATCCTAGGTCAGGAGTTAGCAGGGCTCATCGAGAGAGCTTTAATCAAAATTCAGAGTGGGAAGGGAATAAAATCAGGCTCCTTAGAGATTAAAACCCGGAGGTGGCATGCCATGGTTGGAGGCAAAATCTATAGCACAGTTGAAGTACACCTATGCCTTTGCCTGAACCATGGGCAACAAACAGGAGGAGATGGAACCATCATGCAACAGGAAGACTGTGACACAGTTGCCATCACAGGAACATGGTGGGATGAACTTGCATGACTGGAATGCTGCAATGGATGGCTGCAAACTCTCCAGGAAGGATACACAAGAAAGGAGAGGTGGTGGGGTAGCTCTGTACATCAGGGGATGTTTTGACTGCCAAGAGCTGAATGATGGTAACAGTAGGGTTGAGTGTTTATGGGTAAGAATCAGGGGGAGGCCAACAAAGTGGATATCCTGGTGGGAGTCTGTTATAGATCACCCAACCAGGAATAAGAGACAGATGAAGCATTCTACAGGCAACTGGGAGAAGTCTCAAGATCATTAGCTCTTGTTCTCATGGAGGATTTCAACCTACTGGATGTCCCCCAGAAATAAAACACAACAGAGAGGAAACAGGCTAGGAGGTTCCTGGAGCGTGTGGAAGAGACCTTCCTGACAGGTGGTCAGTGAGCCAACCAGAGGAGATGCCCCACTGGACCTGCTGCTTACAAACAGGGAAGGACTGGTGGATGATGTGGTGGCTGTGATCATGAGATGACAGAGTTTTTGAATGTCCAGGAAGTAAGAAGGGGGATGAGCAGAACTGCCACCTTGGACTTCCAGAGGGCTGACTTTGACTTCTTTAAGAGCCTCGTTGACAGAGTCCCTTGGGAGAGAGTTTTGAAGGGCCAAAGGGTCCAGGAAGGCTGGAAATTCTTCAAGAAGAGAGTCTTAAAGGCACAAGAAGCAGGCTGTCACCATGTGCCAAAAGATGAGCTGGCAGGGCAGGCCAGCCTGGCTGAACAGAGAGCTTTGGCTGGAACTCAGGGAAAAAATGGAGAGTTTACCACCCTTGAAAAAAGGAGCGGGAAACTCTGAAGGACTACAAGGATGTCATGAAGTTATGGAGGTGTCCTAGTTTCAGCTGGGGTAGAGTTAATTTTCTTCTTAGTAGCTGGTGCAGTGCTGTGTTGTGTTTTGGATTTGGTGTGAGAACAATGTTGGTAGGACACTGATGTTTTTGGTTTAGGGACATGGTTTAGTGATGGACTTGGCAGTGCTAGGTTAATGTTTGGACTTGATGATCTTAAAGGTTTTTTCCAACCTAAATGATTCTATGGCTCCCCACGTCTAAACAATTAGGCTTTTTTAATAATACCTTGCATTTCTATTACAGAACCTTGTACCTGAACATCTTCTAGGTTTGCACAAGCTGTTGTGCTCTGCAGTAATCCATGGCAATGAATTTTATGTTTTCCCATTCCTGATTTGACTGATGCTCTCCTCCTATTTAAGGGTATGGAACACCAGGGGCTCTTCAGCAGAGACTTGGACTTGGTGACACCAGCAACCTGAACTCAAAGCCTCATTGTCATGAGTTACTTTATCATATTGTTGTGTGCTGACACTGAAACACCTTGGCTTCCAGCTATGTGAGTTCTACCTGTCTCCCAGTGCAGCATCCAGGACCTGAAAGGTACTGGAGTAAATAGTTTCCTGGCTTTTGATGGGAATGTCTACCCTGTCCTTGCACCTCCTTCTGTGACATTTGGGAGAACCAGAATCCAGGGATTTCTGGCACAGGGGAGTGTGAAGAGCAGTTCATGTGCAGGAATACACTAGACTCAATGTGACCGAGAAGGGGAGTGCTGTACGCAATGATTTTAGAGGGTCCCAACCACTGAAGAGCTTCTTGGGGTAAACTGAGGCACACGAGAGCATGGTCTCCTATAGCAAACCTGTGCTCAGTAGGCTGCAAACAATCAACTCTGTGTTAGGCGGGGAATGGGGTTTAAAGCCTTGTGTGACCCACTGCAAGAAACATTTTCACATGCTACTTGTGCCAGCAGAGGGGAAAGGGTCTGTGCACATAACAGGACACTTCTGAGGTCTCTTAGTCATGGGCGGTAACGCTTCAACCAACACTATAACCAAGACTTTGCCTGCTCCTCTCACCTCTGGGCAATCCCATGCTCCTTCCATGCAGTGACCAAGCAGAAATGTTGAAGACAGCTACCCCTTGTCTGAGAGACGAGCCTTTCCTCGGCAGGTGTTTCTCTGGGCAGCAGTCAATGTCCCTTGGCAAATCTTGAACCTCAACACTGTCAGCATTGCGTGAGCTTTATGGGAAAAAGACACTCCATGCTCTCAAGGCTGAGAATCTAATTACTTTAAAAGTGTCTTTATGTCATTATATTCACATTAAAATAATAATTTATCACTCTTCATTGTATTCTTAATGATGCTTGAAAATAATGAGCTTGAATCAATACTGTGCTCAGTATAAATGTGATGGAAGAACAGGGAGGACCTTAGCAAAGCTGATTGCATTTCTCTGATTTTTGGCTGATTTGGTGTTTTGACAGAGTATCTGTTCTAAGACCAAGGTCCTGCCAAGCAGATTGATCCTGCTGAGGTGCTTAATGAGACTCAGGTCCAGCATTGCATTTTGATGCATCTGGGGCACGTTGGACTAATGGCATATGTAGTGAAAAGTTCATCTGTAAATATATATATATAATCCTCTTGAATAAAATCCCTTGCACACTTTGGTTATTGAGTAGATTAAAAAGCAGCAGCAGATCCTTGGAGCAGCCATGATTTCTGAGGTGTGGGATTTCCAGAGGTTAACAAGGTTCATCTCCCATTTTCCCTTACTTCTTTGTGCAGTGGAAGTGACTCTAGAAGACGGTGGAGAGTCAGTGTGCAGAGCAGCAGTTCATGAAAAAACAGAAATATTTCTGCACTTGTGGCAGTTTTCAATACTCCAAGTACTTTGACTGCCTTGTAGTTCTTGTGACTGCAGTTACTGTCTCTGGACTCAGAATGCCTCCAGGGATGCATAATTATCCTTTGGGGAGAGGCTGGGATAAATACAGCTCAGAGCAACTTGAATTTGATGACAGGTTTTTGTGTCTGTGTGGCACCAGAGCGGCTGAAGCCAGGATCCATGCAAGAAGTCCCTGAGCAGTTCTGGAGAGTATTTTGTAAAGGCATGAGAGATTACACAGCTTGACACTACTCTAGCACTAAGTCTACATCTGCCTGCAACTATACCTTTCAGAAGATGGAGTCCATTCTGCTTTACCAGAAGTTCCTGTCCAGTCCACTCACATTAGAAGAATTTCCTCCATCTTTCCACTCCCTGAGCCCTCATTTTTGAAACTGTGTCACCTCAAAGCTAATGCGTATACAGATAGCAGGATTAGAAACAGAAGTGGCAGGGGAGGATGACAGGAGGGTATCTGCTGGCTGAGGCTTCAAATAACTTGGAATAAGGAAAGCCAGAAGCCTCCTGACAGCATCCTATGGAAGAGGAGACAGGGTTTTCATTTTCTATTTACCAGATGAGGAATAAAAAGGATATTGTCCTAATTACCTGGCCTGAGAAGTCATTATCTTTAGCTCCATCTCTGTCAGCAAATAAAATGAGTCAAGGGCTATTTTCTGGCCTTTTGGCGAGTTGCTGAGCATTGATTATGTGGGTGAGTAGGTTGGCCACTTCCAAACTGCTTTCTGGGAAGAATCCCTTGCTCATGCTAGCTCCGACGTCAGCATAGGCTTTGACTGGGAAAGTGCTGTCAAAATGGTGATGAACAGCATGGTAAGAGGTAAGCAGTGATGATGGGTAGTGTTCAGGTCTGTGCCAAAGCCATGTTCAGCTTGCCACTGCAAGTGGTAGATGGTTTGTTTCTCTTTCGCAACCTATATATGAGATTCAAGCAAAGACGACGTATTTGCAAAGGAGATTGTCGGTGAACTTTCAAATAAAAAGTCTAACAGATACAGACCTCTACCCCACATTTAGCCTGGAGAAGGAGCCTTTGCGTTAGCCTCTTGTAGTAATTGGAGAGAGAATGCAGAACCTCCAGATGCAAGTAACCAAGGACCTTTGGAGGCAGCTGTGTGGCAATGAGTAGCCTCCAAGCTGGGGCAACTATTTGAGCAACCACCAGAAGCTGGACATGGAGAACTGGAGTGTGCAGGAAGGTAATCCCAGCTCTATACTACTTATTTTTCAGGTATGTGACTCCTAGTTCATATATCCCTGGTTTGGTTAAACTGTTTTGGTTTAAGGGAAAGCTAAATCAGAGAGAAGATACAGTTAAACACTTAACCCACCTCAAGGAAAGTTCTGTCTATTAAATGACCTGATATGCTCTAGAAATCTTTCAGCTAAAACCTGGGTTTAGCAAAAGGCTTCCTAGCAACACAAAGTCAGTTAAATGGCACATAGGATACTGCTGGGGCTTTGACTCAGTGAAATGGGAGTAAATTAGTTGCTTTGCCATTCGTGACTCTCTCTTCCTCAAACTTGTTAATTAAATGCAGTGAAATAGTCTATTTATTTATGTATTTGTTTGTTTATTTATTTTTCCCTTTAACACAGTGTTTGTTGAACATAGTTAAAATCAGCTGCTTCCTATTTCATAGGTAGCTGCAAAGGAGTACTCTGTATAAGTAGACGCGCTTATTCCCACATCCACAGTTAAAAAGCAAATGTACATATAGATCCATATCTCCAAATAGAAGAGCTTTTCCCAAGTGAGATCTGATATCACAGATCTTAAAGCATAGCTTCACTGAAGCTAAAGGAGGAGCTTTAGGAGGACAATAAAATACTTATTCCAGGTTCAGACTTTTAAATATGAGTTATGGTTTCTGGAGTGCCCAGGGATACTTTATGACGGTGAGTATTCAGGGTAAATGGGGTGAGGACATCTGCTTCATCCCTTCATACCTCACTGCCTGATTCCTGCCTTCTTATGGGAAATATCTTTGAGTGTCATGGGAAAATGCATATTGATGAACTTCCCAATGCATAGCCAAGCTTGGCTGCATCCTTTATTTTTTCATTAGTCACTAACCACTTCAATTAGAAAGAGCATTAGCTCACAGATCATAAATTCAGGAGAGGAGGTGGTATTCCTCACTGCTCTACAGAGGGATCTAATGACTTCTGTGCTGCAACAATAAAGCATTGAAAGTAATGTCCCTTATGGACAGTCTCCAGCACGTGGTGACTTTTTTTATAGGATTCAGTATATTTAGCAATGAAGGAGAGAAAAACTGTGAACTCTTCTGTTAGAAAGAGCAAGGTTTAAAAAAAAAAAAAAATTATTTTTTTTCTTCTTGTTGATGTGCTTTGTCTTTGGACAGGTTTGGGACCATTTCACCTGTCAGAATAGGAAAGCCACAAGTGTACATATTGTGTAAGAGCTTGACCCTAGGTGTTATCTACCTGCACTCTTCCTGCACGTGTGCTGTGTGGGCATGGCTGGCATGTGCAGGAGAGCAGCGGTCCTGTGGCCCAGGGCCTGGCATCCAAGCTATGAAGACTGGAAGGCAGAAATGAAGATGTGAGGTTGGTGAGCCCTGTCTGTCCTGCACATAGCTTAATCTCTCCTTAAAATACAGCCCTGCAGTATCACCTGCCTTCAGCAGATCCCTGCTCCTGTGACTACCGTACAGCGCTCTCTGTTGTCCTGCTCCATGGTGTCTGATTTGAGTTACGTGCCTGGTGCCTCTGTGAGTAACACAGCAAATCCATATGGGAAAAGCAATGTGTAGTGTCCCTTCCCCGCCATCTTAAAGCAGTGGGAGCGGAGAAGGTAAAATATTTAGACTCCAGATGTCTTTATTTGCCAAAATAAAAATTCTTGCTGTGAAATATCCACAAAATGTAATTAAAATTGCCAATTATTTTCCTCACTGTTGCTAACATTGCTAGCAAAAGTGAGTCACTTGGTGCTGCCAAATATAGCATTCCAGGTGTAAAACACTCAGATGTTCATGACATTTTGCATGTAAATAGTGAGTCATTGAGAATGATCTGGTACTATCCATATGCCTGATACAGAAATACTGTGATGAGTGGGAGATCAGTATACACACATGATGGGATAATGTTTGAGAATGAAAAAAATTGTGTTTGTGCATAGTTCCTAATAAAGATACTGAAATTTGCACTTACTGATTCTTCTGCTATCAAGACTATTTTACAGAGGAGAGTGACCATGGCCCTCCTGTCGCCCTGTTTGCTGCTCCATCTCTGAATATCAAGTTGGAGGCTTTTTTGTCATAGTATGTTTCCCTTTTCCAAATCCTCTTTCTTTTTTTTTTCTTTTTTTTCTTTTTTCACTTAGTTTGTGTGAGAGCCTTGTGAACCATGCTGTGCTGTACCATGACATCTGAATATACTGAGGGTAACAGCCTGATGCCTTGCATGCTGCTGTCTATCCAAGAAGACAATTCTCTGCCAGTCACTTTTTCAAGCTGCCTTTTGGTGGCTGCTGCTGCTCTGCACCAGGCAGCAATACAGGCTGTGTTTGCAGGCATTGTGTTTTCCTGGGAAAGGATGTGTTTCTGGAAAGCATGTGGGAATGGTATGCCCTGCAATCATCATAGCCCCAGAAAAAGGCAGTGCTTACTTATGTACAAGCCAGTGAGTTGAGATGAATCATTTCAGCCTGACAGATATAAGTCTGTCTTCTTTCTCATCAGCTTCATGAGGAAAAAGTGTCCTCTGCTGCTACGTGTGTGTGAGCTTTGCATCAGACCTGTGCTGAACCGCATGTCGAGGGCAGTCAGGCTGCTCCTGGGCTTCAGTGAGACCCACAGGGGCTTGGAGCAAGCGCAGGCACCTCTCACCCCTGGCACACATGGGGCCGTAGTCCTTCTTAGCACCCCTCTGTCCTCCTTTCTTCATCTGATGGTTAATCCTGCCATGCTCTCTCTCAGTCTTGCATCTCTTACTTAGGATAGCAATAACATTTCATCTTCAGACTTTGTCTTGCTTGGAAAAGCAGTGGATTACTGGGTACATTATGCCTATTTTCCCTCAGTCTTCCTGAATGAAAAAAGTGCTTAACTTCTCATTTCTCTCTCTGTCAAGGGAAATACACTGAACTGTGCTAATGCAGCAAAACTGACCTGCTTGTTATACAGCTTGCTTTGCTTTCACCCTGCTTTCTCTCACCACAGGGTGTTTCTTCTTGTTATCACCTTTTGTATTGCACTGTTTACACTGCATCTCCACATCACTTTTTCCACCACTTCCTTCTCTTTTTTCATCCAGTTCCACTTTCTGTTATTTCTTCTTCTTCCTTCTCCTGCCCATGTATTTCCTTGATGTTGAACCTTCTGTCTGTACTGTAGAGAAGAGCCAGGCCAAAAGGCAACTTCACTAAGATGATTTATAGAGAGGGTCTGTAGAAATAGTCATCCCATCAGTGCTATTATGAGTTCATTAAACAGTAGCAAGGATTAAAAAGTCTGTATAAAAGATTTTCACATTTTGGATGAAGCACAGGAGCATCCCCATTTCATTGTTCAGTTCTGTGTTCTCATCTAATTCAACAAAATTAAATGATTTGATGCTAGGCATGAATGCCATTTATAAAAGCAAAAAAAGTGTAGGATTAGAAGGGATGAGAAGAGGTCACCCTTCCACATTGCAGAAAGATTAAATAAATCTTGTCCGCTACTAGCAGAAGTTTGTGTAACATCTTAGAAGTTTCTTATAAGCTTCTTGTAATCCAGTGCCTTCTGAGGCAATCTGTCTAAGAGCTCCACTATCCTTCCTTTTAGAAGGTTTGTTGTCTATATTAGCTAACATATGCCTGTATGCTGAAAACCAAGACACTTAGGTTTGTTGGGTTTTGGGGTTTTTTTGGGATTTTTTTTTTGCGAGGGTGTGTCCCTCCACATACACAGAGCAACTCATTAGAATTCTCTTTATATCAATCTTTGAGACACTTGAAGGGGATTAATGCACATCCACAGACCCACAGACCCAATCATTTAATTCTTTCTTCATCAGCCATGTTTTTCAGCATCTGTACCACTCTTGTTCCTCTGCTCTGGGCTCTCTCCAATTTCTCAACCTCTTTACTACACAGCAGTACTGAGCAACAGACACAGTTCTCTTGCTGGAATCTCCTCCCTGCCAGGTTCAGTGAATAATTCCCTCTGGGGCCTTAAGCAAATGACGGTGTATAAGAAGTCCCTGAGTGCCATGTACCTTGTTTGCAGCAAGGTCACAGGGTTTGTCTACAGGATACAGTCACTGTAAAATCTGCTCCTGTATATGATGCTCTGGCTTCTCCACACCAGTTTCCTGTGGGAACTCTCCAGGCTTGCATAAAGGGCAAGTATCTCATTTCACTTCAAGTGTGAAACTCATGGAGCCCTACCTTTTTGTGCCCACAAAGAGGTTTCTGCCTATCAGCAGGGTGTCTTAATTTAGCCACTCCAGAGGCATGGTGAGGTTCAGGCACGTAAGGAAAGCCATCTAGTACCTTTGGAGCTGCGCAGGGAACCCCACCTCACCTCTGGACACCAGTTCTAGGAGGCATGGGTTTTCATTAACTGTGTATCATGGTTCCCAGCCCAGCCTGGAAGCCTGCTAAGAAATCTCAGCCATATCACCTAACTGTGGACAACAGAGCTGAGCCCTGGTGTCTGCTATAGGATGAGCTGAATGACTTGCCAGGAGCCCCTGACTGTGTGGACTAAGGAGCCATATGGACCTGTGGAGGTTTTTTCTGTCAGTCTGTGAGTTAGAACTCTAAGGTTCCATTTAGCTGGTGGAGACACAGCACATGCCCCCCTGAAGTCTGCCTCCATTTGAGATTCCCCTGATTACCCTGCATGAAAACTGCAATCTGTAGTTTTTCAAATTACAGGGGCATCACCTAAGTGGTACAAATGTATGCAGCTCCATGGGCAATGAGCAGTTACTCTATTTGCTGCTCTTTCTCTGTTCTGTCAACTATATTGACTGGTTCTCCACAGACTACCTAGGGCTCAGCTCCATTGTCCACACGTGGGTGCTGAGCATGGTTTGAGTAGCCTCTGGATATTCTTCTGTCCAGGAATATGTGCCTGCCTTTTGCTTGTGCACATGTAAATGTCCTTCCAAGAAATGCATTTGTTCCACAGGGTTGTTTATGATGCTGAGGCTGTATTTATTCCCTTGGCAGCACTGACTGGGTAAACAGGTAGATCTTAAGGAAGCATCACTGGTACTTTAATCATCATTACATTAACTCAGAACTGCAATGAACTGGGAAATTAGGCTACAAATTTTAGAATAAAAAAAGCATTAAAATTTAAACTACATTAAAAATCCAGTCTACCCAGAGGAGTTTGCTGAAAGCCATGGAACCACATTTCTGCAATGTGAGAAGTAGGAGAAGTTACAACTTTCACAATGATGGTAGGGCATAGTTGTAGGAAACGTTGATTTGTGCTTCCCCTTACTAAGCAGATAAGCTGTGCTGTGTTCAGTGTGATGGAAGCAATCTGTTTTTGACAAGTCGGTGTTGGATGTTTCTTATCACATTATTTTAGGTGCTTATGTATCAACTGTTTCATTATTCAATCTGTTTTCTTTCCAAGCATCAAAGTTAGGCTGATTCATCCAGAATTCAACTTCCTTTCTACAATAGTTCAATTTGCCCTTTTGTCTTTTCTGGTACTTTTCCTCCATGAGATCTTAAAGATAATCTCTTATCATGCAACAATTGGGTTTTGGTAGTTCCCGATGTACCCTACAGCATATTTCATCAGTCCCTGATGGCTTGCAGGCACCTACCATGTCCAAATGTCATTTAACTTGTGCTTACTTGCTCTTCTTTCTATGCACCATTAATTTCAATTAAGTTGATAATCTGGTCATAGTTAATTTTTTTTTTCCCCTTTCTTCCAGTCAGGTTGAAGCAAAAAGGCATCATACCCAGCAAGAAAGATAAAACCATCACACAGATAAAGCAGTTCAGGTACATAGCTTAGAAGTTACATAGCAACAGCTGGCCATGAGTTACAGGGAGAAATTATCCACGATCTAGATGGCTCCATTCAGCTAGAAAGTGGTGGGTATTCTTCCAAAGCTAAAAATGACATAAAAATCAAAGGGGATCTAAAATTTTAACAGTGTTTGAAAGGAAGGGAGGAGTTTGGGTAAGTGAGGCTAATGTGAGTTAGTGAAAGGCTGACAGTCTGCCTGTCTCACAGAAAGGCAGGGAGACAAAGACATGGTGACAGAGCTGCTTCTAACTCTAAAGGATGAAAGGATGCAAATTTATGAAGATGCACTTAATACCCATGCATTTAGCTGGAGTGTCGTTGTTAGACTTTGTTCTGAAAGCTTTGTACCTTACAGGAATAAGTGAATAATGTTTTGTGCTGAAGGCATTGGATTTTGTCATTGCAGATGTATGCAGCCACAGGCAGCTAAAAGGCAATTTTGCAGGGTCTGGGTGCTTAGTGGACATATGGGAGCAGACACAGTGGAAACTTGAAGGTTCTAAGGAAGCTTTTGGGCTGCAGAAGGATACCCAGGAAAGCAATGCCATTGCTGGCTGGGGAGGAGGGAGGGGGAAGGGGTCAGCCCTTCACCTGCTCACCATGACACAGAAATCCAACAACAGCTCAACTAAGAGCTTAGACTGAGAAAATGACATGAGTAAGGTGGGTTTACATGTAATGGACTGTATGTGAGCAAGAGAGACAGACACATTGATCTTGCATCCCTCACTTTGCCTAATCTTGCAATGTTGTAACTTGAAATACACAACTGTGTTTTGCTTCCACGTGGATCACCCTATTAGACTTTGGATTGAATTCCTCATTAAGCTATTTAAAGGCCAATCCATTTGTTTCAGAAAGATGCAAGGGTATCACCTAGAAAAGTAGTGCTTGAGGCAGGGATGTCTATCTGTGCCTTTGATAATCCTGTTGCTTAGACTGTGAACTTCTTGGGGCAGAGGCTGTTTATATATAGACACAGAAGGACAGCAGTTATGGCCCTGGGTACAGCTGCAGCACCTCTCCTGAAGACAGGCTGAGATAGCTGGGGTTGTTCAGCCCTGAGAAGGCTTTATAGCAGCCTTTTAACACTTAAAGGGGGCTTATAAGAAAGATGGGGAGAGAGTTTTTAGTAGGGCCTGAAGTGATAGGACAAGGGGAAATTATTTTAAACTCAAAGAGGGTAGATTTAGATTAGATATTAGGAACACAATCTTCACTGTGAGGGTGGTGAGGCACTGGACCAGGTTGCCCAGAGCAGCTGTGGGTGCCCCATCCCTGGCAGTGCCCAGGACCAGGCTGGATGGAACTTTGAGCAACCTGCTCTGGTGGGAGGTGTCCCTGCCCCTGGCAGGGGGTTGGAACTAGATGAACTTAATGTCCCTTCCAACCCAAACCGTTCTATGATTCTGTGAGTAAGCCTTTAAACATTTTCATAATCAAGTAATACGCAGCAGGTTTCAGAAACACTGATTGCCTATTTTTGAGACTTGTTTGTCGTATCATTGTTATCCCAAAGCTGGGTTCTTCACCCAGTGTGCAAGGGCTGATGCACACACAGAGCCAAGGTACTTGTTTGTTGCATGTCTGTGCAGATATTGGTGCTAGGTGGTAAATCCACAAAGCTAGCACACCTTTTAACAGATAGTAAAACATTATATACACTTTGAACAATTGTTTACAATTACCTTTAGTCACACTTAATTTTTGGTTCTTACAAGCCTCATCTCCATTTAAAGGTACCACACACAGATCCAGTAATTTTCTGTTTAGTCTCATTAACCATTTGGTTCTCCTTGAGCTTATCTTGTTGTGCTCCAGCTTGACATATTTATGGTGTCTGTTTCTTCCCCAAAGAAATATTTTTATTTTTTAAAGTAAATAATTATGGTATCACCATCATCTTGTCCTGTAGGTCCTCAGTGTTTGCATCAGCCTCTTATTTTTAGTCATAAAGAGATTATAAACCTTCAGTGCAAGGGAGACTTTTGTTACACACATATAAACCAGCAAATATTATACTGGAGCCAAGCATTTCCACTGCTTACTTCATTAATGTACACAGCAACAATGATGATAAATTGATTAGCCGTACAATGGAAAGTAATGCAGAGTAACAGGCTAAATTTAAAATTGAAAAAAAGGAATATGATTATTAGCACAAACTCCTTAAAAAGACATTGATCAGGATGTGGCACAGTCTCACAGGAAAAGCGGTAAAGCAGCTATCATTTATGTCCTTTGTGGTCAGACTGGATAATATTCTGTGTGGAACAATCAATCCTGAATTAGCCCAATGGGAAAGGACAGTGATTTTCATCTGTAATTTCAATTTCAAAGATGGATAGAGTGTATTTCTTTGTACAGAAAAAGCAGAAGTTTGGGGAGGGAGTTTCATACACCTCCTGAGACAGCAGAGATTTGATTGGAATTAGAAGAGCAGAGGGCAGGAGCAGGAAGCAAAAAATTATGGAGATGCCAGAAGGGCTTTCTATTCAGACACAGCTGGATCAATCATTGGTCTACCCAGACCACCTGAAAACCTTTGCAGAAATCTCCTGCAAACGTTCTGATAACAGCATCGATTTGATCAGGGATCAGACCTTGGACTTTTTGGCTAAATGATGAGATAAACAAGAAGTAATGAGAAATGAATGCAGGGGCTCAGGCTGAAGAGAACAGAGACTAAAAAAGCAACAGACTGGCCAAGAATGAAAATCACATGAGAAAAGATAGGGAAAAAACAGTTTAAGCTACAGTCAGGCAAAGGAGAAAACAGGGGATAGAGACAACCACATCAAGGTAAAGCACTAGAAGCATAAAGCAGCCCTGCTTGAAATGGTGACAGGAAAAGAATAGCCACAATATGCATTTCTCAGGCCTTTTTTGCTATCCCTATTTACATGGAGGTTAGTCCAGCCCTTCTAGTGGAATAAAAAGATATTGATGAAGAAGATGGATGTCTGGCTGTCAGGACCATGGTACCATTAATAAGAATAAATGCACTTTTACCTGCACAACATGGAGAACCTTGTTTGGGCCTGTTAATGTGCAGCTACAGTTTGATATTTGAAAAAAGATCAGATAGGTGTAGATGTAGATGTATCTTGTAGACATTCAGCTAGTCCATCCCTCCACACATGACTAGGGACATGGCCCCAGCAGCTACCTACCACCACAGAAGATATGCTTAAGACAGTACTAAGAAAGAGCAAAGTATCTGCAGGTTATAATGAGACATGTTATAAATCTTCAAGCACCGTTACAACTAAAGTCTCTGTGTTTTAACTATTTGCCAGCTCGCCAATAGTGCATCTGGAGGGGTATGGATTTTTGTGTCAACTTGTACAGTCCCAGAGTCTTTCTGTATGTGTATGAAATTTGAAAGAGGGTGGGTGCTTGTGAGTACTCTCAGTGTGAACATTAATAAAGTACTCCAATGCACTGGATGAGGGTTCATCGTCACTCCAGCGTGCCCTGGCTGGCCACCAGACAGCACTGTGGGCATCTTAAACCGCTAAATTGCAGAAAGCAGGAGAAAGATCGAACAAGTGAGCATACACTAAGAACACTGATGGTCTTCTTCTAATTACTTGAGTATGATGTCTTGTTCGCATTAAGAATAATGGGCATCAGCTAATAGTTTCAAAAGGCAACACAATAACATGGCAAACAGAAGAAGGGGCAATTTTTACAGCCTTTTGCTTCATCAAAACACAGAATGAGATGAGCCCACTGAAGAAGAAACTGTCATATCTAAAATGAGACATCACTATACCAGTTATAAGTAGCACTGCAGTAGTATGACAGTCTAGGGACATCAGCCCATCTCCTGAGTATACCATACAAACCATACCAGACATCAGATTCCTCCAGGCATTAAGACTGCAAATGACAGCATTATTTTAGGGCAAGGAGGAAGCTACCCAGAGCTATCTTACAAAACTGCACTATTAAACTAAAAGAAGTCACAGCACAGCAGAGGAAAACCAGAGTGACATTGTGTCAGAAAGCTCTTTGCTTTACAGGGTCTCAGCCAGTCCTTAAACAGAGGGAAACAGTAAGGTCATGCCCCACACCAAAGGGCGAGTGAAGGTATCCAGGCATTTATAAGGCTGGTGACTCTCCTTCTACATTCTGCACATATGCCTGAAGAAGAGTATTACAAAACTAAAATATTAGCACTGCCATCTCTGGAAAGCATAAAAAGAAATGCTGCATGGAAGGATTTCTGTGGCCAAACTGCACATCAGCCTGACCAGTGACCTGGAGCTCTGAGCTGTGCTGTGAGTCAGACAGTGCAGGGACGTGGACATGACCCCGAGCAACCTGCTTTAGCTGACCCTGCTTGGAGCAGGGAGGTCAGATGAGATGATCTCCAGAGGTCCTGTCCAACAACAGTGATTCTGTGATTCTGGGTTATTTCCATACCTAAATTCCAGGAAAACTTCCAAATCACCAGCTTAGTTTTATTTCTTTATGTATTTGTGTGGTTCTGTCTGTGGCATGGAGACTGTCTCTTAGGGATATATATTTATATTTTTTTAAATCATGACTTTACTTTGATATGAACCAAAGACAAATACCAGGAACTTCACAGATTCGGGAAACCAAAGGTTTTTTTTTTGATAGCTTCAATTCATACGCACTTTGTGAACCAAAGTACACGATATTTAATTAACCTTTCAATTCAGTGAGAAGTTTCTTGGTCAAAGACTTTGGGAACTGTTCTTCAGTGTAACACTTCCAAATCTGTGAATACAATTGAAAGCAACTGCTGCAAAAAGCACAGTGCCTGCTTCATAGTAGCCTGCACTCACACAAAGACTTTACTTTAATGAGTACTTTAGTGAGACAGAAACAGAGAGAACGAGCAAGTTAAGAAGATTATGGTGTTAAGTGTTTGATTTTGAAATACACAGAAAGGTATAATTTACTGACACGCAGAAATGCAGGACAAACCGCAGAACTGTATTGCAATGTGGAGCAGGGTTGTTACAGAAGCAGCTAAAACCAATGCTAAAAGTAATAGAAAGCCTGGCACTGGAACATGAAATTCTGGCAAAGTCTGAGCACTCCCAATCTGATGATTAGTCCAGGATGCTACAGATGGTCTTTAACAGTGATTAAAGACTACAGATAGACACTTGGAAACTGGGAAGATTTTAAAATCCTCATGCTGGTGCAATGACCGAGAGCTACTCACTAAAGCATTAGGCATGAGTAGCAAGAGAGAAGCCAAGGAGCAGCCACTTGTAATGTGGACCCAGGGATGGTTTGGTGCAACATCTGAACTGATATACGAGGTGGCAGTCATCAGGGTTTATCAGATGATTGGGACCTGCCCATGGCAATGTCCCAAGATATGTCTCTTTATAGAGCCATCTGAGAGGGAGTTTGTATTCAAATCTTGACATATGTATATCAGGGGGGGTTTATTTTAAAGGATAGCGATTGTCTAGCAGTGAGGTACGTATGGGCTACATCTGTTGTAGATCAGCTTCAGTTTATAGTGAGAACAATCTACGGTGTAGATTGAACAGTCTGTGAGTTCAATTTAGGGTTTTTTTTCATTTTATTATGCGGTGTGGAAGCGTACAGACATGGGGTGATACCAGGGTCCCAGACTGTAAAGACAAATCTTAAAGATCAGTCAGTGGTCACTGCAGAAGCACAGCTCTATGTTTCTCAGGTAAAACTAGTTTTGGAGATAACAAGAACAGAAAAACTGAATAATGAGCATAATCAGAAGAAAAAGCATGTTAAGAAAACATATTAAAATAAATCCCAGTAGATCCAAAACTGAGGAAGAAGCATCAGCATCAAAATTGCATGCCTCCCAGAATACATGATGAAGAAAGCTCCACCACTAACATCATACTACTTGTGCCAGACATCTCAGGATACTGACAACATATCACGACCCAGCTTCCAGTCTTCCTGAGTAAGGCTGAAATGGTCAACTATAGGAGACATATAAAAAGTGGTGGTTTGTTTTATGACTATTTTAAATAGAATGTTTTATTATGTATATATAAATTATATATATATATATATATTTATATATATATATAAAAACAGCATTATTGAGATTTCTCTGTATTAATTTGGACTATCCATGCATAATTTTATGATTGGACTAATCATTTTGACTATTAGATTATGAAAACTTTAACTGGACTAACAATAGCTTCATATAGCTCCATACCTATGTGGGGTAAACTTCATTCTTGCCCATAGCAAGACTGAGTGTGACCGCTTAGATGTCCATCATAAAGCTGAAGAAGCACCAATTAGCATTCTGGTTCCTACTTTTCTAATTCAGTGGTGTTCACATATGAGACTAGTCAGTGAAGTAGTGGTCTGGAAAGAGACTGTATGGGGGATTAAACCTGATCTTTCTGTTCTGGGGAACAGGGATATGTTGCACGCAGTCTTAGCTAGCAAAAATTTACCTGTGGAGACATACTACTGATATTTCTGGCTACCTTCTTGTCTAGTCTATTATCTACCACAAAAGTGTGAACACTATAGCCAAGGAAAATGCCCCTGGCACCCCTTTTCTTCTTGGTCTGCTTTCAAGCTTTCCAACTTTCGGCTGCAGCAACATTTACACAGGAGCAAAAAATAAAAAAGGGAACAGAATTAGCCCCCCTTCCTTGTGCAAGCAGTTTGTGAAGACAAGCCCACATAAACAATTGTCCTGGACTTGAGAACAAAATCGTTGTACATATCATAATTGTTAACATAATTATCATATATAGGTGTAGGAGGTCACCCAGCCTTCTTTCCTACGGACAGTAACAAATCTGTAATTTAGCATTCCACATGCAACAGATGCAGCTGAAATTATTTCTCATTTTCATGAGAATAGAGGACTCTGATCGGATTTGTCACTGATGTTTACAATGGTGCAAATGGAAGGCAGAAAACAGAACAGGTCTGCTCTGATGCGCTTCTGCTTACATAAGGGATGTTGTTTGAAGGCAGTGAGATCTGAAGGTGCCTCTGAAAATTATGTATAATTTTCCTTATTGTATGAAAGCAGCCCATAAGCTGATTACCCCCATCTCCATTGTATTTCAGACTTCAGTGTAATTTGCCTTTTGCTACTCCTTCATTCCTCACATATACTTTAGAACAAGATTGTGTTTATTTTTTCTTTTGAAAAACTTAAATCCTCTTTTTTTTTTTTTAACTTCTTTTGCAAAAGCCTTTTCTTTTCCACATAATCTTTCCAAAGCCATACCCACTTGTGCCTGAGGCAATTTCTGAGTATTTTGTTTTCAAAGGCAGGTGAAAAGACAGGACTGAGCATTGACATGAGAGCCTTAAACATGGCTGGACTATTGCTGCTCTGCGCATGCGCATACAAGAGCATGCGAGAGAGAGTGTGTGCTATCGTACAAGGACAAATGGTCTACTGCTGATATTTTCAAAACTGCTTAAAGGAGTCAGCTATGTCCTTCAGCAACCCCATGCACTGCCTCAGAGATGTTGACTGCTGTCTTCATAACATTTTTCAGGCGGTTTTAAGTCTACATGTTTTTTTAAAAAAATCCATGTTAACATACACAAGCTGGGGTTCCTAAAAGGATTTGGTGATGTATAGGAATGTCTTGAAGATTTTTGTTTGACTCCCAATCCCGAAAGTCCACTCCAAACTCTGTTTTAGGAGGATTTAAAACATTAATACATAACATTGACTGACTTTCTTAGCCCCATGAGCTGCTCTCATGAGAAGGAACAATTGATTAAACTAACTACTTGATTATTTCCATCTTTCTTTTAAGTATTGAAAACTCCCAGCCCTGGCAATTCCCTGCCAAACTATAAGCGCATATCTCTTGTCCCGTCACTTTGGTGTAGCTCAGTGGACTTCAGAAAAACAACAGCAAAGCACATCAGGGATAAAAAAGGACAGAATTTCAAATTAAAAAATAAATCAATAGCCCATTTTCACAGAGGTTGAAGGACTTGTCCTATGAACTGTGTTATCTTTGGAAAGGATCCTGACAGTAAATAGAAAGTCCTGTAGCAGGAAGCTAACTGTCTCTTTTAAACAACCAGTTCCCATAGTGCTGTGCTTAAATCATCATGTTAGCAGTTAACAAAAAAAAAAAGAAGTTTTTTGGGTGTTTTGTTTTGGTTTGTTTTTTTCCTGGAAAAGTAATATTTCCTATTTTAATGCTTTTTTAAAGTGACACTGGGACTGCTAAATCTTTCCAGCCATTAACCATCACTGTCTGGAAATATCTATCCTGCTTAAGAAAGTTAAGACCTGCCTTATAGTGTGGCGAGTCATTCTGGTCTTTCTGGGAGGGTGAAGCCCTAGGAGCCTTCAGGAGCATAGACTACTCATTAGAGGCAGGGCTGGCCCAGGACTGTTTCTCAAGGCTAACATGAGCCAGCCAGGTCAATCAGGATTAAAAAAAAAAAAAAAATATCAAGGAAAAGTACTTTGGTGGCAAAAAAGAAGCAGAGCCAGGGTCAGAAGTCAGGCAGAAGCAGGGTTAGAAACACACAGTCCGTAACAGTCAGGGAGCTGGAAGGCAGCGTCAGTTGTGCTGCCCAAATGGCTGCAATTAACCTCCTGTTCTGACTGGAATAGATCATTTCCCCTCTGCTGCTTCCACATCCTCACCCAGTATCTGGATTATCTACATGGGTTGTAAATATCTAAGGGGCGGTTGTTCAGTGGTATTTAGACTATGCCCTGCACAACGGGGCCCAGGAATTCTCAGGACATCCTGGTGGCCAGCTTGACCACTGGAAGGTCTGGGGTGGATGAACTAATCCTGCATGAGCCAGCAGCTGCACATTCAGCTGGAACTGTTCTTGCTCTTCACACTGGGGTGTGTGAACTGACGTTGTCCTTAGGAACTGGTGCTTCTGTGAATTTTTCATTCCCCTTTTATCTCATACAATGTCCATGAACAACAGTACCATTAGTCTGAATTTTCCCATATTGATAAGCAGACAGAAGAAACGTGCAGTTAAGCAAGTTCCTATGCAGAGGCTTAATTTGAGGAATATCAAGGGTCCTGTCTGCACTGTCCCACGTTGTTTGGATAGATGTGGTTTATCATGGTTATTGCTGGAAGTCAATGCTTATCTGCCACTGCTCAGAGGTACTTGCAGCTCCCCTGACTTCCATCCCTATGGCAGGGCAATCTTGTTACCCAGTGATAGATAGGAAATGTGGATACCAGAGCAGGAATTATGATTATTTGTTTACAGGGCAGATTTATTTACAGGGCAGATGACTAACCTTTCAGAATACTTTCAGATGACTGATCTTTCAGAATAAATAGCATAGGGGGAAAACATAATTTATCTCCTTGTGAAACACTCCCCTACAAAAACAATAAAGTCTGCAGACTGTGGACTCTTCAAACCAGAAGAGAGGGGGCACTGGTCTGCCCAGGGACACCAGGGACACCAGCCATCGTCCTGGATTGTATAACTCAATTCTTTCCTGGTACAATCCCATCATGATCAGCAGTCCAGGCTGGACAGATCACACTTTGAATAGCCCAGAGCTTTAATCTTTATCTTTCCAAACTCAGCACTGCTATAACCTTTGTCTCTGCTGACAGAACAGTTTCTATCCCCAGCCCCTCTGACGGTACGTCTTGCCTTACTGAATCCAACAATATGAGGAAATGCTTTGGGGCACTGGCACTGGGCTGTCTGTGCTGCTGAAGTGATGGAAGGCTCCCTGACATAATTTTGGTCCATGACAACCAGCACCTTTCCCAAATGATTCCTGGGCACAGGCTGGCACTTAGGACTTGCCAGAAACAACATAAATGGACAGTCCGAATGCAGTCACCCTCTTTTGCAGGCTAGTACACTTTATTATCACAGACATGGAGTGCACCATGCATGCTGGAATCAGTATGAAAGAATGTACCCAAGCATGTTTTATTTATTTGTATAGATATATTAGTACTAACTCAAAAACTTTTAAGTTCACCATTGACAGTGGGCATGAAGCTTTTGCACAGTCCTTTGGTTTTTGTTCTAATATCCATGTAAAGAAAGAGTATTGACTACTTTATGTTGATCATTAGGGGCATGAAATAGAGGAGGTAGAGAAAGAAGACTTTGGAAGATATATAACAGACGAGAGGAGTTCAGTTGTTTATCTTGATTAACTGATCTGTACAGAGGAGGCTAGTGGAGCACATGATGGAGAAAGAAGGGCTTTGCACACCTTGAAGCATTGAGTATATTACATGTTATTAACAGTGACATGCCTCTGTAATAAAATAAAACAGGAGGAATAAAAAGGAATAATAATAATAACCTTCTGGGATTAAGCCTGGCAGAGTAAGTTACTCTAGGTGGGCTTTGCACAATTTTAATCACAGCTCACAGGGTTTTCCCATAACTCAGGGTGTCTGGCATGTTCTTTTAATTTAGTAATAGGAATTGTAGGCCTTAAACAGTGTATACCAACATACATCCCATCTCACGTCAACCTGACATGTTTGTCTTTCCTTTAGTAAAAACTGATTACCCTGTAAACTGCCGAGATTAAATAATTAATTTCCAGTGAAGTCCAAATGGCTGTGATGACAATATTATTTTTTTTTATTATTATTATTATTTTGCTAGAGACAGACAGTAGAAATAATTGGACAGTAGCAAGAAAACCCGATTTTGTATACCTACCATGGAATATGATGAGATATAACAGTGCACAACCATCATTTTAATTACAGAGCTTATGTTTTTTATAGGTCTGAAACCACATCAGTTTAAAAGGGGAGGGCATCTGAACTCCTATCTTAGGGCAGTAAAATGTTGCTGCAAGTAAGACAGTTATGGATAGAGGGA
>JAVJGJ010000037.1:3381821-3398019 GCA_035590215.1 Microhierax caerulescens | reverse complement strand
GGCATCCTCTTTGGCTAGTTTGGGCCACTGTCCTGGCTGTGTCCCCTCCCAATTTCTTGTGCCCCTCCAACCATCTCATTGGCAAGGCCTGAGAAACTAAAAAGTCTTTGACCTACCAACCACTAAAACCATCAGTGTTACCAACATTATTCTCATCCTAAATCCAAAGCACAGGCCTAACTACTAAGAAGAAAATTAATTCTATCCCAGCCAAAACCAGGACATACAGAAAAGTTGGAATTGCCTCCATGCCCAGCTGCTCATGTAGCAGGAGAAGAGATCCTTGTGAATTTGAGGGAGAGCAGCTTACCTGGAGAAGCACGAGGCTGCCTTAGTTCTGGCATTGTGACAGAAAGTTGCTATTTTTCCAGGCTTTGTTTGTTCTTTGGAGTGAAATGTGTTTAATTCTCAGGAGAAAAGCTATTTTCTTTTCCTTCCTAACTCCTTAGTCCAAGGCAACAGTAATAAGCAAGAGGAAAATAAATAAAACAGAGGGAGGTGAGTAAAATTGCCAAAATTCTTAGGGAGCTGGCAGGACCAGATTCAGAAAGTCCACAGTGAAATGAATGGATCCCTCTCCCATGTGCACACTTGGACTAATGGGAGCATCTGCAAGTAAGGGTATACTATTAATTGGCAGAATCACTGTAATGGCACTAATATGTAAAAATTCAGATGTTCCCAGGCTTGGAATAAGTACTCCTTATTCCAATAACTGTACGTGGTTCCTTGTAAGTCAGGAGACAACTACAGCCAGTGCTGTAGTTGCAATGAGCTTTTATCTGTATCAAAATTGGTTGCCTTTTTGTCCAAGAGTTGAGCACAGAGTCAAAGTGAAGCAAAGGGTCTATTTACATTTCCAGATTAAGTAAAGTCAAATGCTAAGTGTTGAATCAAAAAAGCAACTCTTGACTGATGGACTAAAAAATGCTCAAAAGCACACAAGTGCTATGATATCATACCTCATGGTTCAGAGGAAATGAAAACTGCTGCTGGACATTCAATGGTACATTAAGTGTCTCCAGGACACTACCAGTGATCCATGTGGCCAGGAACAGCAAGTTCTGCATGAGATAATTATTCTAAGATTTCAAAACAGGACCCGCTGCAATTAATGCAACACCAGCACTTGTGTCCTACATGTCAAAGAAAGGACACAAGAAATACAGTGAAGGATCCATCAAGTCTTCAATGACCTTTTAGTAATAAGCTAGGTAGCATAATACAGCTTAGCTCCCAGGGTTCCTAAGGATGAGGGGAAATTGCTTGGCACAGTTCGGTTAGAGATGCGTTGCTTTTTTTCAGACCAACAACCATTAAAGCCAAATATATCTGCAGAGGTATTTGCACCCATAAAGCTGCATGGGGAAAAACAAACAAACAAACAAACAAAAAATAAATTAAAAAAAAAAACAACACCAAAAGAGTAACAAAAAAACCCTACCACCTTTCTTCATGCTGGGATCAGGAAGTGATACAAGATCTTGAAACCTGATCCAAAAAGCTCTCAAAAGCCTCTGCCCTTCCAAAAATTATTGGCTGAATGTTGAGCCTGAAACAAAACCAGAAAGGCAGTTAGCTCTCATAAATTCTGTATGCCACAGGGACAAAATTCCAAAAGGGTTTTTAACTCCTCATAGCACACTGCTTGGCCTAGTACTGTGAGTTTAACAGGAGCACCTGGTTGGAGCCCTGAGTGTAATGCAGTTATGTGCCTAAGTTTTATTATTACAACTTTACACCCCACTCCCCACCAAGGAACCTACCTGCTTATATTATGGACTCTACACTGCAGGAAACACAAAATTCCCCGGCTGGCTGTAGCTAGACAGAGATGCCACAAGGAGGGAATGGGCTAAGAACTTAATTCTCTGTAGTTCATGGATAAACTATCTCCAGTTTTCTTCAGCTGGGACAAATTGATTGGAGAAGGTATTACAGTGTAACTTATCTGCCAAAGCTCTTCCAGTATGCTTTAACCATTCCAGAACAACTCCTCTATACAAAGGCATGAAGGAATCTTTGTGTTTGGATTATCTTCTCCAAATAGGGGAATTAGTCAGAAACTGCTATTCTGGTTGATTCCATTTGAATCTTTAGAAAGCTGCTTTACCCCATAGATCCAAAGTGGAACCTGTTTCATAGTAAATATAAATATGAATGAAATAATGGTGAGAGCAGTGAGACCCAGTAGAGTTGTTAAATGATTTATACCCTATGTTATCCTGGTTTTGAGAGGTCTAAATGATGCGCAGCAGGTAATCCCACCCTTTAAGTCAAAGGAAACAAATTTGTTCACTCTAAGTCACAGTGTCTGGGAAGACCGGGATCTACCTTCTTAGTTTTTTTAGAAGTATTCTCTTGCCAGAGAATTTTTTTCCTTGGTTGCGGATACTTTTTCCATTTTTCATTCAGCGAGCAGTGGTACAGATTTTGGCAATGTCACCATGTAATCATGCTTTATTTCAATGGGTAGACTTGAATGGGCTTTGCTCCTATGGTAACAGATTTTTCGCTGCAGTTTTTCTTAGCTTTTTGAAGATGCCATTAACCGCTGTTCCCATCGGCCTGGTTCTCTATGTGACCTGGGCTATCCAAGACTGGATCTCAAAAGTGTCAAGGTTACACCAGGCAAAGGAAAGGAGAGTGAGTGACTGGGAAAATGAGATCAATGTTTTTCATCTTTTCCCTAATCCTGGACTAAGCAGAGGACAAAGCAGCACAGCAGAGCTTATAGGAGCTAAAAGGCTGCTGCAAATTCTGCCAGTCTCAATGGTCCCTTGTGGAGGATCATGCAAGCGGGATCCTTTCTGTCCCATCCTGGTTCCTCTCTGTGGCAATATGCCCTTTGCTCAAAAGTGAGCAAAGGTCTCACTGTGCCAGGATCTACAGTTGCTTCTTGAAGACATTATCTCTGGGGCTATGTCAGCAAACCAGGTGGAGTTACAGCTAAGATTTTGGCAATATCTGCAACTCTGGGCTTGTGTTTAAGGTCACATTTCTGTAGCTGTGCTTGCCTTCATTTAATCTTGTTTGCTCTGACGTCAATGCAAATGCAGCAGCAAGCCCATGCTGTTACACTCTCTCTATTATTATGTTTTTTCTCTCTTAAATCATGACTAGTTTCTTACAATTGAGTTAGATTTACTATGGAGAGGGGGGAGGTTGTTTTAACAGTGCAGTAGCTGGTGTGTTGGCATATTCTATCCAAATATCGAGTGTCTGCACTTAATAATTCTGTTTGATTGATTCTTGTTATAACAGCCAAAAAGCTGAGTTCACTGTGAGCTGTGTGTGCCTGTATCCTGGTGTAATTCAGACCTGAATGCTAATGTATTAGTCCTGCCTATTTTATACATAAACAATTTATTACCTTCATATGAATTAAATTTTCATGACATAGATTAATGTATTCTGCCTACCATCTGGAACGTCCTACAGCGGTCTCCAAATGGTGCAGGGATCCACATGTCATTGAAATGGAGCCCTTCCCAGAGCAGAGCACAGAAGCTGAGTTACATGGCACAACTTTAGGGCCATTGGGTAGCATGGAATAAATCAGTGTCCTGTTGAAACCAGAGGTAAACGTAGGTTGGAAGAGGTTATAGTGATTTTCTTGAGCACACAGCAAATTTAACAAGCTCCCAAATCTTGCAAAATACCTAAACGGCATCCCTTGATTGCAAGGCATAGAGATGTTCAGTGACTTGGCTGTGGCTGTGGAGCAAGTCCATAGAAAAAGTAGTAACAGTTCCTACATCCCCTGCCTGCCCACTGCACTGCTCTGTAAAGCAGCCTCTGTTTGAAGAGCAAAAGGGAGAAGAGTCAGATAATAGGCTTGAGGATAAAAGAAGTGACATCAAAATCTTTCAACATCCATGTCATTAGTGGATCAGAGGATGGGCTGTCGTTGACTCTTCTGGCCTTAGAAGCTACAGCATTCATCAAGAAAATAGTAAGTTTTCAGGGAATTGGAAAGCTGTGGACTTTCAGTTCATGTTTAATCATTTTTTACAAAGAAGTTCTATTTGTAATACCCCTGCTGTCAAAGCATCAGTGGATTAACAGGACTAGCAGGTAATTCTGCTTTAACATCAATACTGGTATAACACTATATGGTGCCTACAGCTTAATAGGAACATTTGAAAAATGTATTCATGGAGTGACAGTATGAAGTAAGTAATAGCTGTAGAATGTGGGTAAGAAAATTATCACCAAGGGTAGAACAAATATTCAGGCCTTTTCACAGCCATTAAATGGATGGAGTCTCCTTTGCAGGCTCCAGCCCACTGCTGGCTCCCTAGTCTGAGTTTCCCTCCTTTACCTCTAGCCACTTTGCAGTGAGACATGATCGCCTGGAAGATGAGTCAACCCACCACCTAAGGTACCGTCTGAAGTACCTATTTTCAGAGAAGGTGAGCTGGTCATCCTCCACTCTTGTTGAGGGTGCCCTAGACATACAGCTCAGACTGGACTTTAACAGTTGAAGAGAGCAGAGCTTACTCCTGTCCATTGCACACAGTCTTCAAATAGCTCACAAATGTGTTCTTGAAGGTATTCCTACTATAGGGAATCCTCTGGTCTGATGAGACTACACCTGAATCAACGAATTGGGAGTGTGCCCTGACTAAAACATGAGACAAGCCTGGGCAAAAAACAATCTCAACCCCTTCTGTTGGAGCTGTGGAGATGAAAATGTGCTGTAGGAAGGGGTAAGGAAGTGAGAAAGGAGCTTTTAACCTTGTAACTGGACATTCAGGGAAATGTTAATACTGAAGCCTCTATATTAAATTGACTTTGCCAAGGGGCACCTCCAAAGATGCCCTTACTGCCAGTCTGTGTAGTCATGCCAGTTTTTAATTTCTGGCCTAACTGGTTTAACAAAGCAAAAAGGAACAGTTCTGGCAGGAATAATGACCCCATAATGCTGCAGAGAGAAGGGGTACGGGGGCTTGAAGGTCTGTCTTCTAAGTAGTGAATTTCCTAGCCTATATGTTTTCAGAAAAGGTAATGGCACTGCTGACACCTTCTTTTCAGAAGACAGGGATGGGATGCTCATTCTTCCATTCTGAATGAAATATTGCAGGGGAGAGCTGAGAAAAGGTGCTTGTCTCCCTGGGTATTTCTGAGTGCAATGGATGAGTGGCATCCAGAGAACAGGCAGATTGAATGATTGCAGAGTTGCTCACACTGCCTCCAAGGTGCTGGTCTCTGTTATCAGTGGGATACGGCAGGGTACCAAATTAGTTCCTAGACATGAGCTTCCACTGTAGCAGATAGCTCCATCTCTCTGGATTTTACAGTGCCAAGCTCTAAATTAAGAAAAAACAGCAAGGAAAGAGCTCAATCTCTTTGCCTTTTCAGGTTCTGCTCATGCTGCTGTCTTTGTGGGCATGTAATGTAAGCAGGAGTTGGTAGTTAGCAGGGGATATTGCATTTTTCATTTCTGCTTCACTCCACTCACAGCAGTGAGAAGATTTAGGCCAGTGCTGTAAGTCACACACACATATACACCCTAGCCAGCATGGGTCCAACTGCAGGTGCAGACTTCTACTTCTCATACAGTCTTGTTGAAATGGCCAGGATTTCCAGGTGCTCAGGACTTTGGGAAATCAATCTCCTTACTCTCACAGCTGAGGCTAAGATTTTTGAAGCTGAACTGAGGATCTTGAGTTATGATTTAGATCCTTAAATAAATTGGCTGGATTTAAGAAGTGCAAAGCCAGTGCTACTGTTGAAAAACAGGTCATTTATTTATATCTTAAATCTGGATTTAGAAGTCTAATATTAGTTGCTCATTTTTAACAAATCTTTGTCTTGGTCTAAATTAGGAATGATGTCCCTATGTAGATGTGGAAGTTGGAAAAGTTAGCTTACGTGACTTTACTTGTCATCACAGACTGCCAATAAGAAGTCCAGGACTAGAGTTCTACACCTTCCCTTCTTTCTTGCAATATCGCAAATCCCTACAAGATGCTTCCCAAGACTTAGGTTGTTCCATAAAGCTTGGCAGTCATATGGGAAGTCTGGAGACTCCATGGTTTGCAAATTGGGTGTGCCTGCAAGGGCAGGTCTGCTGCAGGCTTCCTAGAACTCGGGCTGGTCTCCTCATGTATTCAGGGAGGAGCTATTAAAGCAATGATAACATTAGGAATGAGAGTGTGCCAAATTGTATGAAATGGTGTAATTCCTCTTAAGATCCCCCAGGCTTTATGAACAAATTTTAAATATGTTTTCATTAAATGTTCCTTTAGATTAACGATTGCAAATACAAAGTCATGTCCAAAACCTTCTCTCACCTACAAAATAAAACCCATAATGTAAAACCCTGTCCTCTATGAAGCAAAACTTGTAATAATGATCTGTAAAATCCTACAAAATGTAAAGAACTTGGCAGAGCAGCATTGAGAAAAAAGTTGTATACATGTTTGGCATTACTTGACATGATTTTCAAGTAATTATAATTTTTTTCATGTTTAGATTATCCAGCAGGTACCACCTTCTGTAGAGCACTTTTTTTCTAAAAAAATAAGTTCCCTGGAATTGAACTGTTTTAAGGAACTAGCATAACCCAGTTTCACCTGTCACTGTGTAACTTGTACTCTATAGTATACTTCTGTCTAAAATGCTCCTACGGGTTACAAGAGCAAATCAGTACCAGTTTACAGGGGGACAACAGTTACAGAGGGACAAAACACCTTCCCTACCATCTCATAAATAGCTTGTGGTAGAAAAGGGATTTGAAGTGGGTTCCCTGATACTGGGCTGGTGTTCAAGCCACTCAACTGTCTTTCCTTTCTTCTGTTTTGAAACTCTTCTTGCTATCGTTGTTGTTTTAAGATACCAAGTAGTGCAATGGAAAGGGAATTGTGGCAGAATGACATGATCGCTGGATCCTGCACTGAGGAGACTCAGCAGAGACTTGTGTGAAGTCCCCCACTCACTACACCTTGGTACCTGGCTGTTTTGGGATCAAAGACAGCTACGTGTGATGTTAGCACTGTCTACAGTCCTGCTGATTAGACACATTTTAGCTTCACCAGCCCGATGGACCATCTAACTTCTTAGGACACACTGACTCACAGACAGCATTTTTTTTTTAATTTTTCTGGTACAGCAAATGATGATGTAAATCCCTGACATTGCAGGTGTGACCTTTATGCCAGCTGACAAAAGCTGACAGGACACTGCAAGGCTGGATATTTAAGGAGTTTCTGAGAGTTACTCGGATTTGGGCTGTTTGCTGCATTTTCCATTCACAGTGACCTGAGCTGTTTAATGCATATGCAGAAGCTGCAGTGGAAGAAAAGCCATTCATTCCTGGATGTTTAAACTGAATTGTTTCTCTCCCCTGTTGAATGACAGCATGTGTAATCGATGTCCACGTGACAGAGGGCTTTTCAGTAGCAGAGTTTCAGTCATCACACAGAGAATTAAGGCACACTGAATGCTTGGTGTTTATTTTGGAGCTGAACCCAAAAAACCTGCACTCTGGGGACAAGCTTTCAACCAGATAAGCTGGAGGATTTGATCTGTGAACTTCCTTTCTTAGGTATTTCTGTCCTCCCCTTTGAAATACAGCAATCAGTTGATACACGTGATGATGGGAAAGAAAAGCATCTGAGTTGTGTAACATCTGCTTATCACTACAGATTATCCTGTAGCAATGAGATTAAAGCTTTTCCTCATGTAAGAATAGCTTGCGATTTAGAGTTGGTTTCTGTTTTGTTTTTTATTGTTGTGGGTTTTTTTCTTCTTATGTAATGTACTATAAATTTGGTTTCATTGAGCAAGGAGAGGAAACTTCACAAGTGTGACTGAGAAAATGGGGATTCTTAAAGAAAGTGGACATTTTTAAAGGATTCCTTTCAACCATGACCTATGTATAATCATGTATGTTATAATTCTAGTATTGCCTCCTGGTGGTTATGTCCACAATAGGACTGAAATGGGGAAGCATTATAGAGATGTATGGGGAAGTGACTTCCATAAAATAGTGCTTTCATCACTTGTGTAACAACAGAGGCTGAGGACCAAGACTGGAAAGGAACCTCAGCTCAATTTCTTCTCTTGACCTAGTTATCAAGTTGGTGAACAAGATTTCAAAACAGCATAAGAATTTCCTAAGACTGTATTGCAAATCTCACTTCCTGCCTATACACCAATTGTTTATTGCCCTGCAATGAGCGGACTCCTGAAATTGTAATGAAGTAAAAAGAGCAGAAGCACCTCTCCCTGAGGACATCCAGCCTGAGCACTAAGACAGCTTCAGTAGAGAGCCATTGGATTGCTGTTTATGGGGGACACCAGCTTTCCTACATATGAGGTCACTCTGTGCTAATTTGCCACTGAGCTACAATGTATGCAATAAATTTAGTAAAATAGCTATAAAGTACTGTAACCCTTCTGTTTCTGCCCTTCCATTACTGGGCAGTTTATATCAGAAGAATCAGCAAGCTGAGACCAGGAAGGAAAGTATTTAAATTATATGAAGGTTTAGGTTTCTAAATAAAGACTGGCGGTCCCTTTGATAATACCTCTATCGTAATACTTTGATCCTGAGAGCTTGAAGCAGTCATTCTTTGTATGAATGTCTCTTTGACTGCAAAGGGAATTTTAGGCACAGAGCAATTACCTACACAAGATTGGGCCAATTACTTAATTAAATTTTAAGTAGGAGTATATGCATACCAGATGGACATTTTGAGAAGGTACCGAGTAGTGTGTGCAGGGTAACAGAGGATGCAGCTTATCTTGCACATTAGCCTTGGATGGGTTTTAAATGTATTAACATCAGGACTCCAATCGGATTTATGTGGTGTGTAAAATTTCTCCACACCTTCTTAACCTGGCTGAATTTCACTCAGATGAATGCAGCACAAAATGATCCAATCACTTAATCACTCCTGTCTGAAAGTAGCATAAAACAAAGAATAGCCATAGCTAGAAAGAGGCATTGTCTAGGCAGGTTGACCTATAGGCTTGGATAGGTGGCTGGGTTTTAGTTGGATACTCACTGTTTTAAGGCAGCTAAAAGGCTTTTCAAACAAAATCTTTTCAAAAGTTATACTTTGTAGGTACTATATTGTTTATCTTTTCTTCCTTTCCATTCCCATCCCTCACTTTGCATTGGAGCTTTTATTCTGTCTCATTGCTTTATGTGCCTGCATTTTAGGACAAGGGTTTATTTATGTTTATTTTATTTCACTTCACATTTACAGAGCTATAGGCAGCCTTAAGTGTTTTCCTGGAACACAGCAAGACACAGAAAGGGCAAGAGGAGTATCATTTTTATTTACTAATAATGATGTAATGATACTAAGCTCAGGTGCTTAAAAAAAAAAGTAATAAAATCCCACCAATATCAGTGAACAGGAATCACCAGTGCAGATTTGGTTAGGTGAGATGAGAGGAGCTGTGAAGTAAATAGCTCACGTCTCTGTATGTCAGAGGGAAAACAAGGTAATACTATCATTTCAGAAAATATATTTATGATAGTAAGGTCCAGAAGTCCAAAATACAGTCAGGAATATTGCTCTTGACTGTCCCATAAAATGTGTAGTCTGTACAAGAAACAGAGAGTGGGAACAGAAAAGAAACCTTAGGGAAGAGGACTTACTCCTTTGGGCAGGAGCAGGGACACAGCCCATCTCCCGATGACACCCACAAAGCCTGTAATTGCCTACAGAGCACTAGAGTTGAACAGCAAAGCTCTGTTTACAATGAGATGCTTATGTTTTTGATGAAAATGAGGACATTTTCCCAACCACGACATAAACTTTCTCTGGACAAGGTGAAGAAATGAACTCCAGGTTTGCCACATCTGCCATTAAGCAGTTCCTTTAGCACCTCAGAAGTCTTGCTTTTGAAACTGAACAATATCCACAGTATTATGAACACCATCTAGGCCCATTTAAGGGTATTCTTCTATTGACACAAGCAGAATCATCATTGGCTTAATTGTCTATCTTTCATGGAAAGATACCTTGTGAAATCAGGCAGAATTTTAGCAGAAATTAAGATACTTGCCCTCCCCTGCTGAATCAAGCACATGTCAGTATACGCTCAGGAGTGTGCTGGATGATCACTCTCATCAGAAATGCCCATCATTCTGAATGTCAGAGGAAAAGGGAAGGGCCCACATCTAAGCCTCAGGTAGGAGCTGCCCCAAGCTAACATTAATTCTCTGGTATTTTCCATGTGTTGTGGAGGTCCTAACCTTCCTTTAAATTAATGACTGCAGCTTACAGGCTGGTGCTGCTCACTGCTTAGAAAGGACACACAGTATTTGGGACAGAGTAGGAGAAAGAATGGCAATGCTGTTTGAGATGCACCAATGACTGTCAGGGAGGAGACAAGCCCTGATTCCTCAGTTGTCAGGCTTATTTATTCTCTAGACATGGAGACTAAATTTGCCCTTTATTTTAGATTAGCCTGGGGTAAGACAAATTAGGATTTATAGTTATGAGGAGTATGCTTCAAGAGACACTAAGCTTGCACTCCTGTCAAACTCCCAAACATCATAATAAAACCCAACAGTGATGATTAATACAATGTATGATAGTGATCCCCACATTTGTTTGCTTTCTTTAAGGGTGCTCCAATGGCTGAAGAAAAGCCGAAGTATAACTGCACTGTCAGTGAAGTCACCATTGTGAACCTGCAGCCTGAGAAAAATCCCATTCTCATCTTGCCGGGAGGGAAGCCAGGAAGCGAACATAGAAACCTTGGTTTTCAACCTCCTTCTCCAAGGATTTCAGAGAAAACACTATCCAAGGGAGAGAAAAAAATGTGCCCAGAAAAGGTGAAAAAAGAGGGAGCTTTGTCTCCCAGCCTGCATTCTGCAAATGAGTCGTGTAGCACAGAGAACGTCACCCTGAAGAGGCCGGTGAAGTTGGCCCCTCTGGAGATCCCTCTGGAAGTAAAAGAAGCCCAGCTCCAAAGGATTATGAGCATCCAGAGAGAAGCCCAAATGGCTGCTCAGAAGCTGACGGTAATCAACTCCATCAGCAATGAACCCCATGTGAAAAGGGTAAAGAATCTGGCTCAGGGAGAGTTAGAAAACCTTCAAAAGATAAAGCTGAGTGAGAAGGCTGCTCTGGAGAATAGAAATGATGCCCTACCCCTTAAAAGCAGCAAACCCCTGGGAGAAATTCAAATTATTTTGCCTCCAGAGACCTCTAAGCTGACTAAACAACCAGGTGTTGAAGAGGCTCCCAAGACACTCCATAAGCCATTAATCCCCACTCTCCAGGTATCTGATGTGCACGAAGAGTCTAACAGATCTGACAATGCCCCTGATCCTTGCCCAAATGCTTCTCGGCGCCGATTCAGAGTAAGGCACACGAAAGAGCCCCAGGAAGACTATGGGAAAGCTAAACCCTTAAAAGTCATGGACGCAAGTGTGGGAGAAGGCAAGCAGAAATCTCCAGGTCAACGAACACAAAAAACCCTTAGCGATGCAAGCAAGCTCATTGAAAATGTGGCCAGAAAGCAGAAGGAACGAGGAGCAAAGCAAATGGAAATGGATGAAGCCTCTTTTGTGAGGAGGCAGACTACTCGAAGGATGGCCTTGGGAGACATCGTCCAGGTGGATGAAGACTGAAATCATGCGTCATGTAATGCATAGAAGATCTAGACACAACAGCTACCCAGTAAAATATTTTAGATTGACTGCTTAGATAGCAGTCTTCAGAAGAGTGTCTGGAGATACTAGTAGACCACACAGTGAAAATAAGTTAATATTGTTAAACAACTCTGTAATTTCTGAAACAAGTGGGTCATAGGGCACATAAGGCACATAGGACATTTCCTCCTACTCGCCTAACAATAGAAAGGCCCCAGCTACAGTCCTGAGTCCAGCATGGAATACAGCTTTATGAGACGCTTATGGACCATGCAGGAAAAATCTGGATGTGGATTAGGTGGAGAGACCAAGAG
This sequence comes from Microhierax caerulescens, assembly GCA_035590215.1. Lineage (NCBI taxonomy): Eukaryota > Metazoa > Chordata > Aves > Falconiformes > Falconidae > Microhierax > Microhierax caerulescens. The sequence continues at coordinate 3,386,079 of JAVJGJ010000037.1, read as the reverse complement.
AAAACCAGGAACCTAGAAAATACTGTACCTAGGGCAAGACAAAAGGAACCAACATTATTTTCTCATGAGAATACAGCCCTCCCACTTTCAGCTGTGGCAAGTTTGTTTCAGAAAAACAAGACTAAGATATTCTTCATATCTGTTGTTGACAGAACAAAAAGTAATTAGCTTAAGATTTAGCAAAAGAAATTAAGTTAGAAAAGGAGAACTACTTTTAAGGACAATAAACACTGAGGAAAGTTGTTTACAGAGATGGGAATCTCTGCTACTGAAATTTTAAATAATACATTAGACAAACACCTGCCAAGGATGATTTCAGATGAGTTAATCATTCAGACACAAGGGCCAGATGATCTGTAATGTCCCTCAACCTCTATTTTCTGATATTGTACGGTCTATCTTTTCAGTTTTCCACTTGCAGAGCTACTAACTAAGCCATGTAGTGCAAGAATGTCCAATAAACACAACTTTTCACTGAGTCTTCTTTATTGTCTCACAGCTAGTGTCAAGGTGTTAACTGTATCCTTCAGAAGGCAGTATCTATTAAATGACTGCTACTTCTTGATTTCTTCAGACCTACTAATGCTTGTTCCCTCCCAATGTCTTGGTAAAGGGAGGAACAGTTAATCCTTATATTTTTCATTGTCTTGTCTCAAAAAGTTTTGTCTTTCACTTTTTACCTGTTTACCTTTGGTCACCTTTTAAAATCATCATCATCTTTTGAAGACTGATTATTTTTATGTATAGTTGTCATGCTTTAACACCAGCTGGCAACCAAGCACCATGCAGCTGCTTGCTCACTCCCCCCACCCAGGGGGGTGGGAAGGAGGATCGGAAAGGAATGTAAAAGTCAGGGGTTGAGATAAGAACAATTTAATAGGTAAAGCAAAAGCTGCACATACAAGCAAAGCAAAGCAAAGGATTCATTCCCCACTCCCCACGGGCAGGCAGGTGCTTGGCCATCCCCAGGGCAGCTGGGCTCCATCATGTGTAACGGGTACTCGGGAAGACAAACGCCACAATGCCAGATGTCCCCCCCTTCCTTCTTCTTCCCCCAGTTTATATACTCAGCATGATGTCACATGGTATGGAACCCCTCTTTGGCTAGCTTGGGTCACCTGTCTTGTCTGTGTCCGCTCGAAATTTCCTGTGCCCCCCCAGCCCTTTGGTGGGCAGAGCCCAAGGAACTAAAAACCCGTTGATTTGGTATAAACATCAACCAGCAACAACTAAAAACTTCAGTGCAGTTATCACCATTGTTCTCACATCAGAGCCAAAACACAGCACTGTACTAACTACTAAGAAAATTAACTCTATCCCAGCTTAAACCAGGACAATAATATGAAATAAACAAAGCATGCACCGTCTCAACTTAGTCCCAGAAATCTGTTTTAGGGGGCAAAAAACTATTTTTGTGGCTTTTTAAACAGCTGTTATGACAAGCTGCCAGAGATGCTAGCACAGTGCAAATATTAATAAGGTTAACATGTAATGCAATTTGCCTTGTACATGGCCTTTACAGCAAAGAAAGACTTCTGGTAGTTCACTTGTTTGGTTGCTTGATTTGTTTTTCCCTAACGGTAGCCTTTCTGCTTATCAAATGGTCTTGGAAGCTGGAAGTTAAAGAAACAATTGTGAGACTTGCCATAAAATTACAAGAGTTGGCAAAAACACATGGATGCCTTTCAAAAAAAAGAAGGTGGCGAGAGACAGCAGAACTTAGCCTTTAAACATACTGAGGTTGGTGCGAGAAGAGAAAAGAAGAACAATGCACCTTATTACAGAAAAGAGCTAAGCCTACTTTGCCTTTTATTCTTTCTTCTTGTGTACATAATGAAGATAGCCAAAGATAGAGCAGACAAGGTCTTGGAAACTATTTGAGTCTTTTACTGCATTCCGACAATACCAGAAAATGTGAAGCTTTTTTTTTGATGACACATTCCTTGGTTGTTCTCTTAGTAAGAGAAAAGCCAGCATCCAGATATTCTTCTTTTCATTCTTGAGCATTTCTTGCTGAAGAGAAAATAGACATTACCAGGACTGAAACTATGCCTAGGTTTGTCACAGAAGCAGAGACAGTACTTACACAGTCACCCTGTGACTTGCCAACAGCTTTATCTGTTAATTTTCTACTGTGACAGTAACTGGAGAACTGAGGACTCAAAGCTATGCAGGTCAGGTAATTCAAGATGAAAAAGGACTGTGGTAATAGTTCAACACCAAGCAAGAAATTAAAATCAGGTACTAAGCCAGGAATGAAAAATGCAAAAGGCTGTCCTCCTTGTGATGTCTGGGCAGTAAGGAGAAATTGTAATTTAACTCATAAACTCAACTGCACCTCTGACTCACTGCACCTACTTAATGCTGAATATGAAATTGCAACCTCAATGTGTTTTGCTGGCATCTCACAAGTTCCCAGCCAGACAGTATTCCACGTAGCGTTAATGTGATCTCCAAAGAAAATGCTACCAAGATTTGCAGTGTACTGTAGAAGAGGGATGGCATGAGAGAAACAGCTGAGTTCTTGAGTTTAGCCTGGCTCAACTGAGAAGCTGTTGCTCTTTGTTAAACTATGATGTACAAAGGTCCCTCAAATGGGTATTTGAGCCCACCTGGTTGAGACTCTTGCCTTGGAAATACAGTGACAACTCAACTAGCATGAACAAACTGCAATTGTGCAGTACTGTGGGAAGGTCAATACATGTATCAGAATGACTTGGTATTATTCTACTCTTTTACTTAGCTCTTTTAATGCAACTAAATGCATTAAATCATGTGTCCAGGAACAAATTATGAATGTTGCTTTAAAAATGTAAAACAGTGAGAATGAAAAGAATTTAAAGGTCCCAACTTCCTCCTGTGGTTGCAGCGGCAAGTTGTTGTTGCATGCATGGGCAGCAGACTTCTGATTAGAGGAAGAGACTAAAAAATCTCTTCTACCTCCAGCATTAGCAAGATCATTGCTGAAATGGTGTCCCCAGGATCCACTGTCCAGCTTTACATGGAATTTCATGCTCTATGTCCCATGCTTCAGAAATCATTTTCATGTATTGGAAAAGTGCTAGACAGCTAACCTGAATTCTGGGAAACACACCTTCTTGTGACAGGGAAAAGGATTGATGTGTAGTTTATCCAAAGTTCTTTAAGAAGAGAATAAAATAAAGATATAAAAAAAAATAGTGGAAGATGAATCTTAAAAATTCATACAGGAATTGGGTGCAGCATTTTAACTCAGGCTGCTGTCCAATATAAATGCATGCTGTCCTGGCTCTTTTTACTGGTTAGACCATCCCACCACCCCCTTATGCTGGCACTGCTTCTCAAACAGTGGTACAGTGACCTGGAAGAGGGGATTTAACATAGCAAATTCCCCAAAAAATTTTCAACTGGGATCTGTCCCAGTCTTGATTTACTGAATGGCTTCAGCAGTGCTTGTGTCAGCATGAAGGAGGGAAGGACAGGGAAGGACACATTCATTCACTGTATGTATGCATATACTAACTGTACTTCTGTTGTGCTAAACTGTGTCTAAACTACACTCTAAACCCAATAAACTACTGCATCAAAATGCTAAAGGAATACAGTGGGCTCTTGTGACATGACACAAATACTTGAAAAAGCTTGGCTCTATCCTTAGGCTTCTGTACACTAGAGAGTAATGGTGGCTTTGGTTTAGAAATGCCTGGCCAGTGTTAGCTGGAATAGCAGTCAAGGGAATACCATACTCCACTCTGTTCTGAATCTGTGCATCCTTCTGTTCTACTATGGTTTTAAATCTATTCAGTCTGAAATGTGATGACAGTCACATGTTTTCCATAATAGAAAACTGTATCAGTGCAGGAGCATCAGGGGAGCTCATACTTACCCAAACTATTAGAGCAGGTTGCTCAAAAAAATCTGCTTTTTGCTAGTAAAATAGGTATGACTCGATGCTATCTAATGGCATGACAATGTGCGCTTGCAGCCCTGAAAGCCGAGTGTATCCTGGGCTGCATCAAAAGCAGCGTGGCCAGCAGGTCAAAGGAGGGGATTCTCCCCCTCTACTCGGTTCTTGTGAGACCCCACCTCGAGTACTGCATTCAGCTCTGGGGCACCCCACATCAGAAGGACATGGACCTGTTGGAACAAGTCCAGAGGAGGGGCAAAAGATGATCAGGGGACTGGAGCACCTCTCCTATGAAGACAGGCTGAAAGAGTTGGGGTTGTTCAGCCTGGAGAAGAGAAGGCTCTGGGAAGACCTTAGAGCCACCTTCCAGTA
>JAVJGJ010000037.1:3329402-3352003 GCA_035590215.1 Microhierax caerulescens | reverse complement strand
CCCCCCAGAGAGTGTCTTTGCTTGGGAGAGTGAAAGTGGGCTGGGTTCCCATGCTTTATTATATTGAGGTTTTCATGACAGATACCTTGTAGCTTTGTGTACAGTGACAAACAAAAGCTGAGATTTCTGGAAGTACTTTGACTTGAAAAGGCTTCTTCCTGTAAAACAGTATGAAAACTCTTAAAAAACTTCCCATTTCTTCCCTAGTATGGAGGAAATTTAGCAATAAAGAGAAGGCAGGTGCCTGTGAGCCCTGGCACTTGCTTGCAAACCTCGCGCTACCGAAATAGCACAGCAGCCCATCATGAGAGCCCATTGTGGAGTTACAAGTCTCTCACCAAGGTGTATGTGGCTGCAGACCTGGCCAACGTGCAAAACCTGGAGATGATCTGGTTACGTGTCACAAAGCTTTTCCAAGATATGTTGGCCCTGACAATTCATTAGAAATGAATGAAATTGAGTTATGGGTCATATTTTGCAAGTGCTGTCAGTCCTGATTATGCAATTGTCTAGATTTCCTTTGCTCGGGGAGTATGGCTATCACAGAGCTTATCTACTATGCAGTATACGTATGTTATCCTTCCCCAGCTTACAGAATCTATTTACTTTGCATTGATTCAGTTCCTTAGAAATTAATCTTTGATTCTTTGCAAAATAGAAGGATCCATTGAGTTCAGTTTAAGCAACTTGATTTGATTATTGTTATGTCCTGAATATTGATTCTTAAGTGATTGTAATAAGAGATGCCAAAACTGCCATATTTCACATCACATTTGAGGGGGATGTTTAAACCATTGACAGTTTTAAATGTTTTTGGACTCTTTAAACTTAGCCAGCACTTGGTTGTGGTTTGACTGCTTATTACCCAAGTGCAATTTTTATAGTGCTCTGTTTGTTTAACTGTGATGAATTATGTGCCTATTGGCAGCATCCAGGTATTTCTTTCCAGAGAAACCAGGTTTATATTGATTGTCATAAGAAGAATTATTCTGCATATCAATTGCAAAGAATTTATTTGAGCTGGAAAGTTTAGAGCTGAGGGGTACCAGGGGATTTCTATTGGCTCCACATTTAGTATAAAACTAATCACCACTTGTATGATGGAACTTCAGTAATTCTAATTTCATCAGCAGATAAAGGATATGAATAATCTGCATGGACTTTATTGGTTACCACTGCAGTTCTTTGAAAAGAAACAACAGCTGGTACCTATTTCAAAGTATTTCTTAAACTGGGCATCCCTGCAACCCTTTATCCATTTCAGTGTAGGACACGTTTTTTCTCCACAATAAGTGAAACACCCTAATGAAACTATAAGGTAGAAATGGCAAGGAACATGTTTTCAGTCCATTGTAGTACTTGATAAAAGAAGGGTGCTCAGTGCTGATCATTGCACGGTATACCAGAAAATCTTCAGCAAACCCCATTCACTAGATCTAGACAGGGCAGTCAGGCATGGTGGTTTTAACTACTGACTGGGAAATTAATTCTGTACCTGAGAAGAGGCAGCAAGGCACAGCCCTTCTATGACACCCAAAATTCATCCGATCCCTGCAAGCACTGGCCAAACTCACATACAATCTACTGCATCGCAGCCCAGGATGTCCTCAGTCTGAACATGGGACCTGACAGTGTAGTTCTGCAATGGCCAGTGACTTCTCATTCCTGCAGCAGGAAATAATAATAATTAAAAAAATCATTCTTTTTGTAAAGGACACCACTTTAGCATATGTAATAAAACTGTTCAGCCACTTTGGGGGCTGAGGCAGGAGTGAATTACTCATTCCCAACAAATGGGTTGACAACCTTTGTTCAAGTCTGACTTTTCATAAGCCACCTTGTGCTTGAGTTTTCACAGCAATTTCCCCTGTCCTGCTTTGCTGTTTTCTTAAGGTACCACCTCTAGAGTATTTCTAAGAGTGTTTTTTATGTTTCCTGGGGCCTTTTCTTAATTATACGAGTAGGTACTTTTATGGTTGATTCCTGAAATTAAAATGGTTTACAAGTGGGCTTATTTTAGCTTTTTTTTTTTTTTTTTGCCATTTCTTGGGTTTATTACTGAGTGCATTTTCTGCTCTTTTTTCACTCAAGTTATTTGTATACTTCGGTGTAGTTTCTTGGTCTTTTTAATTCACTGTTCTGCCTATTTTATTGCCACCTTTTACTTTTTTTCCCTTTCAGAAGATATCTCTATTGTCATATTTTCTTCCCTTAGCATCCTTTTCACTTCCCTTAGCAGCTGTTCCCAGACTATGGGCCATGACCCCTTGAAGGCTGTGGCAGTTATGAGTGGGCTATAAAATTAAGTTGCTAATTTTAGATGCGGCGACACAAGGAAGTTGGAGAAACGTTGCTTTCCAAGACACCCTCTGATCAAGCTGTATATAAAGAGAAATCACTTTTCCTTCAGCAGTTTCTGAGCTAAGACTGATAACAGCATGCAGTAAAACAGATAAAACATAAAATATCCTTATGCCAGATTCCACTGGTATGTTAAACAACTTAAAAACTTTTACTGTTACTTCAAGTTCTCTTCATTTCCATATCTGTGGTTTTGCTCCCTGTCTCTCTCCCAAAGAGTATTTTTGAAGCTAATAACCCATAAAGGAGGTCCTGGCCAGCCAAGGAAGCCACAGAAGGAACTTGCAGGTACACTGAGTTTTGGGGAGTCTGTCCCCCTAGTTGAAGGACTTGCTCTCAGCTTTGTAGGTCTTCAGGATTCATAAGGAAAAAAACTCAAACCAAGCCAAGAAACAGCACCACCAGAAATAAGCAGTAAGAACTCTGTGTTAACCAGTGTCACTTATTCCCTTAGCTGTATGCTTTTGCTTTTCTCTTCATCAGTGACTTGAAAATACATCATATCATGGGCTGAATTCCCTTGAAGAATTGCCATGGCACGTGGCATGGATGGGAATAGTCATGGGGCAATGGCTGTGCCACCTGTTTGTGTGGTGTTTAACCTCACTTGGGTCTGTGTGCCTCGAGCAGAGAGGCCAGGTATGTCTGGAGATGGGCCCTTTCTGCCCAGGACGGCACAATGGGTCACCTCACCGCATTTTATGTCTCTGTTGGAAACTTTTCTGCTCAGCCAGATACCCCTCACCGCCTTTAGAAACCAACAGTGAAGAAAAATAGAAGGTTTTTCAGGATGATTCATCTGACCTGTTTGAAATGTATTACTGCCCTAGAAGTGTCTGTTCCTCTCTATGGATTATAAAGGGCTGGTAGGTGGTTTACTGAAGTATAGACAACTACACCGTAAATCTCTGTGTCTGGACAGATAAATCTCCATAATTTCAATAAGGCTTCAGGGCATCACCTAGCAGGACTATATTCCCCACAGGCAGGCTGGGGGGGGCATGGCTGTTGGCCAACGTTCAGTAGCATCTGTCTTGCAATAAATTAGCACTGCAGAAAAGTTTTGTATTGAATGAAACTAGCAGTTTAGGTGAGCAGGATTGTCAGGAATAGCTGTAGCAGGATGATGTGGGAATTTTATCCCAGGTAGCAGATTCAGGCTCTTTCAGGAGATCTGCCACATGACAGCGATGTGTAGCCAAGGGCTCCATCATCGATACAGATGATACAGGAAGTATTAGGCCATTGCAACAGCACATCGTCTTAAGAAAGCTGGTCTTTCTCTCCTTCAGGGTCCAATGCAGGAGAGGGATCACATTGGCTTTGGGGAATACTAGCTTTTGGGTTAATTTAGTTGTCCCCTGTGACCAGTTTAAGACTTTACTGACAGGAAGAAAGTTTTTCTCTTGAAATGAGCCAGCAAAAATAACTGCTGGAACATGGCGATAATTTTTTGTGAAACAAAAACGTAAATGATAGTTTCACTTATTCCTGTTATAAATGGGATAATGTTTATTAATTCTGTTTTTTCATTAGGAGGCTCTACAGAGCATGGATTTTTTCCGTTGTTGGTCCTGCGCTGCATGCAAAAATTGCCCTTTATCTGTGAAGTCTCTCAGTTAAAGAACAGTATTAGGAACACTCTTGATCCATGCCTAGGTGGGAGGATCCATGCCATTGTGCATACAGCTTTTCTGCCTCATTACCAGCTCTTCTTGTTTAGCTAACTTGTTTGCCTGATCAGACAAGCGCTAACCCTGTCTTGTTCTGTGACACCATGCTGTATTGGATGACAACGAAGCAGAGAGGAGAGCTTTTCTCTTTCAATACCCTCTGTAAGAACTGGGAGTGAGAGGAGGCTATTAACCCTCTTGAATCTTTTATAGCTGTCTACTCATGGGATTTGTGAAATCCTGTCTATTAGATTGTAAACTATTTTGGCACAAGGATCATGTCTGGTAAACAGGGCACTCTTTGCTCCTGTCCCAGCAGAGACAATGTGGGACAGGAGGGCTTTTGGTGCAAGACCTGGATGCTGGAATTAGCTTAGTTCCTGCTCTGCCACAGGAACTTTACGCAAAACAAATTCTTCAGTGTCCAAGCCCCTGTCTGAAAAACTGGCATTTTAAAGACCAGCTGACAGGTGAAGAGCCTGGTTATAGCCCTTTTCTAATCCCTCCAGGGCTGTTTCTAATTCAGTTCATAACAGAGACTTGCTGAGAGATGTATCCTGATGGAAGACTTGAGCCACGGTGGATTCTTGATGATCAGTTGAGGGAGCATTTTATTTTAGGACTTCAAAAACCTCACTTAGGATAGAGAAACTTGGAGGAGCTACCATGGGTAAATCATGTGTATTTCTTCAGGGCAGAACCTGACTTTGAACTGTTCCCTGTCAGAATTCCCCAAGGTGCTGTAACAGGAACCATCGCTGAAACAAGTTCTGAGGTGAAGATATACACAGTTATGCTTCAGGAGACAAGCAGGCTGAAAGAAGAGCTGGGGAATGGATTTGTCCACCCTGTCCCAACTCATCCCACCATGTGCTCATGTTGGTTATTCATGGTCTAACTCCCCTTTCCTCCTGACAGCTTCTGCCTCAGTAACTTCTGACATTGCTTGGGAGCTGTGACAATGCCAGGAGCAGCACCCAGTCTCCAGAGCAGGAGAAGGGTGACCAGGAGGGTCTCGTAGGTTTTACAGTAGGTTCCTGTTGTCTTAGCGGGTTTTAAAGAGAGTCAGTTATCACCTGTTCATGCTTCTGGAATTACCGCTGTTTCAAGTGTGTTGCCTACTGCCAAGAGCAGCCTTCTTCCCAGGCATCTGGTTGATTATTGGGCTTGTTTTGCCCTTTCAAAAAACACTTGTTTCCTATCAAAGCAGGACTGTCCTTTGGCCCTAGGAGTTGTGGTGTCTTGTATTTTCCTGGAGATGGTCTGTTTTAGCTTATGGTTTATCACAAAAGACAAGCTTGTGGCCTTCTTGGAGAAGTCAAACTGAACCACAGAAGTCTCTAAATTTCATGTCCTGGGGTACAAAATCACTCTGATATGTACCACAAAAAGTTAAAAGAATGGGAATTAAAAGCTAAAATTTGCAGAAGGAGGTTGTGAAGTATTAGATACCAGGGGCAAATTGTCAAAAGATTGTGCTATCCTTTTCTAGGAGAAAGGAGAAATAGGGTACCCATATCTCAATAAATAAATTAGCCTGATGTGAAGGAGAATAAACACTTAAACCTTCCATCAATGAAGCCACTGAAGTGAAAGTTTTAAGACGCATTTGAAAATGTATCTTAATGGAAATGCTGCTTCCTTTGGTGAACATGTATAAGAACAGTGGCACGCATCTTTCTTTCAGTGTCTGTTTCTGTGCCATAGGCTATGGGATCCCAAATCCCAAACTTTTAATGGGAAAAGTTGGTGATGAGTAGATTTTGTGATTAGGAGGGAACTCAGGGATTGCTCAGGGATTGCTTCATATCCAATTCTATATTAAAGGCACAGACTTCTCATTCTCAAGGGTTCTTCATTGTATCACCAGAGTTTGGGGAAAGGCCTCTGACCTTGTTCACACTGATGTTTTCTTAGATAGTAAAAATAAATTCCTTGAAGTATGGTTTAGATGATGCCTGAACAGAATGGGAAATAGAGATAGGAAAATTAATGCCATTCTTCCTATAGGCTTAATGCTTTCTGGGAATAAATCCATGAAGTATTAGAAGGGCTCTGTCACTAGCAATAGTTATCTGTGATTTAAGTTTTCAACAGTGTATTTGGTGTCACATAGACTTAAGTGGAAAATTACTTGCAATTTATTGAGGCTTCTACTGTGCTGTCTTTATTTAGGGGCAGATTCTGTCATTCCAATAAAGAAATTATGGAGCGCTTTCATCTGCTAAGAGGTATGCTGAGATACCAGTGGGATTGTCTGAATATTGATCTTTTTGCAAGCTGTGTTATTAAAGCAGCAGAGCTAGCAAAGAGTAGTCATTTCTGAATCACGTACTTCAGGGTGTGGTGTTTAATAAAAGAAAATTACATTGGCTTACACTGATGTGATGAGTTTAGTAGGAACACCTGACGTACTAAACTTCATAACTTTTTAAATGTGCATAACTTTTCAACATGCATAACTTTTAGAATGCTTTCAATAATTATCATAATCTGTTTGATTAAAATTATGAGTGAAATAATTTTTAAAATTTGTATGTGACAAGTTATGAAAAAATAATGTACTCGGGCTGCTCTCTACAGCAAAAGCAGGTGAGCTAGAACATTTCTGGCAATATCCTTTCTAGGCAGTTGCATCAGGAAATGCTTGAAATCACAGACTAGAAACCACTGACCTGATTGCCAGGCTGCAATCTGAATTAAATGGGTATCTGCAAACACTGGTATGTTCCCCAGTACACAAATGCAAATACTGGGACCAGCACAGAGACTGGTGTTATCTGTCTGCAGGTGAAAGGGGTGTTAAGCAGTGCCTGTGTGATGCCCAGGGCCAGGCGGGAGGCGAGGGCAGACAGACATTGCCCAAGCAGTAACCATGGGAGGCACTGCGGCAGGGATAGCCCTTCCTTACCGTCCTTCTCTTTGCCATTTGTGGTGGCTGTGAGGCTACTTTGGTCCCTGGGAGGGGTAGAGTAGATCCCAAGTTCTGCCCACATCCTGCCCATCCCTGCCTGTTTACTTGCAGTGCTGTAGCCTGCAAGAAAGGCATTCCTCTGCCGCAGGACAGAGCTCAGAAATAAGGTAGGTCTTCATGTGGCTGAGAGTCACATGGTGGGAAAAGTATTTCCCCACCCCTCATTCTTTTCCTAAAATGAGAAACAGGCTAATATAATCCAGTCCTAGATTAAGTCTTTGCATTTTCTCTAGAAATGTTCCCTTTGCTGTGAGATTCACACTATGCAAAGGCAATTCTCCTATTTATAACTTGTGGTTGAAGAGAAGTCTCATTCATAAGAAGAATCATCTTAGGGTAACTGTAGAATGGATTTAAATGCTTTGGTAACATATTTATTTTAAAGCCTTGTCCTCTGCAGCAAGGTGGGTCTGTCTCAGCATCAGGGTCTGTGTGGCTCTATTTATACCTTGCACTTTTGCAGTTCCACTGGGACTTGGTTTGAGGTTTTTTGCTGTTGATTTTGGGTTTTCTTTTTGATTTACACTAATACATAGAGTTGCATCTGCACATCAGGATAGAGCCAGGCTCTGAGATACCAGAGATTTGCTGACATGAAAAAGTAATTGATTCCTGCTATTTGGAATCTGATGAAACTGAAATGTGTTAAGGTTGAATACTTAGCCTGCACTTGCATGATCTTTCCAATAACTCATGTTCCTTTGAAGTTGCTTCATTGTTCTGACTTTCCTGTTCTTGAATTGTTGCCAGTCAAACTGAGTCCTCCTGGTGTAATTCATAGGCAGCAGCATAAAGCTGACATTCGTACATTGGTATGTGGGGAAGAAATCTTTCTGCCTCTAGGATGTTATTAGGAACAAGATGAGAACTTGTGAATATTTTCCAGGTATCATAATGTTTTAATATATTGGAATATTGAATAACATTGGTGATAACATCACAGCAACATGTGGCAGAAGAATTAATTTCTCTTACACTGAAATACAGCTATCTTTGTTCTAGCTTAAGGTAAGGCGGACGTCAAAAATCTTAATGCTGAAACCTGTATTATAGCTTTTAACATTGGTTTTTTGTCTTTTAATGCTTTCAACCTTACAGGGACTTCACCTATGCAGTACACAAAAACCAGGGAAAACAGTGGTCTCATGGCTATCTTGTGGCATTTCTGTGGATATAACTGAATGCTTCATAAAAGTAATGGACTAACTTTAATAAAAAGCATCCCAAAGCAAAGCTTTTAGAAGAAATCTACTCGTGTGCTATGAAGGATGTTTTTGTGGGTTTTGGGTTGGTTTTCATGGTGAATGCCTCGTAATTAGTGAAGTCACGGGCAAGTTAGACAAGCTGCTACAGGTGAATAAATGAATCAATACGTCAGATTAATGTAGTGGTTTGGAAAAGGAAGAAACAGTCCATTGCTAGTGAGAAGAGACTTGGGGGTGGGGGTCGGGTGGGTGAGTACGGATATGCTTTGCAATTTGCTCTGACAAACATTTTTCTGCAGACTTCAGAAATAGAAGTTCTGTGTCAAGATTGCAAACCTGCATTATGCTTTCCCTCAATGTTTGTTTCACGCACCTCAGAGGGAAACAAAATTCTGTCTTCTCCAAGGGCAGACCGAGTGTGAACAGCTAGTGTGCTTGTGTCTGAGGCTTGAAAGTCAAAGCTATTGTTAATGCAGATGGGAGCACCAGAGAGAAGAGTTAAGCCTACAAAAGTCTTCTGATCAGGCAGTGGATTCGAATACAGGAAACCAGCAGCACTCTCATCAACAGCTGGTCTCACCTAGCTGTTTCTAGGAGTGGTGGTGGTGATGCGACAGCATTCCTTTCAACAGATAAATGTCAAACATGGCTATGGTACTGTATGATGCCAATCATTTAGAGAAACTATGCCATAGATAATGCATAATTTATGTAAGCTGAACTAAGTACAGCAGCTCTCCAAAGCTTTCATATCCCAAGTAGTGTTGGTGTTTTGTTGCTTTGCAGCACTTGCTAGTAGATAAATGTAGCAAGAACAGAATTCTGATACAGCAAGTATTTCTTCAGATCTAACATGTCAGGGCTCTTAAAGATTATTTCTTTTCCCATCCCCTTTATAGTATATTGGGACTTACACCAGTTATTGCTTTAAATGTAATCCTCCTCGGATGTCCGATTTGCCTGAGCGATATAAGTGTTTGTGCCAGCATGGTGTTTCAGTGGAAATGAAAGCCACAGTTCAGCAGTTTAGATTTAAGCCTGCTGAATTTTGGAGAGAAAATTCCTTCCCCAAATTTGGAAGTCACCACAGCAACTCACATGCCATGCATGCCAATTGGAAGCAGAAGGGTGGAAGCTGCATGGAGAGAAGGGTTGCACTGAGGGGCCTGAAAGATAGATATGTAAATAATGGCTGAAAAATGTACTTTAAGTAGCTTTAAAAAATGATCTCTAGTAAAAATACTGTGAATGCAGTTGCTGTGGCTACCAGCTGGGTTTTGTGGAGAGCTTCTTGAGGTACTTAGTGTTTAGTTGTACACAAATGCATAGTTTTTCTTAAGTCTGAGGATTCAGCATCACCTTGTATTTGGATTCTCTGCTAAAGCATTTAAGCTGCCACTGGTAAGAGCAGCAATATTTAGCATACAGAGAGACTAGGAACAGCCAAAGCGCTATGTTGATCTTGAGATATTTTTTTTCTTTATTATACAAGTGAAACATTGCTAATGCAGCAGAGCTCATGTGTCATTTCATTTCTTCTTTGTGTGTTTGGGGTTCTTTTTAGGCTAAGGAATGCCTAATAGCATTGTGGGGTTCCATGTTTACCTTAGTAGGGAAAAAATTCAAATTCTTTAATTATTAACCACCAGCCTACCAACTCATTCTGGGCCCTAGAAGCCAGGGGAAGGTTTCAGATTAAAACATGACACTGCAAATAGAAGATGAATGCATTCATTCTAGAGATCAAGTGCATCAGGCAATGGTAACTGAGCACTTAAACAACTTTCTAGTTCTGGTGTGGGAATATTCTGTCACATAAATCAAGACTGATGGCTCTCTAGAGTAGGAAAAGTACTGCAACTTTTGTACAAGATACAGATGAGATACTGGTGTTATTAAGAATAATTTTGGTTTTATGTTGACCAGGAGGTCAGACTGTACATAATCATCCCTTTCAGCTGTAATAATCTATAAATAAGAGTTGTTCCCTGAATACAACAACATGAAAATGAAAAAACTTTGTACATTAGATTAGGTCTTATATGTATCCATGGAAAAAAAGAGTTATAACACCTGTTTTTATCTAAAAAAAAGCACAGGCTGCCAGTCTTGCTAACACAGAGAAAACAGCAAAACAAGCACCGTCCCTTCTTTTTTCTTTTTTCTTTTTTCTTTTTTCTGTTTTCTGTTTTCTGTTTTCTGTTTTCTGTTTTCTTTTTTCTTTTTTCTTTTTTCTTTTTTCTTTTTTCTTTTTTCTTATTTTAATTGGCAACAAATAGATTAAAACAGTTACTCTTCAGAGAACAACTGTGTGTGAAATATTTGCTTATCTGTATATGGGGTAAATTCATGTGCATCTTTGCCCATTTTGGTGGTATTAGTACTTTGGCATTTTCCTTGGCATTGGAAGGAAAGCGAAGTAGCTGCTTGCTGCTCAGTGGGGCAGGAAATCTGGTGATGAGGAAGATGTAGAGAAGGCCAAGGTACTCGGTGCCTTTCCGTAGCCTTTATTTTACCAGTGAGGACTGTCCTCAGCTGTCCAGGTTCCTGAGCCTACTTGCAAAGTCAGTAATAAAAAAGCTTTACCCACTGGCACTTAGGACAGCTGGACATCAGGGCTGACTTCATCCAGTGCTGTTTATGGATACAGAAAACTTAGACTGAAGTTTAACCTTTAGGCAATTGAGGATTCCATGAATGTCCTATAACTTTAGTTCCCATATCCATTATAATTCACCCAGAAACTGGCCTAAATCCTTCACAGGATGTTCTTAAGCTCTCTTTGTGTAAATTAGTGTAAAAGTTAAAAAAAGACATTGCTTTTCCTAGCTCTGTTTTGGTCCTTCTACCCAAACTGCCTTTTCTAAGCCAATTTCATCATTCAGGAAGGGTTATCTGTTTAGAAATCTAGATGCAATTCTTCTGTTCCCCATAAGTCAAAGACTTCATACTAAAGTCTTTTCACCTTCTTCATCTGAACTTGCTGAAGTTTCCTGTTATTACCATTGTCATCTGTTCATTGTGGCTGCTTTTGGCTGACTTTATGTCACATTGACCAGATAGACATCTGTTGAAATAGCAGTATCTGTTGAAATATCAATATCTAAGTCTTAGCTCTTTGTCTGGTCTTCTGTTATTGCATCTGGGGAAAATAAGCACTTCTCATGAGTAATGAATTTATTTTACTCATCCTCCTTAGAATGAGATAAAATCAATCTGGCTATGGATTTTATTTTCTTTTTTCCTTTTCTCCATCAACTGGAAAGGGGACCCATCCTGAGGAGCTCAAGTGTAAAACCACATACTATGTTAGTTAGACACCTAGTCTAAACATGAGATAAATCCCAGCCAAAGCTCTGCAGTGACTTAGGAAATAGCCTAGTGTAATAGAGATGATATCTTAAAATCATGTTTGAAGTCCAGAAAGGTACAGATGACACTTGATCTAACTTCTAGCATTGGTGTTGAAGTAGGTATTTCTTTTCCATTTCTACAGTTTTTCCATGACCTTTTTCTTCCACCAGAGTTTCCAATTTTGCACTTGCTATTATTCTCCTGGTAACTACTGTATGTCCTGCCATCTGATCCTGGCTCTCTCATTTTCAGTTGTCTGTTTCCAAGGCAATACTGCTTTCCTGATGTCATCACACAGCCCTTGGCCATCTACCTGAACAGACCTCATGGATTCAGATATAGTATCATAAAAGACCTATAAATAAAGATCAATACCCTGTTCCTGAGATAACATTCAGTCTGCACAGTCGTGACCAGTTTTGTTAGTCCCATGTTGATGGTGCCCATGGTGCTGGGCAGAGATGGCTGAGACTTCAGGGATATGCTGCCCAATTTACCTTCACTCACAGCAGGTGCTGCATTAAGGCTGTGCTTCTTATTTCTGTTGTTTAAAACGAGACTGTGTTGATGGTTAAGGCATCCACAATGCAGACCTCTGTGGTCAGAGAAGATGAGTCCTCCTCTCTCCTCCTAGCCGCAGCTCCTTTCATGGGAGAGAGAAGTGTTTGAAGTTAGAGCTAATAAAGATTTGAGGGACTTCCTTCCAAGATTTTCAGTCTGAAATCCTCCATACAACCTTCCAACTTTGCAGACACCTAAACTGGATAAGTTATCTAACCTTAAGAATTCTGTTGTGTCTTCCCAGAGCTGCCTTTGCCTTAAATGATTTCAGTTCTGCAATTATGAGAAATTGGGACAATGCCTCCTACAAGAGCTCGGTAAAGAGGGAAAGTTTCAGAAAGGGGCAAGGCTGGGGATGCAACCCTGCTGTCTGCACCTCCCTAAGTAACAACAGGTATCTCTCTTTTTTTTTTTTTTTTTTTTTTTTTTTTTTTTTTTTTAATGGCCTTTCTTCATAGATCTTTAACCTTTGCTGGTATTTGGTGTCCACAGTAGAGTTCTGGGTTTCATTACAAAAGCCCAGACCATGGAAATTAGGCCATGGAAAGGCTTTGCAACACTAAATCTCTTAATCAAATGTAGTTGTTGTTTCTGAACAAACTTTCATGACTTTATAAGGCCATCAACTTGTTGGAACATGTGGAGGACAAATTCACCCACATTGTCCAAGTAGGAGGCACTGATGTTCCTGTATATGGGAAATTTTTTGTCAGCTGGACAGTTCAGCAGAAGTGTTGGGGAAGTGGTGGGTGAATGCGTTATACAGTTCAAATTAACATAGCCCTGTTAATAACCCTGAGAATGACAGACAGTTGGTATGAGCTCATTTCTGCAGCTTATAGGGATTCCAGTGATCCTTATGCAGGCCATTATCATAAGGCATAGGGCAAAGCATCCCAGGCAATTCTTCCTTGCATTGTCCCTGTTGGATTTCTGGGAAATGAATTCACCAGGTTCCTCTTTGTTAGAAAGTATGTTGCTTATTTTCCAAACAGATTTAGGCTGTTACCCCATCCTGATTCCTCGCTCCAGCTCTGCTAGCTGACTATATAAAGCCCTGACATATGGGTCTTTTTACTGACATAATCCTCTACTGTACTAAAAAAGAAAATATTAAGTTTCATTCCAAGAGCTGGAAGAACTTCCATGAGGATATAAAAAGCAGGAAATGGACCCTGTAAGAGTAGAGCGCTCTCATATTGAATTAGCCTCAAGGGGCTCAGTGTTAAAGGCTTCTTCCTAATAGTTAATGTGGGCTGGAGCAGCTCTGCCTCTGCTTGAGAGGGGACGGGATTTGTGGGACGTTCCCCGTACAGGTTATAGGGCCTAGGCCAAGTGACTGGTGTTCTGTGACCCTGTAATAAATCAACACGCTCTGCACATACAGCACTAAGGACAGTATGAACATGTAGTACCGGGCACAAATCTCAGAATTTCCCACTCCACAGCAAACTATATCTACAGTTTGGACTGTTTATTTCCTCTGTGGACATAATTTTGATCTTTGTCTTCCTTACTTTACTCATTGATCTGGGTATCTTCCTCTTCCCATGAAGGCCAGCGAATAATGGTATCTATTACTCTAAGCAACCAGTAGACCTTGTATTACATGCAGGTGGTGGACTTTCAAGTTCTAGGACATCTGTATGCTGTAAACCCTGTTTCAGTGACAACGTAAGAGACATTTTAGAGTTCTGTTAAGTTTAAAAGGAGTAGGGCAGACCTAAAAAGTTTGGAGCACCTCTTCGTGGCATCTGTTCTAACGGGTCCAGCAGCTGGGGCACTGCAGGATGAAGTGCACCTATGTCTTGTCCTATCAGAGAGCTGGGATGTAGACACAGCACACAACTGGTCTCATGATGTGAGTGCAGCCTATTTGTAGGAGCGGTAACAAAATTAATTTGGAAATGCTGGTGTGGATTTGGTAGTACCCTAACCACAGACTGTAGGATTTGAGACATTTTATCATAGAGACTTTTTATTGCAGGTTAGTTTGGGGTGTTCTTAGCCAATCAGTAGAAAGATTTCTAAGCTTGACATGCAAGAGAACGATTTAAATCTGGAGTTACTTCCTCTGGACAAATCACTGAAAAGTTATACTTGGGGGTATTGCATCAAGTCTTTAGCCTGCAGACACTGTGTGGCTGCAGCAGGAAAAAATACATTACAAAGTCCTCTTCTAGTACTTAGGGTATTTTAGAATCGCAGTGATTTGGCTGGCGACCAGTAAGACCTTGTTTTAAAGCGTCTGTGGTAGATGCGTTTACAAGCGGTCTATTTGAGGGATGTGTGATCCATGCTGAGGTTAAGGAATAAGGAGTGGCGGAATTCTAATTCTGACCTTCTTGCAGGTTTCTTTGCACATGCATGTGCAACGCTATAGAGGATAAAAGAACATTTCTAAGACTGCAAAGTGGAGCACACAAAAATTAGTAAATTCCCATGCTGAGTTAATCTAGCCCCCCTTGGAGTATGCTGTATGGTTCTCTAAGACTCCTGGTTACGCTTCTCTGATTTTTTTCTTCATTAGATTCCTGTCTTGTTTGGTCTCCTGGACAAATACCTGTCACTTAGGAAACAGTATTTATTATTTTTCCCCTCCTAATTATTCAGTGCGAACTTTATTTCTTGCACAATTAAACTTCTTTCTAATTGCAGCAATATTAATCATTCACGGGCCATGGTGGTTCCAGCACCAAGGACTTCAGGGCAGCAATAGAGTTCAGCTAAGGCAAACAAATTGATGGGTTTGAATGGTCCGGTGGATCTTTCCCACCACCCTATTTCATCTCCTACAAAGCTGACAGATCACTTTAGCTAGCATTCATGCTAACCATCTCTCTGCATCTGATCGGTGTTTTAGGGATTGGGGTAGAAGTTGCTCTCAAGATGTGATATTGCAAAAGAAGAGAAGAAATGTCTCAGCCCCTCGCTGGCCCTTAGAGCAGAAGTTGGAGAGCTGTTCACTAGGCAGGGTGCATGAATGTCCCCATCCAACATTCCATGGAGCCACTGACAGTCTTTTCCTTGATTTCAGCAGACTCTGGGTAGTTGAACAAAGTACCTTAGGAACAACTCTGGTATTAGCATAGAATCTTCTGCTCTGTTGCTCACATGGCTTTTGAAATAATGCCCACTGAAATCAATGGCTGTCTACAGTTAGCGTTGGATCAGGCTTGGGAAGATGCATATCTTCCAGAAATGCCATCGGATGATTTCTTTAAAAGGCATCAAACAAAGATATACAGCCGCATGGACTGATCAGGAGGAAAAAAGTCCCATCCCTCTTTTATATGGTTGGCTTCCTGCTCATATCAGCAATAATTTAGATAATTAAATTGCTTGGTTCAGTAGTTGGAAGAGGCACGATCAACAAGCTGACTCTACTAAGAAGTCATTTGTATTAGTGTTCTTGGTTATTTTTTTGCTTTTTTTTTTTTTTTTGTATGTGAAAAGCTGTGTAATCGGACACTGTCTTTCTCACCCCAGGCTAACCTCTTCCTCAGAGAGGCAGAGGAAAGACATTTAAGATCACTTTATGAATGCCAGCATAGTCAGAACATTTATATGACATATGGTGACGTTCAGTAGCAGCAGATGAACGGATGAAATTAAGCACAATAATAGTGTTGCTTAATATAATAAGATGTACAGTTCAGTGGTATAATTTAGTAAAATGTAAGTAAAAGCTCAGATATGTTAATGAGTGGACTAAAGTCCATAACTGGACATGCTTTTAAATTCAGCCTCGTATCACTGATCTTTTTACTGTCCCTGTAGGGTCTTTGAACTTTTGCTCACATGAGGTAGAAGCAGTTTTATTAAATCACGCTCCTGAAACGCTCATCTTACTATTGACTCCAGTTTTGTTTTGTTTTATTAGTATTTGTGACTGAATCCTCTGAAGGATGAAAGAGATCACAGAAAGTGTTCTGGCTTTTTCTAACTCATATAGGTTTTGCTACTGGTGACATCTCTTAAACCAGGACAGGGCAGCAGTCTTTGGAGAGGCCTGAGATAGGGAATATCCAGTGCATGTGCTTAAATTGCTTGTCCTAGAAAGGCCATGAAGTTTTCTTCTCTGCCACATTCTTTGTATCTGCCCATTTTTTCCCTTCATTTTTTTCAAAATGCCATTTCTAAACAAACAGTTTTGCTTCTGTTCTTTCACACAAGTTTTCCCTCCTTATCCCTTGAATTATAAGGATGCAACAGCATTATCTGAGAAGCAAGGTTAGAACAAATTCACTATATGTTCCCTCAGGATCAGGCTTTGGCAGAACAAAGACAAGGCAGGATAGGAAACACCGTTGGCTTATGCACAGTGGATGGGGGGTTTGTTTTCTAAATAAACTGATGTCAGGATATTCTTTGACTTTGGCTTATTCAGGAATAAAGCCCATGATAAAATGCCCATGCTATAGCCATAGCCCAGCTATGCAGTCCCATCCTGGACATGTATGTGATTCTTTGGGAAGCAGAGCCCTAGCTCTGTTCCCAGCCTCATGAGATAAAGCTCAAGGAGACAAACCAGCGTCCTTTAAATTGCAGGAGTGCAAGGGAAACTCAACAGTGAGAAAAGTATTAAAATACATTTAAGATGAGAAGACCCTTCAGCTTTTTTCTAATGCTGCTTTTTATGAGCATACATTTCCCAAAGAGCGTTTACTTACTGTTGCAATGTAGAGAAGCCTTATCAAGGATGCTCGCTGACCTAAAACTCTATACTGCTCCCCCTTAAAAAGCTATACTTGAAGCTGAAAGTTATATAGAGCTTGTGTCTATCTTCTGCATATTGTTTGTTCAGCTGTGAGGCAGTATGAATAGCTTAGTACTATGCCTGTATTTCACATGTAAAGAGCTTATTTTAACATTTACCAGCATGCTTCTCAGCCTGGATGCCATTCCTACATCATGTTTGAGCATGTAGGCAGAATTATTCACCTCTTTTTTTCCTATTTTACTATTAAAAACAGAGCCTCAGACATGGAGTCGCAGTTTGGTAATAAACTCGGACATGATGGCATTTGCAAGTTCTTTTTGCAATATGACTTAATGCATTGCAGTGTGTCACAAGGGAATCCCAAAATTCTATTTGTGAGATAAAAACAAAAAAGCAGGTATTTGTAAAGGATGTCCATTGACTTAGGCTACTTTGATTATTCCCACACGATAGGCTAAACTAAAAATAATAGTAACAAAAAAGTCCACGTTGGCCATTTAGAAATAGGGTCAACTAAACAGGATTTCTTATTCTTGGATCACTCTGAAACCTAAACTGTCCCACTTTTGGCTCCTTTTCCACCCTGTCTCCTGGAAGGGGAAATAAATGTTGATCAGCTGCTGTCATCTCAAACTGTGCTCGGCCTCACAGTGACAGACTGAGGTGGGAAAGAAACCAGTGTGGAAAACCCATCACTAAAAATGCTTTATCTCCAAGCCTTCTTCTAATACCTCTGAAGACTTCCTTGCTGCGATATGAGTGCTGTCGATGTGAATGAGGTAATTTTCACTGACTGATATATCCATACATAAAGTAGTAGCAAGTTAAGAGACTTGGTTCAATTCTTTGTGCTATAAAAATGGATAAAATTATGTATTTTGGCCTGAATACAAGAATAATATTGACCCACAAATGTGTATTAAAGCCACCACGGATTATGATTTTAAGCAGATGTTCTGATTTGATTTGGTTTTTTTTCCCCACCATTTTTAGCCTAAATGACTGTTCTGAGACATCTTTCAGCATTCATAATGCAGCAATGAGCTCTTGAAGAGTTTTGGCAAGGAGTGGAGAAGAATGACACCTTAGAGACACTTTTCTGGGACCTGATCATGTAGGTAGTCCTGCTGGGGCAGGAGTCATCCGTTTCCCAAGTGAGCCATGTCCACCAAGCTCCCTGTCACACTGCACCCGCTGCTTGTCGAGCCAGCATCAATCCATCCTGCCGCTGTGCTGACTGACGACACCAGCCAGTGCTCTGCTCCTTTTATCCTGGCCTTATGTGGGTTTGCAGCTGGCAATGACTGTTTTTAATAATATATTTACAAAACTTTGCAGCCATGCAAGCCCAGACACAGAGACAGGACCTTTTGAGCTCCCAGCACTAGAGGTGCAGAATGCTGCATGGCAGATCTGGTTTCCCATCTCTCGCTACCGCTACTAACTTGCTCTCCCATCACCGGTACCAGAAAACAATGTTTGCTAAATAATACACAGGAGGAAACACTTGGCTCCCATAGCTATTTTGAGTAATGCTTGTCCTGATCCCTCGGCAGGCAGCTGCCTGATCGGTATTGCAGTAATGTACTTATTTAAAATGAAATTCTAACTGCTGTAGGGCACGGTGATGTTTTCATGCCCTGTTTACCCTGCAACCTTTTCCAGCTGGCTCAAACCTGAGCACCTCACTGTCTTGTAGGGACATCATCTGGCTGAGGTGTAAACTACAGCACCTGCTCGTGCCCTTTGGATTTAGGGATCGTACTTGAATAAGCATGCATTTTTTTTTATAAAAAAATCCACTGCTGGCAGATACTTCCCACAAGTACCACGAGTGCGGGGTTTATTAGATTTATTGCTTTTCTTCTTGTCTGCATATGAGATGGACTTCTAAAAATAGTTGAGCCTGTATTTTGTCCCGGGAATAAAGATTTACAGCTACATCTCAGCAACTACATAAGATTTCCCCCTTTTTATTTCGTAAAGCAGCATGACATGTACTTTATTTTCTGAGATACATGGTAGAGATAGTCCCAACATTTGACTCATCAGGACTGGTTTTGAACAAATGCTGACACCACCATTCTTTTTGTCTGTGATTCCCACAGAACCCTATTGCTTTGAAAAGAAATATCCTAGAATGCATAATCAACCCTGCAGCAATGATCTACAACATACAGTATCCCCTTCAAAAAGAATACCCTCTTTTACCCAGCTATCAACAGTGAGAAGCTGACGTGCATGCTAAAAGACAGAGGAAGCAGAAATACCCTAAGAAAATGGGCAAAAGAACCTGTGCATTAGAGAGGAAAAGACAGATTCAGGAGCTGGGAGAAAGTTTTCCAAAATGATTCCTTAGGCAGTAAGAGCTACTAAGTGGAAACTGTTTTCTCCTGTGTGCGTAGACAGTAGGTAGAACTGCAATGATGTCATAATCTAATAAAAAATGAAACTGCAGCAATAAGTAAACAATAAAATAAAAAAATAAAAAAGGGTTGATCTAGTGTTAGAAAACGTAACTGATTTTTTAACACTGCAGTCACTTTGCCTGGCTTGTTATAATACTGGCTGACTTCAGTGGCTTCAGTCAAGGTAAACAAACCAATGACCTTAAAGTGATGATCATCCACCTGAGTTTTTGCACTTCTTAAAATTAAATAGTTGAAAAAAAGTGTTTTGAAACTGTTGAGTTTACTGTTACAGACAAGGGCCGATGGCAACAAACATGTATATGAAAACAACCCTGTATTTTTAGCCTTTGTCGTTTTTGAGGCTCCAGAACTGAGAGCAGCAATGGGTGAAATGGCAACCGGTTGTGTGTGATTTACAGTGGTTTGTATCTCGGTTCAGCGTTGTGTATCTCCTAATGATGAATGTGTGGGAGGGCCAGGTCAAGAATGGTTTCCACTCCAGTGCATTGATTGTGTAGTTGGCAGTGGGCTCAATTAAAGTATAATATTCTGGTAATCTCTCTCCTGTTCCCATTCACTGCTGCACACTGAATAGAGCCAGTGAGAGACTATAGCTTTTGAAAAGTAGGTGAACTCCTGCCTCTTTGTCTGAGTGGTTTCTGTATAGTCAAGTAAAATGACAGGCAGAAGAGACAACTCTCCAAAACATTGCTCCCATGACTTGCATCATTACTGACGTTTGTGTTTCTATGAGATAACACTTGCTTTTTATTTTCCTTTCTAGGCCACAGACTGGGTTTCTAACAAGCTTCTAGTGACCACGGAGAAAAGACAAGCTGATGTGAGAAAGGAGATATGGATATGTCTACTATGGGAAGATGCTGCGTGCCCCATCTCCTGATTCTTCTCACACTTGTGTTCAGCGGGGAGAGAACTGAGGCACAAAGAGCAGGTACACGCTGTTCAGCTTACTGCCTCGTGCTAAGTAGCTGCTGGGGCTTTTACATGCCTGAGAAGCACTCATTGCTAGGAGTAAAACAATAAAAAAAAACAACAGCAAGACATTTACTGCTGAAAAAACATAAAGCAGACCTTAGGGATGGAGATAGTTTAGGGATCAAGGTTATGATTTACCTAGGGTCACTTGTTCTGCTGCAGGCTTAGAAAGATTAGCATGGCTACCCACAGCAAAGGAAGCAGCACACAGCTTACTCCAGATCTGCTTCATCTACCCCCCACTGGAATGGAGATCTCTTCTTCCATGGCCTTCAGTGGGTGTCAGATTAGACCTGGTGAATCTTCTGTCTGGCTGAGACTTTCCTAGTGATCTAAACATGGCCAGGGCACTGTTCATACCCTCTCTTGGTTCATACTGTCTAGTGGCCAGCATGGTCCCTGGCGTGGCTTTTCCCCTGTGCTGATGAGCAGTCCCCTCCAAATGCCACAGAATGTATCAGAGGATAGTGCAGCTGAGGGACTGTTCCTATAGGCAGCCTTGACAAAGACAGGTTGGGTTTTGGGGGGTAGGTAGTGGCGAGAGTTGAGTTACCTGGGTGTGACTGATGCTACACCACAGGGACAGAAAATGATTGTAGACCCACTCAGTTTCTTGGTATAAAAGCCCAAAGGTACTTTGAGACGGAGGCTTTCTGTCTCTTTTTCTAGGAGAGGTGATATTCTGTGGGCTTGGGTAATTTATAAGAAAGGTTTTTTTAGACCTTTTCTCACTCTGAGGAATAGCTTCTTTACAGTTATGGGATCTGTATAAGGTTTTTTGGGCAAAGTTTACCAGGGATAAGTACTTAGTAACAAAACAAAGTGAGATCTCACCTTTTTTGTCATAGGAACATTATGGTGGCACCATTTATATGTTGTGTGATTTATATATTGTGTGATTACTTTAAATAATTTTGGTCTTATGACTTGTTTGTGAACTATTTTTAATGGCAATATGCAAAACAGTTGACTAAGTGTCTGAGTGGATGAACACAGCTGGCATTATGCTTCCAGAGAATATTCCTGTAGCTACAAAACTGAAAGTTCACTTTCTATGAATTATCTCTCTCCTACATTCCCTTAACATGACCTCTTTCTGCCAGTAAACAATATTATTATAGCATTCTTGGAAAAAAATCAATTTTGTCCAGCAGTGGACATTACTGTGCAAAAAATGTAGATTAATATTTACTAAAAGCTTTTCTGCAGCATTTCATCTCACTGCCATCACGTCTGTAAGCAAGCAAAGAATCACTGACTCTAAGAAAATGACCCTGCAAGACCATCTTTTTCTTCCCTGCAATACTGCCTGAACAGGCATCACTTTTTAAAACCTTAAGCCTCTCTTGTTTTCAGGCTCATCGCCCTTGAACACAGACAGGATTCATTCTGTCTGTTCTGTTTGTTTTTAAATTGCAGTCATCTCACCTGCTGAGAGTCATTAAAATAAGCAACAGGAAGGTCTGTACTGTGTGGATTTTATACTCAAATCTTTATATTCTGTAGTTAGTCTCACCTAATTAATAGTTTTTCAGACAGAATAGATTAATTATGAATATTTTTTGAGGGGGTAAATAGAGATTTCTTGCTTCTATCTTTTATATTCTGCAAAAATCAAGCAGAACTACACTTGACAGTCTAGCTGATACACACAGATATAATATAACTTACATACCATAATATAAAATTATATACATACTGTCAACACCACACTGATTACTTTTGAAAGATTTTTTCCAGCCAGACCTTTCTTGCTCTGTTGTTAGAAACAAGCATTTCCTCACTCAAAAAATGCCATCATAGAACATGATCCTACACGGACAGGTGTGCTGGTTTTGGCTGGGATAGAGTTCATTTTTTTCCTAGTAGCTGGTATGGGGCTGTGCTTTGGATTTCTGCTGGAAATAGTGTTGATAACACAGGGATGTTTTTATTATTGCTCAGCAGTGCTGATACAGAGCCCAGGGCTTTGTTGCTTCTCACACCGCCACAACAACAGCAAATACGCTGAGGGGGCACAAGGAGTTGGGAGGGGACACAGCTGGGACAGCTGACCCCTACTGACCCAAAGTATGTGTCATACCATATGACATCATGGTCAGCAATAAAACTAGGGGGACAGTTGGCTGTGGGCCACTGCTTGGGGACTCGTTGGGCAATGGTCTGTTGGTGGGGAGCAATTGTTTTCATTTGCATCGCTTGTCTTTCTTGGGTTTTATTGCTCTCTCTTTGTTATTTTCCTTGTCATTACAATTTCTTTCTTCCTTCCTCCTTCCTCCTCCTTCCTCCTCCTTCCTCCTCCTTCCTCCTCCTTCCTCCTCCTTCCTCCTCCTTCCTCCTCCT
>JAVJGJ010000037.1:3298044-3323208 GCA_035590215.1 Microhierax caerulescens | reverse complement strand
GCGGCGACGCTGGCAGGCGGCGGCCGCAGGGGAGCGGGCCCGGCCGTCGCTGCTCTCGGCTCCCGGTGTGGCGGAGCAGGCAGCCGCAGGCAGGGCCCTGCCGGCTCTGCCGAGCGGGCCCCAGCCCTCCGCAACCCGGTGGTCAGGAGGAGCTGGGCCCGTTCTCCTCTCCCTGCCCTCCTGAGCCCCCACTTCCCGACGGGGCGCATGTCCGAGCAGTCCCCACCGCCCAGCGCTGCCATGACCGTCCCGCATCCCGCTTCTCCCGCTGGCAGGCGCGCAGGGCAGCCCTTTGCGCCTCCCGCGACGCGGTGCGAACCGGCCGGCCGCACGCTGGCCCCGGCCGCCAACCGGCCTTTCCTTGCCGGTCCTGCCGCTCGGCAGCCGTCGGAGCTGGGCTGAGCCGCTCCCGGGCGTGCCAGGGAGCAAACCCAAAGCCCCCCTTGCCGTCTGCTTTGTGCGCTGTTGCTGCAGCTGGTGGTGGTGGTGCGCTTGGGAAAGGTGCAGGAGACGGGGTCGTGCTCGGTTATTTACTACTGGAGCTGCCCTTTTAAATTAACGAATTGTAATGACTCCCGATGAGACATGGGACGGGCGCAGGGGGATGTGTCTGGCCGTACCTGCACGCACAAAGCGCTTAATCCGCACGTTAAACGGATGTTCAGAACGTCGGTCTGTAACTGGTGCGTTAGCTACATGTATAGGTATCATCTCCGTAAATCGCCGCGTGGTTGTGTGTTTTGTTGTTTTTTTTTTTTTAATTTTATTTCATTTTCGAGAAATGATCCCGTGGTCAATTGCAAAGAGCGGTACTCTAGCAGGAATTCAAAATCGGGCAGGAAGGTGGTGGTGAGGAAACCGAAGAGCAGTTTAGACCTTTGCCAAATTGCGAAAAGCAGCGGTGCAGTGCTGGGACGCATGTTTTGTCCTGTTACGACCTTTTTTTTTTTTTAAAAAAAATAAAAGCAGCAAAAAGGCATCCAGCACAAGGTCACCGCGGAGGGACCGCTTGGTATAGAACCAGTTTTTGCCTTCCCATCCTTTTCCCCGCTCGCTCCCCAGTATAGAGACCGAAAACGGAGAATAAAAATCCTTCTCTTGAACGCGCCACAGTTAAGAGATGCCAAAGAAAAAACCCCTGAGGTCGAAGGAAAACTGGCAGCAGAATTCTGTAAAGGTTCCCAGCCCTCTGCAGAGATGTGTGAACTAATGTTCAGATGTACCAGCAAGGCTCCCAGTGAATCACTGTAAGCAAAAAATAGTTCCCAGCAATACAAAAATACCTTGTCATAAAAGCACTTTAATACCTTTTTTTTTTTTTTTAAAAAAAAAGCATACACCGCCGAAGACCCGCCACCCGCAGCCCACGACCACTTTCCCGCGGCGCTGCGAAGGGGGCAGCCCTGGGTGCGGCTGGGCAGGCGGAGCTCTCCCCCTCCCCTCCGCCACCCGCCGCGGCCCCGGGGCTGGGACACACACACACACACATCACTGGGCACGGGGGGACCCCCACGGGTGGGCGGCGGCAGCCTGCAGGGCACAGCCGCAGCCGTGAGGCCACGCGCGGGTGGCTGCGCAGCGGAACCACGCGGTGCGTATGCTGCGGGGGGACCCGGGGGACAGCTGATGCAAAGGGCACGCACCCGCGGGGAGGGGGTTTGGTGTTCTTTTAGTCTAAAAAGTAAGGCGCAGCCGCGGGGTCGTACCCGTTCGAGGGGACAAGCAGCCCAGCAGGCTCTGTATAACTGTACCCACGCGTGAAGGCGCACACGCGGGGGGGACCGGCAACGTGTGCCTGTTGCCACGCGTCCCCCGCGCCGCGGGCAGCTCCGCGCCTCCCCACGGACGGGGCGTCCACCACCTCCTCGGCGCCGGTTTGTGCCGGGGGAGTCCCGAGACTGTGCGTGGGGTCTGGAGAGCCTCACACGCGTGGGGCGCGCTAGGAGCGCCTGCAGCAGGGGCATCTCCCCCTCTCCGCTACTCCCCCTCCTCACGCTGCGGGGGCGCGGGCCCGGTGCACCTGCCGGAGGGGGTGCCAAGTGGCGGCCGGGCTCCCACGTTTCTCTTTCCCCGTGTGACGGGGCTCCGGCGGGCTGCCCCGAAGGAGGTGCAGCCCGGGTGCGCAGCGCTCCGCGCCTCTCCGCGCCGCGCATTTTCCACTGCACCTCTGGCAAAGGCAGCCTGTCACGCCGAGGCGTACGAAGAGCCCTCTCTCTCCGGTCCGGCAGCCTGGTTCCTCTCGGGCTGCTCCCGTCCGCTCCCCCGGCAGCGCTTCCATCACGGAGCCTCTCCCGGGCACCGCCGCAGCCGCGGGGCGGGGGGCTGGGGGCTTCAGGAGAGAGAGGGGACGTCCAGTAGGGAGGAGGTTGGGCCTGAGGGGGGTGGGGCCTGAGTGAGGCGAGGCTTCAAGGAGGTGGAGCCATAAGGGGAGGGAGGGGTCTCAAGGGGGCGGGGCCTGAGATGTGGGCGGGGCTTGCTGACGCCCCTCCCCCCCAGGGCCCAGCCGTGCGGGGCGAGGTGGTGCGGTACGACCCCGCCCCCGGCCCCGCGGGGGGCCCGGCCCGTGCTGCGGGGGGGGAGCTGCTCCTCCGGGGGCTCCACGGGCCGGGGGCGCGGCCCGCCCCGCCGGGGGCTCCATGGGCTGGGGGAGAATGTCTGCTCCGGGCCTGGAGCAGCTCCGGCCCCTCCGGCGCTGCCCGGGGGGCTGCAGGGCCGCGGCTCCCACACACTCTCACTCCTCTCTTCTTCTGCAATTTGTGGGGCAGTTTTTTTCCCGCTTCTTAAATCTGTTCCCCCCGAGGCGCTGCCACCGTCGCTGATGGGCTCGGCTTGGGCCAGCGGTGGGTCCCTCTTGCAGCCGGCTGCGTTGGCTCTATGGGACACTGGGGACGCTTCTGGCGCTTTCTTACAGAAGCCACCCCTTTAGCTCCCCCGCTACCAAAACTTTGCCATGCAAATCCACTACAGAGGCTGCTAAATGGATTGGTTTCAGTGTCAGGACAAAGGGAATCAGCCATTCGTGAATATTGATAAGGAAGGGAACAGAGGAGGGAATTAGCTGAACAGCTGAGCACTGAGTGGGTAATGTGCACATATCGGGGGTCACTCAGGCAGACATGTAAGGATGTTAACAGTGACAAGGGGAATTGAGTATCCAGCTACACAGGGTGTAGCACATGGAGCTGAATTTGAAGTGGACGCAGGGGAGAAAGAGGAGGTATCATCTAAGGCAGCAAACACGGGTGCAATGGGCTGATTTCCACAACAACAGCAGTTACAGGAGATACGTCTGCCATAGCTGTGCCTGGGCAGTGTTCTTCTGATCCAAGGACTCCAGTGACATGGTCTAATATCCCTATATTCTTCATTCTGGCCCTGATGGGGGACATCTTCTCAGTGTCTGGCCTCAGTCCCTCTTGCTGCAACTGCAGCCCAATTTTGTCCTGTTTTCAATGAGTATCAAAAGTAGTTTATTCTGTTCCTCTGTGCATCAGTCTTTCCTGCTTGGAAGGCTGTTACTTACCTTCCCCAAGTCTTTTTTTTTTTCCTGGATTTAAAGTAGGGAAACCGCTTTTTGGCAGAAACAGTCTTGTCATTTTTATTTAATTAATTTATTGGTTTGCATGCAAAATATTTTTAATAGGCATGATGTTTAGATCAGATGTAAACAAACAAGAAATTCTTATCACCAAAGCCATCCCCTGAAAGAGCAGATGAGACCAGCAGAAGTATTAACATAGAGATAGGTAACTTTTTGTTATCTGAATATGTAAGGTGGAACTGTTCTGGGGGGTGATAAAGTCTGGGGGAGAACAGGACCAAGTGATTTCTTGTGTGTGTGCCACTTTTAAATTTCATGTTAACACAGCAGGAACAGGAAAGAAGTTCACTGTAAGGGCTCTGCCTTACACATATTTAGAAGGTAAAACTTTCAATAGCTGTTGTAGTTAACTTTCTGTGGTTTTAATGACAGCACCGCATAAAACAGGAACATAAAAACCATGGGGTGGGTGGAGGACGTGACAAGGGCACATGTCAGGCCACTGTTTATTTTTTGCACATTCTAAGACAAAAGCATATATTGCCACAGCCAGCTTAGGGTTTTAATAGATATAATCCTTTGTGAGCTCCTGGGAGACACATGAATCAAAAGAGTGGAAATGGTAGAAACTTTTTTTGTTGTACTGACAGTGATGAGTCTTCCAGTCTTTGTACTGCTGTACTACCAAAACGTGAAGAGTCTTGAAGTGTTACAAATACTGGACTTCATGCCAGCAGCTGTTCAGAATTACTTGTCTCAAGTCTCACTGGATGTCTGTCCGTTCCATCTTGCTATATTTGACTAAATTTATTGCTAAGGATGGGTCATTAAGTGCATAAATAGAATTTTAGCTCTTGTTTTATCTTGTGAAAGTAAGCATGACAGAATCAAAAAATTACGTGTCTGCTCAGGGAGACATCATGGCAGTTGGAGATATTTTTGCCAAACATCTCCATTACATTCTGGACTATAGTTAGCAGGCAGAAATGGGTGATGCTTTCACAGGAAGGCAGGAGAGATATATTCTGCTAAAAATTCCAGAGATGCTATATGCTTCCTAAATAGAGTTTTTGCTTATATATTGTAGACATAACAACAAGCAGCTATGGAATATTCAAAAATAAACTAGCATATGCTTCTGGTAGATTAATAGTAGGATTATGTTTGTCAAAGAGATCTAATTGCTTTAATTTCAACCCAAATTTAATTTAAAGATGGATTTGATAAGTTAGTGAATGTACAAACTTTTCAACCTGGCTTGAAATCTGTAGCACTGGTGTTTTAACACTATCATCTGACATTTAAGCCTCAATGGGGGAGGTGTTCCAGTTGTGGCCTAAAACACCTGTACCTGCTCAGAGGTAGTTGTTTCATGAAAAGACAGATTGCAGTGCTTTGGATGTTGTAATATTTGAGTTTATTTTGTTATCATTAATCCAGACAGGTGATAAGGCACAGTTTGCAAAGCTCTGCAAAAACATTCTCACTCTTTACTGGCTCCATGAAGCAGAAGCCTTGGCTTGTTGAAGACTTGGCAACCTTGGAGTACATAGTTTGTATGTGTGATTACTAAGCCTCTGCTCTACTGCAAAAATTAGACTTCATAACTTGAAAATAAATTTGGCTTTAGAGGTACAGTCTCTGCTAAGATTTAGGTCTTTTTTTCTTCAGCTAGCAATAGGAGAAACACAGGCAGACATTTCCTAAGGAAGTACTATAGGAGTATTTTGCTCATGTTGGTATACATCCAGTAATGTCTTTCACATATAATGTAGCCCTTCTACAACCAATTTTTAGTTGTCTGTGAGCTTGATGAGCTCCTTACCATGACAACTTCCTCTGCAAGTGTGTGGAATACCAAAGGACTATGTCATCATGTGAATCTCAGATGCTTTGCAAACACAAGATGATGCTGAAATGTTTCAGTGACTGGTTGATACCAAAGGTTTTTCATTTATTTAAGTTGATAGAGTGAGGCCTGGCCATAATATATCAAAAGCGGTCACATGTCCAAATGATTCATAACATTTATTTTTCTATTTGTACATGTCTTTGTTGACTTTGGGGTGGGTATGCAGTGCATAAAATATAGGTCTTACGCTACCTCTGTTCTGTTTCTGATGCAAAAAGTCTTCCAGACTTCAAGGCAACACCTTGAATACCATTCAAAATTATAGTCTAAAAGCTTCACGGATGTCTTTTTTTTGAAGTCAACTTTGCTCAGGTTCATGGTATAGTATGTTCACAGAAGAACAGTAAGCTGCTTTTTTTCTTGGCCTTCAATGTTAAAACTATCTCATGCATCTCAGAGACCATGACAAAGTCTAGGCATCTGAATTACCATATCTTGACTGATGTTTCCTAAGAGACTTATGAATAAAGTCAAATCTCACATGAGTACTGAAATATTGAAACACATCAGCACCTAGAAGTATTTGCCTGTTGATCTCAAAATTACACTTCTGTTGAGCTCTGAGATTTCACTGTAAAAGCATTCATTTCTAGATAGCTTTGCATTATACATCATGGAATAAGAAAGGAGGTAGAACTCAATAAGCTGGCAAGAGTGAGAATTCTGAAGTATTTTAATGAACTCGGTTGTGGTAGTAGTTTTAATTCTTTTAGTTTGTTGAGCATAATTCTATCTTGGGAATTTGTAGACTGCTTTTACTTCTATAGTTGAAGCATGACTTTATTTAGGTTCCTCAAAAGTTCAGCTTAGCAGTAGTTCCAGTTCTTGTTTGGTCTTATTGCAAGAACTTTTTCATCATTGGGATTACTTGTAAAAACTTCTTACAAATGTTAGCATAGCTTCTTGTCATCTGGCAGAACTTGGTACATGCGACAAATGCACCTATTAATTTATCTGGAAAAATCTGTGGCACCCATCTCCATGTTGAATGCAGAGAAGGCTGAGGTATTTTTGGAGTGTACCTTACGTTTAGCAGACTGGTTAGTTTGATTAGCACAATACATCCCATGAAGATAACCTAACTCTTGTTCTTTTAGCTCATGTACACCTGCCACCGGTACCGTTCTTAGTGGAATATTTCACGTTTGGTTGCTTAAGTATGTCCAGGCTAAGTGCAGCCGCTAACATTTTGATTCTCACTTGAAAATCTCGTCACTTCCAGATGGTTTGGGAAGTCTGCTAAAAGCTGAGCAGAAAACTGATGCTTTTTAAAAAGCTGCAGCTAGGCAATGACCAGCTGATGTCACTGCTGATATCTCCTGTTGCTTCTTGATGCTTTTCCACAGCTGCAGTGGTGACTTTCTCAAACTCTGTAACATCTCCAACTTCCAGAAATCATTCATGTCACAGATGACAGGATTGCACATCCTTTCATCACCACATTTGCTGGCTAACTGCAGTTTCCTGCAAAGGCGTAAAAGGCCTGTGATGGAATTTCCAACTGATTTATCTTTTGCTTGAAAGAGAAGAAAAAATTTCACTTTTCATGGGTGACATGCTGGGAGGAGATAAAATATTTGATGGATTTAGCGGTGATGACAGTATGCAGCTTTCTTCTGCCATTGGGTGGGTTAAAGTGCAGCCTGGTATCTTGGATTATGGCTCCAGGAAGCGAAGATATTAATTTTCTCTTATAGCATTTTTTTTTTCAAATCAAATGCCTGAAACTCTCAGATCTGATTTGCCACTTGGTCCAATCATTACCAGCTTAGAGCAAGACAGTGGCAGAGCTGGTGTCCGGCAGCAGAAATCCTTCAGCTCAGGGAGTGTGCAGTGGCTGCTGGTTGGTCCTCGGCTCCTCCACAGATCATGTAGAAGTGACTGCTTTCCCAGGTCATGACTACAGTTCTGTTCTGCCACTGTGTAATCTCCATGTTCATTTACATTTTGTGCATCCAAAGAAGGGCAATGAAGCTGGTGAAGGGTCTGGAGCACAAGTCTTGTGAGGAGCAGCTGAGGGAACTGGGATTGTTTAGCCTGGGGAGGAGACTCAGGGGGGACCTTGTCACTCTCTACAACTACCTGAAAGGAGGCTGTGGTGAGGTGGGTGTTGGTCTCTTCTCCCAAGCAACAAGTGATAGAACAAGATGTAATAGCCTCAAGTTGTGCCAGGGGAGGTTTATATTGGGTATGAGGAAAAATTTCTTCACCAAAAGTGTTGCCAAGCCTTGGAACAGGCTGCCCAGGGAAGTGATTGAGTCACCATTCCTGGAGGTATTTAAAAGACATGTAGATGTGGTGCTTAGTGACCTGGTTTAGCAGTGGACTTGGCGTTACTAGGTTAATGGTTTGACTGGATGATCTTAAAGGTCTTTTCCAACCTCAACTGTTCTATGATTTTATGATTCTAGTTACTGTTTTGCTTGAGACTCTGAAATTTATTCTGAGATTAGCAACAGTGCTGTTTTATGACCAGTTAATACCAGACCCACTTCTAAAAAGGGAAGTCTTACTCCTCCTAAATTCCTTATCTGCCAGCACAGGCATTTATGTGGCCCCACCATGAACCACAGCAGTGAGCTAATAAATGTTCTTGTTTTCTTTCCTGGATTAGTTTTTACTCAGATTTAGTTCACCATGGAGCCACATGGACGTTTGCTGTCCCAGGGGAGGAACTGGCACAAGGTGAGAACAAATTCACTAGGAGTGGGAGGAAGACCTGGTCCTTTGGTACAGTGCTAGTTCATATCAGCTTGATGAACGTTAGCTAAGGACTTCAGAAAGCTGAGGAAAATCCTCTTGTGTGCTCCCACCATAAATGTCAGCCTGTACTCTGCTACCCTCTGGTTGAAGTGTTCACACAGTACATTGCTAGGCAGGTTCTTCCCATTCAGACTCCACTACTAGGCTTCAGTGCAGCTTGCTTGCCTTGAATAAACAGCTTGTTTAACAAAAGTATCCCACTGCAGACGGATCTCTTCATGATTCTGTTCCATTTTCCTTAAATAGGTTTTTCAGTATGCATAACTATTGCTGCTTTACTACTGACTTAGCCTCTAGTTGCTTAGGGGTGTAGCTGTAATGACAGAGCTCTTCCTCCTCGAACACACACTGTGTATGGCTGGGGTCATTGGTGGGTGGGATGAGCAAGGGGGCCACCACCTTCGCTTCGATGCAGACTCTGTCAGTGTCTCCAGGCAGCAGCCTGATACTATTTCTGTGATCCTGCACCCAGGTCATTTCTCTCCCCAGAATGGATTTTAACTCTGTTACAGTTTTGGAAAGTGATTTATCAATTTATTTTTCTTTCCTTGTACTTTGGAAAAAGTAATGTCTTAGGCATTGCCCTCAGGTGAGGAGGAAATTTAGCCTTGCAGCAACTGTGGCCAGATTTCTTCTTTTTGCTGAGGGAGCAAAGGTATGAATCCAACAGTCATCCAAACAACAGTGTTTCAGAAATATGTCTGTGGCAGAAAGTGGTGTTACTTCTACTCTTTTTGATACAGCCAAGAAAAGGAGGCTGTTCCAAACCTGAAGTTTTGTACAGACCACTGGCAACCTTAATAAGGGACTCTGAAGGTAGAAATACAATAAAATGAGATTGATTAAACCTTTTGCACTTTTACTGTTTTTATCTCTAGCTTCTTTCTTTAGCACTTACATACAAATAGTAGCATCATAAAACATGGGCAATCACTTTACATAAAGCAGTGAATCTCTGGGCTGCCAACAATTGTCTTGTCCGAAATCACAGAATCTAGCTGGATGGTAACATCTCCCCTTGCTTATAATAGTTTTTCTTGCATTTCAGACAAGAAATCTCTGTGAACAATGTTTGATGTACAGTAAAACTAATTGTAAAGGCAGAGAGAAGATTAGACTCATGACAAATAAAAGTAAGTCCCAAACGTTAAAAAGAAACATTGAGACAAACAGGAAAAGTATGGGTCTCAGTGGCAGGAGAAATTACATCTTATGAAAAAGTAATGTGCCGTTTAGAGAACAAAAAGAGGAAAAATATGATGGCTATGGGAGCCGTTTCTAAATAGTGTAGGAATGAAAGAGAAATACAGAAATAGGAACAGGCAAAAAACTGGAACATATTGTCATGTGCTGAAAGTTATTAGTAGCTTGTTTTTCAACACCGCCTGCAGCCCTCATTGGTTTTGCAGGAGCTGTGGGTGCTCAGTACTTTCAAGATTAGGCCATGGAGCCCAGTACTTACACAGCTGCAATCAGGAGGCTTTCTGCCTGCTCCGGTGGAGTCCAAATGGCGGGGTGAAAGAGATGACTTATCCTTGGGGCAGCAGTGTCTATCTTGGTGTTTGCTTGCTGATGAACTGATTAGGAATGCTCAGTAGAAAGAATAACCTCTGAAGTTGGGCAGACACTCAGCAGGAGACTAAGGCAAGGCACACAAAAACCTCTGAGGTTTCAGGTTTAGTTACAAGCTTTTCTGTCCAAGAAAAACAGAGAGATGGGGAAAAAAACGTCGCCACATGTCTTTCACAAAACTAAAATGTTTTCAACCTCAGCAGCTTTTGTGCAGTCAGGGCTTTCTTTCTCTGTCATGAACAGCCCCTAAACTGACTTCAGACTGAAAGGACACCACTAACAATGTTCTATGCCTGCCTTTTTCCCTCCCTGCCCCCCCTTCCTTTTAATTTTTTGCATATTATGTGACTATTCCCATAAAAACCTAATAGTACCTTTCAGCACAGGCTGTAAATGGTGCTAGACCATCACCTGCCCTGGATAGGTCTACCTACCTGTAAATTGAAGATTTCCTTTTCTCTCCCTCAGTTTGGGGATGCACTTATATTTAGGATAGGGAAAACCAAGTCTGGAAAGATGCTATGGAGATATAAACCCAGTTCTGCTGATGGAGCTGGTAGAATTTATTACAAGTGACAGTGAAATGTGAATGTTTGTCAAAGCATGCAAAACCCCATGCAATGCATTAAAGGTCCCATCATAACCTACTTTTCCTGAAGTCCAGTGGTTTTCCTGAATCCTACAGCTTCTTAAGAAATTAACGTTGCTCTAAACTCCCTATAGCAATGGTGGGCTTAGTCTCTCATGGCTGGGTGTTGTTTTTTTTCTCCTGGCTCCATGTATTCAAACCTCAAAGTCTTGTGATGGTTAACTGCAATGAGAGCTGCAGATCCTAACATTTCAGGTAATGAGGGAGCTTGGAAGTACCACGAGGGGTGCTGGGTCTTATGGCAGGGACACAGCTGTTGCTGGTCACAGGCTGCCTGAGACACTTGGGCAAAAAAGTTTAGCACAAAAACTCTGGCCTGGGTAAATAGCTACTTTCTCATCAAATGGCTTCACTGGAAAATTTGTGACCTGTGGCGGTATCGTATCAAGGTCTCCACTGAGGCAAAGTTTGTCATTTAAATGTTTAAGGGATTATTTTGAAGCTGTAGGTAGATCTCTAATACATGTAAACGTTGCATGGACAGTGCAAAAGAGAACTTCGTATTGTTACTGGAGTTCAAACTCAAATGACATAACCATTTCCTTTTTCATTCTGTGGTAATGTGAAGTGGTGCATCCTTTCTTCTGTGGAAGTTTGTAAAGGTTATCAGCCCTTTCTGCCACTGAATTTCAACTTCTTGTTTGGTTTTCAAATGAACTAAGTCAACAGGCAAAATTGAATTATAATGTGCCAGTCTGCTGAGAATATTTCTTCCCCAGTGGTAGAGCTGCAGCATGGTTTAGCTGGTGGGCTATTTTTGGTAGTAAATTGTAGGGTTAGTGTTTCAATCCCATCAAGCTCTGTACAAGTTACAGCCAAATTCCAAATTCCTTTTCAAAACAGTAATCTTGTTTATAATGTGAAACAAAAACAGTGGGAGCATTTTGAAGCCCTAGGAGAACTGCTTTTTGATAAAGTACTAATTAGATTCTTTAAAATGCAAATAAGAGATTGTAACAAGCTCTGCTGTATTAATGTAGTTACAAATGATGGAGAACAGTCCAGAGTTCTGTATAAAATGCATTTCAACGTGCTCTCCATTTTGGGAACTGTGAGTACCACTGCTAATGCTGACCAGGAGTAGGGAGGATATCTTTCAGGGAAGGTAGCTCAGTTGGCTACTGTGTTTGTTGTTGCTTGCTGTAATAAATTTTTGAATAGAAGCCTTGTGTGATGTCAGGTTTCAGAACTCTGTTCATTTTCTTACAGCTTAGTAGTCAATGCTTAGTGTCAGTTTGGCTAGAACTTGATCCATACTCTAGGAAATTGAGAAATTTGTATATAAAATACATATATATGTGCGTATGTGTGGGTGTGTATAAGACATTCATTTCGGCATATATTTTTTTATATATATATATAAACTCTGGAAAATAAAGCTGTGTTCTTTCAGCCTGAAGCAGCAGTCTTTTTTTTTTTACAGTGAGGTAGATAAAAAGCCATAACATGTTAAAGCCCTAGTGAAGATGAAATACAGGACATTTTTACTGCAGTGTAACTGCACACGATCAACCCAAACTACCACCTCTGGGTGAGACTTCATTTAGCTACTCTGCAGCAGAAATCACTGTACTTTGTTCCTCCAGGGTTTTATAGCAAGATGGATAAGCATATATTAGTTATCTACTATAGAAACCTCTCATTT
The DNA here is from genome assembly GCA_035590215.1 of Microhierax caerulescens. Lineage (NCBI taxonomy): Eukaryota > Metazoa > Chordata > Aves > Falconiformes > Falconidae > Microhierax > Microhierax caerulescens. The sequence goes on along the minus strand of JAVJGJ010000037.1, from coordinate 3,311,126 downwards.
TTGGCAGTGAAGACATAACATCTCTGCAAGAGGCTGCAATACTAATATGACACAAGTAGGATGGTGCAGCAAAATTTTAGTCACTAGTGCTAACGCTTTCTGGCAAATGACTCTAATAGCTTGAGGGTGTTTCTGAGTTTAAAACAGATGTTGGATCAGAACTAAAATCCATAAATTGAATTAAACAATATTGTGTCTTTATATTCAGGTATCTTCAATGGGATTAATATCCTCTTAACTGCAGTGGCCTGAGAATTATTTGTCTAGCCTCTTTTGATAATCACTGGAAAGGAATAGACACTTCCAGAGAGTGATTCATCCTTTTTGAAGAAGACTCTCCGAGACAGGCAGTGTGATTCAACCTCTGAGTGCCTATCTCTTTTCATTAACGTTTAAGAGAACTTAGATAACTTGCTTGCACCAGATTCCTCACTTTGACAGCCAAAAGCAGAAGTTAAATCTTTCCCCGCCACGCTCTAGGGATACAGGAATATTTGGTTCCTTATGCCAGTAAATCAGTCTGTTGGGATTTACATTACTGATGCATGTATAGACCAGCGTAGTTGCAAGTTGAGGTGCGTGTGTTGCATTTCCCATCTAGCTACCTGATGCTGCGGTATTTGTGCAGTTGCAAGACAATGCCAGTTTAGAGAAGTATAGTCAAGTACTACCATATGTTTTGGGTCAAATATTGTCCTGCTAAATTTACTTCATCGCTAAGGGAGTACTTCTGTGAGAAGAATGATTTCCTCTCCTTTATCCTGGGCTGCTTCCTAAACGTTGTGATAAATTGGCCCTTGAAGTGAAGCGCATTGTGATACTACCTGCCGTAGGATCTGTTGACTCATTATAGCAAGAGGATAATGCTTTAAAAAACAATGGCTGAAATACAATTAAGAGTAATAGAGAAGGAGACAGCTTTTAAATTAATGTCCTTGAAAGACACCTTTGCTGCAAATAACCTGTTTTGTGGTTAATTGAAGTATGAAGGTTGCATCCTGAGACAGGCCTGCAGAACCACTCTTTGCTTAATGATCTTTCCAGTTTTCACTGTATCAAAGTCAGATCCCCAAACCAACTGTAGTCTACTGGAATCAAACTGGGAAGGATGCCAGCTCAGACCATCTCGTATGTTAACCAAGGCTGTGTTACTGGTGCATACTGATAGTCCTCCCATACAGACAAGCTAAGAATTCACTTGTAGGACCTGGTGAAAAAAACACCGTGGAAGAGCTGCTGGTGCAGCCTGTGGGTTTGGGGCTATGAACAGGACTGGAAAGCTAGCAAATTACTTGGAACCAGTGGAGTTCCTAAGTATGGGTTTGGGTGATTCAAAAATCTATACTAAAGTTTTTGGTGAGTACCCTGTGGGTGTCATTTGCAGAACTGTCCATGTGAACAGTGGCTCTGCAGTAGTATCTGCTGGAAGACAGCATGGTTTGTTTTGGTTATTTTGACTTGTATATAAGCATCACACACTTAATAAGGTTTATAACAGAGAGGGAATGTGCTTAGGGCTAACAGTCCCAGGGGACTGAAGTGATCCAGACCAGCCTTTGAGTCTCAGATTCCTGAAACCCAGTCTCAGTCTTTTCTGGTGCAACATGCTGCACGGCTCCAGCAGAGGTAGAAGACATCTGCTTGGCACTTTGGAAAGGTCACTTCAGTGTCAAAGCTAAGAAGCTTGGATATCCATTTTTTTCAATTCCTGCCAGGGTATTTCCCTATCTATTTTGGCAGTGCTCAGCCCCAAGAGTCTTGTTAGGGTACAGACACTGGACATCATGCTCCTGTCCTAGTCCAGCTTATCGACAACCTGCAATCACGACTCCCCTTCCAGAGAAATGACCTTCCTTCTACACCTGTGGCCCTATTTATTCAGAGCTCACTGCTTTAATGAAAAGGAGAACAGAGTATAAAGCCAGAAGAAAGTCATCATTATCTTAGCTGTAATGCATAAGCCATGAGACTTACTTGAATGGTGAGTATATAACATCTCATGAAAAAAGTCAAAGTGTCCTAGAAAATTTACTGTGTTAGTTGCAAATCAATATATTTAGGGAGGTGTCTGTTAACAATTCCTCCAAGCTATTGAAGTTCTGTGCTGGAATAGTGAGTCATGCATGTTGAGTTTTAACAAGCTGTTTAAGGACTAGTGTAAAGTTTGCAGACCTACCAAATCTTTCAAAAATCAACATAATTTCCATTAGCTTTTCCTATTTCTATCAATAAGAATAGCAGCTGATGCTTGTCTTGTTCACTTGTCTGATAAACTGTTCTTTGACTCTGTGGTGGCCTTGATAATATCCTGAAGAACTAATTTCCTGGCACTAATACTATATTTATAATGTATTTATCAGCAAATGAATATTTCCATGCTTAGAGCTTTTTATCCTGTGAGACACTGCAGTTTCACACAATGTAAGATGGTACACAGGAATCTCTCTAATTTATGGCTGGTTTAGAATCAAGGGGTTTTGTCATCTATAATCAGCAGTTTATCCCAGTGGGTGTTTGTTTGTTTGTTTTTTTTCACTATAAATCCTTTTGCATGTTATTATTTAGTTAAAAATACTGTCCTGGGTACTTGCTGACAGCACAGGAATACAGTGTAGGACCGCTAAACAAATGGAATTAGTGAATGGGTTGCTACGCCCTGCCACCACATTCAGCTCTACAAACTAGTTTTGAGTTGATTACATCTCTCAAGTAATTGGATTTTGAAGGTGGATATATTTATTTGTTTTATAGCAGGGAGTCTGTAACAAAGTCTCAGCTTTTTTTGTTGATTTTTATGGGTGCAAGCCTTAATCATAAAATGTTACACCCTGCTGAAATTTCCAAAGCCGTCTCTTGGTCTCACAGGGACAAGAAAGTTTTTCCTTGTTCAGATCCTATTTCAGATTGTTTCCTTTATTTTAGTTCTTTTAACATGAATGGTCTTAATTTAAATTATAACTAAAGCAGAAAGTTTTATTTTGGAACTCTCATCTGGAACAGGGAGTAGTTTCACTCATCTTTTTTTATTCTCAGCAATATCTCACTGCTGTTTATTTTCCATTAACTTGTAGTCCAGTAAGATAATTATTGTTTAATTAACCAAATATCTGAGAAGATATTAGACCCTGATTTGCCACAACTTTGTGCAGCTATTTACATAATTTCTGAGTTATTTCTAATGAATCCAGTGGATTTCTTAAGCTCACCCAGCAGGGCAGTAAAAGACCTTCGGAAGAACCTTTGGTTTACCTGATTTACATGTTCCACAGTTCTGTTCCTTATGGGAAACTCTGAAGATTTTCCATGAGAAGTTTGGTGCACCCAAGCATAAAGAGGATGCGTGTTGGGGCTTAGAGACCCTGGCGTTGGATCCAACCTCTTCAGTCCTGACAACTCTTGTCCTACTAGCAGGGAAGATATGTGAAACAATGTGAAAATTCTTCTTAGGAGATTGTTCCTCACTCATGGCTATATGTGGAGGTATTATGTACCAGGTGGGGTGTCCCTGCATCTTCTTAGTGTTCTCAGCACAGTCTAGCACTCATGATAGACTTGGTCTGGCTCTGTAGGTTTCCAGATAGTATTTCTGTTCATGTCTCTTCTACTGCTGAGTGACAGGCATTGACAGTGTTGTGCCAGGATGGTGCTATGTTGGTGCAGTTCAGGAGTGGTACATGAGCACTTGAGGCTGTAATTGTGCGAGGCTGGCCCTTTCATCTTCTTTTCTTTTTTCTTCTCAGTAATTGTCTTCCCTTCACCACAAAATGTATAGGAGAAAACCAGCTTTTCAGGAAAAGTGTTTTCTACCTGAAACTCCATACGGCAGTGGAATGAGAGGGAGAAATGCCAAGAAGAGCAGATAAATTTATGCCAGTAAGTTCATAGTCATTGAGATTGGTTTGTCTTGTGGTTTTCCTCCCCCCACCCACATTTCATTATAGCATAAGCTTCCAAGTAACCTGCTGGCACCAGAAAGGAATGGGGACTGAGGTCACCAAGGGCACTCTCCCCTTCATCTGCTTTGCCCAGGGAGCCACTGCCTGTTACTCAGTGGTTTCAAACAGAGTAGGAGATGAAGTTTTGATAAAGTTACTAACTGGAAAGAGCTGGCTGGTCATCTGATTGTGGATATGGGCCCTTCCTGGAGGTTACTGATGAAGGATTCCACATCTCCCATGGACCTGAGCCTGCTCCACGATCCTACCTTGAAATTAGCCTCTTTTGGAGTACAGACTCTATCCAGCATCCTTTTTTTTATCCTCTTCTTTTTATAGCAAACACTTTTTTTTTTTTTAATGTGTATATATGCTTATATATATATTTAACTGGAAGTGAATCAAGTGATTTTCTTTCAGAAAACGCAAATAAAAACTAGGGAATGGAAACCACAGGGGTGGCTAAACATGCTATTCATGCTGGGTGGATCTGTGCTCCCACAGAGGGAACGGAGTGTCCTAATTTCAGAATAGTACAGACTGAGTTTTCAGTAAATCTATAGATGTTTAATTATATAATTTTGTATGGGAATGTTGAGAATGTAGACATGTATCTGCAATGTATCTATAACTGTATAGTAATTTCTGTGGGTTTTGTTGGATTTTGTTGACATGTTGTGGATGCTTTTCCTAGGCTTGGTAAGACCTGTGAACAAACAGCTGAAATCAGCAAAAAGAAAACCAGGGTCTGGATGTTTTGCTACTCTTAGGCTGAGCTTTCCCTGTCACTTTCTGTCTGAAATGTGAGGCTGGATGCTAAGTCTGATTCTCCCTACCCTTTTGGGTTTGTAGCCGAGGAGGAACTGTGCTAGGGTGATAGCATGAAGAAGCATTTAATGTTCTCTTTCACTGAGGAGAATGTAATACAGTGCTCACTCCCCTAAGGTTCTGCCTAGTGGCATTTAACCTTCCCTGCTGGATACACTCCTTCTGCTATGGTAGCTCTTTTCAATGAAGGTGAAACATAAAGAGGTGAAATTCAACTGTGGGAGATGGATACTCTCTTAGTTAAAATGATGCTAATTAAAAAAATGAATTTGGAAGCAATTACATTTAGCAGTTTCTCTACAAGTATAAAGTAATTACTGCAAATAATGGATTAGATCTACACGTGCAGCTTTATGTTTGCCTGGACAGGTACTTTGTGATAAAAACGTAGGGTTGCTCAGTATTTGTGCAAGATGCCAAGAGACTCGTGGTGCTGTGGACATGTTACTGGCACTGCCTCCAGTATAGTCCTGTGAAACACTGTCCTGTCCTTAGCTGTTAATTGCCCAGCTCACCTTTCAAATCAGGAGAAAAGACATGCCTAAAGTCTAGTCTTGTGTCTCTGTTTTCAATGCGTAGGTCCAAACTCATTCCTGCTCAGTAGTTACAGCAGGTGTGAATCTGTCTTGTGATTCAAGACCTGTTTCTGACCAAGGGTGAATCTGGCCTTTGATCAGAACTTCACTGCCCAGAGGTAATACTGCCATTCCCTTCGTATGCTCTCAGCGTTTACTGAAAGGATTGTAGAGCCTCTCTGGAGCTTCTCACCTTTATTACATTTGCCGAACCATGATCTCAGTAACGTAGTCTGATTGAAAGAACGGACATTGTGGGGTTTTAGTTATCCTAAGGATAACTAGGATTCCTAGTCTAAGAAAACAGTTTAAAATACCCTTCCCTTAGAACAAGACTGCCAATCTGTTCAGTGTATCGCTCTTTGCTTTGGGCTGAATCTGAATCTTACCTTTACATTGTTCTTTTGTTTGGAGTTGTAAATGACCCTTCACTGACTTACAGAATTGATGCCACATTAAACACTGATGTCACTAATGATCAAAATGCCCAAACCACTTGTGGAATGATAAGAGTAGGAGGAGTGCCCATCATGCCTTTTGAGAAGTATGGAAACATGAAAACACCGAGTCCGTCAGCCATGTTAAAACTTGTTGCACTTAGACAAATTGTTCATTAGACTGTAATCTCTGCACTAAACCCAGACTATAAACACTGAAAAATAGTATGGCATGCTGATGGTCTGAATACCGTCAGTGAGAGAAAAGTGGGAACTAAAGGTTGTTTCTCAAGGGGTGTGTATGAATAATTTTTTTCTAACCCTGAAGATAATTAATCACTGGAACAAGATTACCAAGGGTGATGGTAGAGTGTTTTCCTCTGGCTTCTGTAAAATGCAGGCTGATGTCTTTGTACAAGATGTAGACTTGTTCAGCTCGGCCTCAAACTGCTGGCTTTAACAGCATTTTCTTCTGGGAAAGGAGAGATTCATTTCCAAAATGAGCTGATATTGCTGTGGGACATGAGATGTCTGACGTCCTCTGCAAGAGGCCTTGCTGCTGGTCAGAATTTTCTGTAGCTGTAAATTCTGAGAATCTGGCAGAAAGAGCTGGAGAAAGCTATTTGTTGAAATATCACCAATATATTTGCCTTATGCCTTCTCCCAGAGGAAGATCCACCAGAGTGTCTCTCTCTCAGACTCTGAACTTCAGACCCTGGTGCAAAGAATATTTAAATCTGTGTCTATATGCATTGGGTTGTTTGTAGCATCTTGGCCCTAGCATAGGTGGAAGAGGAAAAAATGGAAAACATGTCCTTTGATTAGGAGGAAGTCTGTGCTCTTATGAAGATGATTAGAGACAAATTGAAGACTTTGTTTGTCCATAAGGCAATAGAGTGTTTTCTTTGTGTGGTAGCCTGGAAAGCTGTCAAGGTGTTTCTCAGTAACTAATCCTGAGTCAGTTATGGGCACAGAAAATGATGCCACATATCTAACGCTTAGCACAGGGGTCCTCAAACTACGGCCCGTGGGCCAGATACGGCCCCCCAGGGTCCTCAATCTGGCCCCCTGGTATTTACAGAGCCCCCCCACCGAGGGTTGGGGGGGAAACCAAGCAGCCGCAGATGACTGCCTGCCACTTAATTTGCGCACTGGCCCCCTGGTTAAAAAGTTTGAGGACCCCTGACTTAGCAGGTAAAGATGGTATGTGCACGTGCTGGTGATCACTGCAGAGAGCAAGCTCTCGCTTTCCCACTGGGAGCTCTGGGTCCATATTGCTCCCCTTGACTTACCTGCTTTCCTGAGAGGCAGTGGTGGAGCAATTCAAGAGGAACTGGCCTTAGAACTGATCTTTATAAAACCAGTCAGTTCTGCTGTGAAGCTAATGATGTGATAGCTAGGAAAGAAAAGATCCGAGATGGATCAAGTCTAACTTTGAGAGGACTCAGTCCTGCATTGTCTTCTTATATGAAAATTCCCTCTTTCTGTAACACTGTGTGTTAGATAAAAACACATCCTGCCCAAAGAAGTGCCCCTGTGTAGGCCTTTGTAGGATGGAGTCACTGTCATCTAGACATGCACTTGTCTCCCTTGTGCTCCATTGTAATCAGTGCTGGAGTGACTCAACCACATCCCTGCTGGCTCTAGAGAGCTGCAAGTGAGCACTGGGATTGAGTCAATCACTTTAAATAAGGCATCATTCTCTGGATGACTGTGCTGAGGTAGTGAAGCCTGACTTTACATGTGCGTGCAGAGTGGAGCAAGAAGAAATGCAACCCAGAGAGATGTGCCATATTAACAGAGGCCCTTGAAAGCTACACCACTGCCAATACGGAGCCTGGGCCCTGGCACTGTCCCACCATAGCCCACAAGACACTCGGTGGCATGGGTTCACTCTGTGCTAATGAGCTCTCTGTAAACAATGACGAGACATGGTCAGGGAATAGCACAGTCCCAGGCCAGGAACCTTTCCCTAATAGGCAGTGGGAACATGGCATCCTGGTTTTAGGTGGATGAGAGTGGGGAGAATTGTTTAGTTCTGCCTTCTTGCCCTCCTGGTCAAAGAACGAGTTTGGTTTGTATAGAAATATAGAAATGTTGAGCACAGTAAAGCAGATGAGATGTTTGAGTGTAGAAACATTGGACCATACTACGCTACTTTGGGGCATGGGTGGGGTTTCCCTCAGCTAGTCCTGAGTGCTGTCATCATCTTTCCATTAGCAGCACAGCTATCAGGTTTTTAAGTAGTCCTTATGCACATCACGTCCTTCATGTTGCCTTCTATGTGGATTTGTGTTTTCGTACAGTGAACTGTGAAATCTAATCTGGGATGTTGCTGGGGTGAGGATCCCAGTGAAATAACAGGTCTGGAATCTCACAGCCAGAGCCAAGAATGTGATGTATTATATATAAGGGTTTCTCATTTTTTACCAAGCCAAGTCTGTCTTTCACCTCTCTACGTGGGGATCTTGAGCCATGCTGCCTTTCCTGCCTCTTTCCCTTACTCCCCAATAACTCCGTGTGAGCCTTATCTAGATTAGCGTCTGTTCACCTGAATGTCTCCACATTCTCAGGCTGAGTTTTGGGGGCTAGCAGCTGTAACGGGACACATGGGTGTTTCATAGCAGGCTTTGGTCATTCAGGACAGAGCTTAGTTTGTGGTGTCCTACATTGCTCTTTTAGCTTTGTTTCTCTGCTATCAGCAACAGCCGCAGACGGGTGTTCGCAAAACAAAACACCCAGCTACATTTTGCAGTCATTTACATTGATCTAAATCCAGATTAATTTCACTTTAATGAATGAGTAACTAAGCAGAGAGTTGGCCTAACACCACACTTAGCACTAATTAGTATTTTTCTTAGCAGTGCCTGCAGAAAAGCCAATCTGTTTTGTATTCTGAGCTGAAAAACACCCTCTGGTTTGCAGTAATTTTCATCACCAGCATGTTGTATGTCATTCCTCTGGGCTTCCACAGTTGCTTAGAAAATCCTGTTGCAGGACAAAATAATTTAGCCAAGCTGCTGGCGCTCAGCAAGTATGGGGTGTGGAAAGCTAGACATGCTCTGTGCCATGGGGACTTCCCTGGAATTCATGCTGCCCTTCTGTTTGCTCATAGCTGTTTTTTGTGCTAGCCGCTTTCTGTGCAAATAGACCAGCTTTTGTGAAATACCAATGCAGGCCTGCGTGAGTGGCAGCTGGGCTCTGCATTGAGGGTAGCTTTGCCTTTGTTGGAGGGATTGGTACTTGCTCTCGGTTATTCAGAGCCTCAATTAAAGGAGGCGAGCTGTGGTTATTAGTTGTGCTCACTGGTGCAGAGCACAATGAGATCAGGTTGGTGTGTGAGGGAACCCCCTGGATGGTTCAGATAGCTCAGGCTTCAAAAAGACCCCCGGGGGGGGGGTAAATGAGGAGGGGAAGAGGACAAAGGTCTGGGTGCGGGTGCCAGGCAGGGACACTTGGACTAAACATGTCATACGCCATCCTGCTCTTCAGAGGGGATGTGGGGCGATGCGTGGGAATGGTGCTGGTGCCAGCAAATCCTGGGAGTGGGGCTTTTGTTCACTGGTGGTATTTGCTGAGCTGATAGACCCCATTTCCACTACTCTGAAGTAAAAGGTGGCAAAGGGCCACTTGGTCCACACTGGGACTTGTGGAGTGTGTTTTGGAGTTATTAAAAGGGTTTTTTTTAAGAAATGGATTAACTTCCTTAGCTCTACTTTCTATCCTCTGCATTCCCCTCATGTGTTTTCTGCCTAATTTTTATAATGAACTTACACTTTTTGCCACTTCATGCTTTTGTCCACTCTAGCTAATGGTGATTATACAGAATATTTATAATCTTATCAGAAAGTGCTAATGAAAAGCTTTAATGTGTCTAGCCATAATCTTGTAGCAGACTTCACCACTGTTCTTTCCTTCACATATGAAGTCCCAGCCCAGTATGTGCCCTGATACACTTCTGCAAGCACAAACCCATTCTCCTGTGATCTTTGTCCAGAAACAATTTCTTTTTTCAGTCAGCACATAAAATATCCACTCCCCAAGTCTGTAGCTCGGCAAGGTAGGTCAGGTAAACCTTTGTCACATTCAGTTAAGGCTCAAGCCTCTCTTTAAGATGGGAGGGATCCAGCCTGCAGAAGGTGGCTGGTCCCTTCTGTAGGCATGGCAGTCCCTATGATAACATTAGCTCCTCTTCCAGCTCTCCCTCTACATTGGGAATGTCTAAATGCAAGCCAAGCCTCACTGAATAGGCAACTTCCCTAGAATGTAAAGCTGCAATACTATTTTCCCATAGCCCACGATGGACAGATGCTATGATCCAGGCCAAAACCCAGCTCTGCATTGATCAGTAATTGCACAGCTGTCTTTCTGTGGCATGCACCCACACACCTTTCTTATTACTTCTGGACCTTATAGGCGCCAGGGAATGACCCTCAGGGAGCTTTCTGCAAGGCTGCTTTTCTGCAGTGCTCCCTGATAAAAAACAAAGCTGATTGCCCTGTCTTTTGCCAGGTGTTTGAGAGCCCTTCTAGCTGTGCCCACTTTGTGTGTAGAGACATGAGAACACACCAGCCAAACTCTGTCTCTGCTCCTCACTACTTTTATTTTGCTTTGTGCCCACACACTGTGTATAAAGTGTGGGAAGTAACTGCCAAATAGGTCCAAGAGTTACTTTTCTTGATATCAACTATACCAGTAATAATCTGCCCCTATGTTAATGCAGAAAGGGGGAGCAATATCTGAGATAATAGATGTGATAGGAGGAAAAAAAATAAAAAATCAGTAGAGCCTGCCCAGTTCTCACTGCCTGTGTGGCTCTTCGGTGCAAGGAGAGCATTTTCAGTTTAGCTCTGTACAAAGGCATAGACCAGTGAGGGTTCTGAGGCTGCATGATTGTGTCCACCCACTACTGTGCTGGAGCCAACGGAGGTGAGTTGGCCCAGGGAAAGATATGGTGGGTTGTGTGGAAGAGGATCACAGTGGATCTTCATGCTGGGTGGTGCAGACTGAGGATGGAGAGCTGACTGAAATCCTACTTCACAGCTACACAGCCCTATCTGATGCAGAAGTTCCCAGTATATGCTCTGCAGAAGCATCACTTAGAAAAAACAAAGGTCCAAAAGGAAGAAAATGATTGTTGCTTGACCTAAATTTGAAGTGCAGGTTCCAGGGGTCCTTGAAAAACAATTAGGGGTGTGCAAATGAAAAAAAAAAACAACCAAAAAAAACCAAAAAAAAACCCAAAAAACCCACACACTAAACAGAACACCAAATCTGTGGGAATTGGTGCTCTAAAATGTGCAGTGACTCTGCAAGGACATCTTCTGGAGATAGGTTTCACTACAGACCACTTCTGCTAAGCTGCTGCTTAGGCATTTGATGACAGCAAATGCGGCCTTTCCTGAGTCTACAAGAGCTTTTCTGAAACTGCTTTCCTTCTCAGACTGGAGAGGCATGTGCAAAATGAGCAATTGCTGAAAGTTGTCCTTCAGGACTCATTAGAGGTTCTCGAGCTGAAATACTGTACTTCTGCCTGCAATTCTTCTTTTATTTCTGATTTAAAAATCAATTTCAAATATCTCTTTCCTAACTGGCAGCAGATAAAATTATCCACCTCCCGCACCATATACCCCTAGGTGCATGGGTTGTGGACATTACCTTGTATAGGAAAATAAACCTCTCAGAATTGGTTTGGAACCTCTTAATTAAATGCCTCTCATAGGGAAAATGCTAATTCATCAGGATTGAAACTTTCCGGGAAAAGCCAGTTTGGTTAAGTTTTTGGTGATGGAGAAGGATTAGAAAAAAGTTTTGAAATTACTAAAATGTCTTATTTTGATCTTCCCCCCACCCCCAAGTGAAGAAGCTGTGTTTTCAGTTTAAAGTGTCGGTTACCCAACATATTTTAAAAAAATCAGTGCAAACCATGTTCCCCTTCAGGGGGTCAGTGTGCTTGGCTCCCTAGAGAGGAACGGTGGGGACAGTGCCATCATGCTGAGTTTGCAGGTCCTCTGGAGACACTGGCTCTCTCATGCTGTGCTGTACCTTTTGTGGCAGTGTAGCAGAAACTTTTACAACACAAACTCATCCTGGCATGTCTGTGTGACAGCTTGGGTTGTATTGCTGGCAGAATAAGAAAGGAATAGCACAAGTTGCTTCCAAATACATGAATAAGACAGCACAGGTGTATTGCACAGTGTGGCAGTCCTATATTGTGGCACAGGGCTTGACAAATGGGAGCTTTTCTGGTACAGATAGGCTCATAATGGGGAATGAAGACCTCAGTATCCAGAAGTGGTAGGGCTGGAGCTGCCATTTCATGCTCCCATGCTTTCTGTCTAATTGCTTTCATGTTGAATTGTTTCCTTTTTGTACAGTAAGTCTCTCTCTCCTGGGACAAGATGGCTTTTCTCAGAGTCTATTAGCTAAGCTGCAGGAAGGACCACAATTAATTATTGAAGGGGCAAGGGAGGTGTCCAAAACAGGCTGGAGATTGTCCAGCACAAATCTAGCAGAGGGAGAAACCGGAGACAGCAGTTTTATGAGACAAAAAGAAGAAGAAAATTGGAGTCCCACGTGAGATCTGGATGTTGTGAGAGGATCTGTGGAAACTCACTAAAACACCCTGGTTTATAGTTTCTTTTCAGTGGCCCTGATTCATTCTCACTCTACTGGCTCTGTCCAGGTAGTGTCGTACAGACGAGATAATGGGGTAATGGAAGTTGTGCGCAGCAGAGTATTCAAGTGATACATGCAGATATAGTTTTGTGATACCATAGCTAATAAATCATGTTGAATGTACTACTTTCTAGCACTCCCCTATGCAGGTGTATATGCTATAAGCTGGCAGACAGCACATGCTGAAAATATACTGTATCTAACGTATATGTTTCTATGATTTATCTGTGTGCTTTTCTGTACTGTACAACACTTTGAGACATTTATATAAATTATGGCACTCAAACCCATACATAATAGTACTTTCGTATTTACCCTCCCGTAGCATCACCTTGGGAATCCAGGGGATATAATACTTCCTTTGGAGGAGAAATAACTATCTATAGCTGCATCTGCAGCAGAATTTGTAGCACTTGAAGGGAATGTGTTAAAAAAAAAACCACCACCCCCCCCCGTCTGTTCAGACTTACACTTAAATATTTGGGTTTACACTATATTTAGGACTGACTGGCTGTCAGCCAAGACAGAGACTATCACAAATCTAAAACGCTAGCTGGAAAGATCATGTGAATGGCAGGGGTTTTTTTTGGTTTTTTTTTTTTTTCCAAAATGCTTCTTTTGTCAGTACA
>JAVJGJ010000037.1:3276147-3290663 GCA_035590215.1 Microhierax caerulescens | reverse complement strand
TCTTCTCTCCTAATTGTCCGTCCTCCCTCGCTCCCTCCCTCCCTCCCGTCCTTCCTTCCCTCTCCCCCCCGCTTTCTCTTTGCTCTTTTCTCTTTTCTCTTTCTTTTTTGCTTTTCCCTTTTTTTCTATCCATCTGCCTTGAATTTCTTTTGAAATGGCTTGAAGGTAAAGAGACTTAAACTATCAGATAATTCATATTATTCTTTTCCACATTCTCAGCCCTATTATTATAGTTTCATAACAATATGTTATTAATGATAATTTAATGCTAGTGAAAATTCCTGAGCTGACATGCTCTTCTGACATGTCACTTACAGTGCATATATTCTGTAAGACATACTGTCTCTTTTAATTTTAAAATATTTGACAGCTTTGGGATTTTTTTCATAGGGAATATTCTAAAGGATGATATGTAGAAGTGAGGCTTAAGTCACTCATTATCATCAAACAGATCTCAGTATGATTTGCTTACAGAAAAGGGTGTTACTTGCAGTTAGATCACTTTCAGAAAACTGTATTGTGCTTCCTTAAACAAACAGTTCATACAAACTAAATCAGCTTGTTCAGTGCTGAGCAGGATTCAGAGGGTTTCGCACTCATACGAAGCAGGACAGAGAACCCCCGTATCATTCAGGTTCTTAACCTTATTTATGATGGGAATTGCCTCATTAATTTGACCTTCTTTACAGTAAAGGACCTATTGCAAAAGAGATGCTCAAGTTCTATCAACGTTCTGTGCAGAGAGAGAGTGGTACACCCCATTGTAAAACTGGTGTTAATACCGCTATAGATGATGCTAAAATAGCTCAGATTAGGTAAGAGTTTCTCAGTGCTCAATGTGTTGCATCACTTCTTGGTGCATTCCCTCTGAAATGCAAAGATCACAGTCTGACCATGACTAAGGCCATCTCTGTGAGTGTGTTCTTGCAGGAGAAACTAAGCCCTCTGGGGTAATTTTGAATGTTTCTGCCTATGGTTTTCTCTAAAGCACCACTCAGAAGAGGTTATTTCTACTTTTCAACTGTAACTTTGTGAATGCTAGTTCTAAGTATTTGATTTCATCAAAAACAGTAATACCCTACCAGGTGCACGGTCACTGTGTGTGAGCATCTTTTTAAAGCATTCAGGACACATTTTTCATAAGCAAATGTCCCCAGTGCTTCAAAGTGATCGAATGCCTCTCTGAAAAATACACACTATGTCTTTCCCTTGGAGATTCAATGGTCACTATGACTGCAGTAATTTTTCCCAATATTTTCTGTTACTCATTTGTATTTAAATAGCTCCCACAGCAGACACAAATGCCCCTGTGTTCCAGAGGAACCTTGTAGGTTACAACAAGACAGGACAGGGATCAGGGTGGAAAAACAGAGTCCTGGATGTGAGACACATCTTTTGTCAGTTCTACGTGCCTGTGATTATCTGTAAAGTTCACCCCAGGAGCAGGGCAGGTAGAAAACTGTTGTGCTTGAGTGAGCACCAAGGCTTGTGTGAGGCTGAGCTGGATGTTCTCTTTTCTCACTGATCTGGGATCTGCAAACAGTTCTGAACAATTTGGAGATCTGTGAAGAAAACAGTGAAAAAGGAGGCCACAAGAATCAAAGTTATATTGAGTAAGTAATCTGCTGAGAAGTCTGTTTCTAGAGGAAGAAGATGAGGTTCCAAGTGAGAACCCTGGTTGGACCTTCTGGCGATAAGAAGCAAGCAACTCAGAGAAATTCACCAACCATCCTAATAAAACTTACAGTTATCTTTGGCAAGTCTGGACTACTAGAGAACAATAGTAAAAGAGAAGAAACATACCTAGGAATCACAAAATCACAGAATAGTTTGCATTAGAAGGGACCATTAAAGGCCATCTAGTCCAACCCCCCCCGGAATGAACAAGGACATCTTCAACTAGATCAGGTTGCTCAGAGCCCTGTCCAACCTGACCTTGAATGTTTCCAAGGATGGGGCATCTACCAACTCTCTGGGAAACCTGTTTCAGTGTTTCACAACTCTCATTGTACAAAATGTCTTCTTTACATCTAGTCTAAATCTACCCTCTTTTAGTTGAGAACCATTACCCCTTGTCTTATCCCTACAGGCCCTTGCAAAAAATCTGTCCCCATCTTTCTTAAAAACCTCGTTTAAGTGTTGAAAGGCTGCAGTAAGGTCTTCCTGGAGTATCCTCTTCTCCAGGCTGAACAACCCCAACTCTCAGCCTTTCTTTGTAGGAGAGGTGCTCCAGCCTTCTGATCATTTTGTGGCCTCCTCTGGACCAGCTCCAATGTGTCTTTCCTCTACTGAGGACCCCAGAGCTGGACACAGCACTCCAGGTGGGGTGTCACCAGAGCAGAGCAGAGGGGCAGAATCCCCTCCCTTGACCTGCTGGCCATGCTACTTTTGGTGCAGCCCAGGATACAGTTGGCTTTCTGGGCTGCGAGTGCACAATGCTGGCTCATGTCCAGCTTTTCATCCACCAGTATCCCCAAGTCCTTCTCCACAGGGCTGCTCTCAGTCTCTTCATCCCTCAACTTGTAGTAATAGTGGGGGTTGCCCTGATCCAGGTGCAGGACCTTGCACTTGGCCTTGTTGAACCTAATGAGGTTCACATGGACCCACTCCTTGAGCTTGTCCAGGTCCCTCTGAATGGCACCCCATGCCTCAGGTGCATCAGCTGCATGCACACAGCTTGGTGTTGTCTGCAAACTTACATATGTATAACTTTCTAGTACAACATTAATTATGGGACTTTGAAATTATGATAATATAAAGCTATTAAAAATGAAAAATTATTCATACATATAGCTATATAGTTTGCCTGATCTCACTCACAAAAAAAAATAATTGACATTGAAGCCAGTGAATAAAGTACTGCAGAATGGGAATTATTGTGTATGCCTATTCAGGGATTATAATTTTATGAGAAGGAGGTCATCTCTGACAAAACTAATTTCTTTCTGTGGACAGTTACAGTTTCGTTGATATGGTAACTACCTAGGTATAATATATTTGTTCTTAGGCATTGTTATTGCGTATTGAATGACATTTGCATTAAAAAGTAATGTTCCACAATGGATTAAGAGCTGACTGATCTCGTATAGCAGGTGTCAGTGGAAAGTTGTCATTTCTAGTGCAACTGTAAAAGGGATATATACCAATTCTGGTGCTATTAAAAATTTCCCTGAGCCACATGGACATAAATGCAAAGTCTTTGCTGACAGAATTTGTGGATAAAGCAAATGACTGACAGGATATTACATAAAGTTGAGGATGAAGAAGTAGTTCTAAACAATATGTATTTAAAAGCATCTGCAGACTCATATAGTTTTGAATTACATGGCCTGAGGGGACATAACAGTGACCAGTGGCTGAAAGCTTAGGTCAGTCAGTATCTTCTCTTCTACCAATCCATAAATGTTTGTGAATTACTAGAGATGTAGCTGCAGTGCAGATTTTATTACTCCTTCTGCCATTTGTGGTGGATGCTTATTGCTGCAAATCCTCCAAGCACAGTGAGTGTTTGCTCAAAGTCTGGCCTGGCAGTAGCAGGAAGAATAGGCATAAACAACCTTCTCTGATGTTAAAACGTTCACCTGCATCAGGGATCTCATATAAAGGCTCCATAGGAAAGGAACAAGTTTTGTCTTGCTTTTCCTATCAATGGAAATTGCTGCATCCTATCCCTGGGTGTAGCAATGAGACTGATCACTGGTTGGGACTGCTCGATGTGCTGTCAGTCAGGCACGCTGCTCCTTTGGACACAAGTAGCCATGCTGCTAACTTAGATGGTAAAGCATGAACCTCTTTTGTGCCCCTGTGAATTATGCTGTGGCTGGAAAGGGAGCATTGAATAATTTTCTTTCCTTTGTGAACTATTTATGCTTGTGTCTGAGATGCAGACAGGAAGGCAGAAACTAAAAGGAGGACAGGACATTTGTAAAATGAAGGAAAGCCGAAGTGGGGCCACAGGTCTTTAAAAGGTAATAAGAGATTCAAAGAACGGAGCTGGAAGAAGAGAATAATATTATTAACATTGACATTTCTATTTTTTGTGGCAACAGAGTTCTGCATGAAGGCCAAGCACGTGAGTCTGCTGTACAGTCCTGGTTCCAAACCAGGAACTAAAACTAGGAAGATTTCACAAGCTCATACTTCCTTGCTAGGAAGCCATGGTTCTTTCTAATCAGACCTGGTGGAGGGTGTGTGATGCCATTAAAGACTGGAATGATAATTCATATATCTACAGTTCAGACATTACCTCCCTGTTGCATGAAGAGGTGCACTGCTGTGTCTGAGCTGTTTTATTCTTCCCTCTGTATCTCTCAGGAGGCCTGGGCAGCAAAGGTGAATGACATTCTTGTGATTTTATTCATGCTTTCCATTTGTTTACTCTTTATTTGGGGACATTTTGCTCATTTTGATTTCTTACGTTCCTTAATTTACTGCATAGCCATACATCTTCCAGTTCTGAGACTGGGGCTCAGAAGTGCTGTTTCCTGCAATGACTCAGTGCCTGTAACAAAAAGAGCATTCCTTGTGAGAAAAAACAGAATTTAAATGATCAGTATAACATCTGCACAGGGCTTCTGACACTTCTAAGCAAATCTTTTGTCAGTACAGCTTGATTATGGATGGGAGTAGAGGTGGCCTAACTTTGGCCCTTGCAAGTCTTAATGGTTTAAAAAATTTTCAACTTAGGAAGTTCACTTCACAGAGGAGAGGTTCCCTGTTGTGTTGGGAAGTTGTGGAGAACTCTGATGGAGGTGAACCTACCGCATGATTTCACATGTCTAATGTTAAGATACAAGCAGGTTTAAGTGAAGTATCCTGGCTTTCAAACCAACAGGCATCAGGGAGCAAAAGAGACCTCTGGTTAAAATTTACACAAAGTGACCATATGCATCAATCAGTATTGATTCCTGGTGTGGTGAAAAAAATAAGTGACTACTCTAAATTTTATCTATCTCTATAGAAGCAGCAGCCCTGAAGATGATCCAGCCAAAATCTGAAATGCCCTAGATAACACACACTTGCATGAGTAATCAGTCTCTGGTCTCCCCCACTGCTGCAGCAAAGAGGTGGCTGCATGTGTTTGACTGGTTTTGATTTCTGTGTTAGCTGTTGGGGCTTCTGGCAATGGCTTTTACAGTCCCCATTCTTTCCTCTGAGCTAAGAGTGCCTCATCTGCAGCTGATAATCTGGACCATAAATTCATTAGCACAATAAAGCAGGAAAATTATCTGATTTTATCGTTAGGCTTGACCAAACAGTGTGGAATATTGGATTTTTTACTCAGAGTCAGGAAGCAGAAGAGATAAAAGACCTGCTGGCAATGTCCTCAGGAAAGTAATTTTGACTCATGATTTTGGATGTAGCTTCGCAAACAATTCAAGGTAAACCTGCTGCAGAAAAGTCTTCAGAGACTCCTGTGAGATTGTGCCCAGTATCGGTGAAGGCATTGCCTGGGCTTGGCTCCCCATCCCTTAGGGAGCAGTTGGCCCTTGCTGCTCCTTTACAAGCACAACACTTAGCGATACTGAAGAAATAAGGTACTAAACACCAGGTGGAGATGGTGCTAAATACCACATGCATCAAGATGACTATTAGAACTGCAGAGAATATGTGTATTATCACATGTGCAACTGGGCAAATAAAGGAACAGGACTCGGCTGTCCTCACCTGGTTGTTCTTTAGATCAGAGAAAGGACATAAATGTGGGGCTGTGCAAGGGGTGAAAAGTCAGGAATTCATTTTTATATTCTCATTAAACTGATTCTTTGAGCTGTCTGTCCCTATTGTTTACAAGTGTGCAATTACCTATTGATCTGGGAAAGCAAAGCATAAATAAATGGTACTTCAAAGATACAGCAGGAACGAGGTGGATAGGCAGACAGTTCTCTGCAGAAAAGCATTTACCTGCAATTGTGTTGACACTAATTGGGAGCATGATGAATGCCTGACAAAGGCTGGGTATTTTCATTACTTTTTTGAAACCTGTGTGTAGGGGTGAATATTCTTCAGTTTTAGTCATATTTAACTCTACTTGCTGCTTGAACAAACTCAAGGAGCCAACACACAAATAGTCTATGTTCCTGGAGGAGTGTTGACAGGGGAATCACACGTAATACAGTAAGATATAGGAGACTGGGCTTCACTTTTTCTCTCTGGCACTGGCTTGTGACGAGACCTGGATGTGGCTAAAGTCACTTGATCGTTCTGTGCTCTGTATTCCCTTTCCTGTCTTAGCACTTCAGGTTTGAGTTTTTTCTGAGGAGAAGCTGTCCTTTCTGAAAAGTTTGGGTGGCACCCCATTGTCAGCTGGGCCTTCAGGACTTCCCTTCCAACCAATCTGAAAGTGGAATCATATTCTGTATTTTCTAAGTTTTTGTGACTTTCATGTGTATTTACAGACAGCTGAAAGAGAAAAACCCAGAGTGATGTCCTAGCTGAGGAAAAGGCTCTGGCCACCTATTCTGTTTGTCTTCTTGACTGACCAGTCAGCAAAAAGTGGCTGAAAACCAGGCATAGTGTATTGGGTCTCTTGCCCAGCATGTGGTTAGGGGGTAGGACAGAGGAAAGATATTTAGGACATGCAAAGACTAGGAAGAGTATTATTGCTTTGGGACCATGTACACATGTTGGATAAACCCAAGATCAGCCTTTGTTAGTTCTATAGCTTCCAAAATGATGTGTTTACTTGAGATAATTTTGTACTGCTTCTTTTGCTTTTCAGATGTCCTGTGTCCAAATGTCCATGTGGAAGGAGATCGATTCAAACATACCAGTGGGGGGACTGATGAGATTCCAGGTAAAGAGGCACTTTGCTGCTGGATTCTGGGAACTGAAATAGTGTAACTGTACATTTCTAATGTGATGTTCTGATTCATTACACTTTTACTAGCTGGCATTTTCTTATTCCAATACATATTCAGTAGTGGAGAAGTATATTGGAAACTGCAGGACTGGAAAAAAGTTATCTGTTGATAGTCAACAGCAAATTAATCATGAGCTTTCTTTTGATATGATAGCAAATTAAAAAGCCAATGGAGCTTAGTGTAGTAGATAGAGGAATGCAGTAAGACTTGGAGATTACTTTTTTTTTTTTTTTTACCACTCCACATTTAGTGAGATTTAATATCTGTTTATTTGATCTGTGATTCTCGTGGGACGTCCAAGCACAATCATAATTACCACTGAAGAAATGCTTATATATGTCTACTAAAGAAGAAAAAAAGAAAAGTAGTCCCAGGAAGAAATATCTTTTCTGGAAGTGCTGGTGAAAGATCAAAAGGAAAGCCAGTCTGGTGATATCTCTGCTTTTCTGTAAGTTCTCATATATCTTTCCACCCAGCTGAAGGACTTAATCTGTCAGATAGACGCATGGGCTGTGCCTCTCTTCTAGCCCCCCAAGACTGTTTGAGCTGTTGGCAGAGAAAACCTGCCCATCAAGGATGTACTGGGAATATCTGTGACTGACCCAAGAACATAAGTCACTGCAGTGGGAGGCCAGAGGCTCTTCTGCAATTTGATTATGAGTAGAAATGGTCAAGGTTTGACAGCTTTGCTACTCCCTCATTTCACTGGGGTATTTTCACTGCCTGCACAAAATTTCAGTTCCAACTGTGCTGTCTGTAGGCAGCTTATTTTGGCTGCAGTCTGATTACATCTAGGCCTGCGATAATGCTGGGTAGTAACATCTTTTCTGGTTGTTAGACCCAAACTTGTAATCCCCAAACACCTGTTTTCAACTTCTGTCTGTTGCTAGGTCTTGCATTAACCTGTTCTGACAGTCCTCCTGTCACCGGGCTGTGCAAACAGGAGAGCTATTCAGCAAATAGCCCTGCTGATTCTCAGTGAACCTGTTTGCAGTGGAAGCTGCTGCCCAACATGTGTAGGAGAACTGTGTCCCTCCCCAGAGTATCATCTTCTATGAGATCATTTCCAGAAGAATGGAGTTGCAAAGGGCTGCCTATTTCTAGTTCATGTTTATCTGAATTTTAATGCAAGTGTTAATTCATAGGCTTTGTGCTTTCATCTGACTTCAAAAATGTATTTTCTGTTGTAGTGTAAAGATCAAGAATTCCACTTCAGGTCTGGCACAAAGGTTTTGAGTAGAGTGAGGTGCAGATGCACATGTATATGCATGTATATACATATACTTATGCTCTTCTGTACAGTTTTTTACTTATGTTTCCTTTTTTTTCTTCAAATCCTGCTTCCCTCCTAAAAAGCAAGTCAATACTCAGTGTTTTAACTTAAAAGATTTTGCTGTCTTAGATCTTAGACTAGTTCAAGTTGGAAGGGTCCTATGGAAATTGTCTGGTCCAGCCTTGTACTCAAATCAGCTAGAACAGGTTGTTAGAACACGTTGTCCAGAGTCTCGTACAGTTGAGTTTTGACTGTCTCAGTTGGACATTCCACAGGTCCTCTGGGCAACTGTTCCAGTTTTGTCACTATCACACTGAGTATTTTTTCCCCTAATATCTAAAAAAAATTTCATTCATTGCAATGTGTGTGTTCCCCTGGTTAAACAGATAGCAGAGGGTTGTCGTTTATTTGACTTAGGGAACCTCTGTTCGCTGTAAAGTTTAAATGTTCACTGTGCTGTGCAGTGGCCTAATAACAAGATTGTTACAGTATTTAATGGAAGTGACATGTCTGGACCCTCTCCACCAACACAAGAGGTTTTGTAGAAGGCTCCTGATTACTCCTATATGATGAGACAACAACAATTTCTTTCTCTTCCTGTTCCTGGTGATTAGGAAAATGTATTCCTCTTCTCTAGAAAAAAAAAAACTTGAATGGATATTCTGGGTCTGCTAAGGGTCATTATGTTGCTGGAGATGGATCAGTATAGGACCAAAATGCTGTTCCACTCCTTACGTACACCTTACATAGTCTATAGCATTTTCTGAACACTCCGGGTCCCTGGACCAATTCCAACAGAAAGTCATTGCCTTCTCCCAGCTAAAGTAACTGGAAAATTTCTGTTAGCTTAGAGTGCTGTGTTTCCTCTGCCAAAAGACTGCGTTGTGCTGGTGGCTGTTGCTGAAAGGCTTTTCTGTTCTGCCCCAAAGAGGACCGCACTTCAGTTTTGAGGAGCAGCCTGCCTCCTGCTCCCTCACACTTGTGAGAGCAGGTCAGCTCTGGGATTTCTGTGGATTCACTGGTGAGAACACTGAGGAGGAGGCTGTTCCTTCACTACCCAGGTGCTCATATGTTCAGTTATTTGAAGTTCACACCTGTGTCTTGTACTCCACCTGGAAGCTTAATGACAACCAAAATTGATCGTGGTCCATCAGGCTCCTAACACAGAACTTTATAGTGAACTGCATCTTGCACAGACTTCTTTCCAGATGGACACAAAGTGCAGTCTTACAGAGTGGAAGCTACAATAAATCTCATTTTGGAGGCAGGGAAGACTGTATTAAAAGGAAAGACAGATTAAACACCTCTTCCCTCTCTCAGACAGGGAAAAGATGTCAGAACTGAAGGTAAGAGGGACAAAAGTCTTTCTGCAGATTTTTTTTTCTTTTTATTGGGTTAAATGCACCAACCAATTGTTTCACACAGAACATTAGCAATGCCAGCCCTTTCCTGTATACCCTACCTGCATACAAGTTACAGCATGACCTGCTACCTTCAAGCTTGTGTCTATAGTTAAGTCATTGTGAATTGAGTCACTCTGGATTAGTAGAAGAAAAAATAGAAGCTAAATCATAAAATGAGTTATAAAAGGACAAACTTTGGGAGATCAAGGGTACCAATGGTGTGACTGAAAGGTGGAAGATGCGTGGGATTCCATTAAGTTGCAGGCTGAGAGTAGGAGTGAGGGTAGGGAGGATGGCTCCATGCATAATCAGATGAATATCTGCATGAAAAAACACATTATGAGTTGGAGAAGAGCCAAAAGAATAAACGAGATACTTTCCTTTTAAAAGACAGGTGATTTTCTTTTTTCTTTAGGCAAAAAAAAATGAAGTAAATCTCATCTATCTGGACTTCAGAAGGCATTTGTTGGAGTACTGTATTGAAAGTCACGGCTAAAGTGAAGAAGGATATAGATTAATAAATGTTGTAAAGTGAGCCAGAAACTGTCTATTAGGGAGATAATGATGAAGTTTCTAGGAAAGGGAATAACAAACCAGAGGATAGACAGTGGTGGACCTCCTCAGGGTCTTTGTGAGTTTCCACTATATAGATTGGGATCAGAATATCCTTGAAGGAGGAACTGGTTTGCCTCAGACACCTGGGTGTTTTTCCAACTGACTTGGGACTATTAGTTTAAAAGGTTTGTTATGGTACATATGGATTAATAACAGGACTTTGTGCTATAAACTCGTACTGTGAAAACTGATGATGTCTTTGCAGATGTTTGAGAGTCACGGTGCTGTATATCTGGGGGAAAAGGCAAAGGTCATTACTGGACAAGGTAAAGCAGGTCTTTTAGAGATAGGGAAGAATTCCTGAGAATGGACAGGCCTTTAGTTACAGCTTATCTAGAAAAGTGTGCTCAGACCTCCTTAGCTCAGGAAACGTCGACGGATTCAGCCTTGAGGAGCTATTAGTGTGTTCAGCAACCAGAGATACTATTTTTAAACAGGAGATTAAAAGACTGGGTTTGGTTAATCCTTTAGTGTACAGGTGGAAAGGGGAGATACTATTGCTTTCTGCAAATAGATCAGGGGAATAGCAGGAGGGCGATAGGGGAATCGCTCAAGCTAAAGGACAAAGAATGTAAGAAGAAAAGGATATCAAATGTTTAAGAGATACATTCAAGACACCAGAAGGTTTCAAACTGTCAGAGATATGACGTACTGGAACAAGCGGTGAAGTAGTAGAAATGGAGACAAATAAACAGCGATGGATAGTCAGTTCTCTCAATAGCAGAGGACTGCAGTCTATGACCCTCTAGTATCATAGCATTTAAATAAAAAATGCCTAGCTGTAGCATTCAGTAAGGCCTGCCACAGTGAAATAGCATTGCATGAGGTAGGAATATACAGACAGCTTTACTTCTGATACAAATTTTTGGTGGTGAAGTGAAGCAGCATCTGCTTAACAGGTCATAACACATAAATTCAGAATATAAATTTTTCTGCATGCATTAGAAATCACAGAGAATTTTGAAAGAAAGCAAAAAAAGCTGGCTAGAATACCAGGATAAACACTGTTTCTCTTCCAGAAGGTCTGATATTTTAAAGCAATGCTTGATGGTACTTTAAACAAAGTTCTCACAGCATCCTTGTGGGTACCATGGAGGTTTTTTATTGAGTAGAGAAATGAAG
This sequence comes from Microhierax caerulescens, assembly GCA_035590215.1. NCBI lineage: Eukaryota > Metazoa > Chordata > Aves > Falconiformes > Falconidae > Microhierax > Microhierax caerulescens. The sequence goes on along the minus strand of JAVJGJ010000037.1, from coordinate 3,279,387 downwards.
ACATAAGAGGGTTTAACTCATCTGCCCTGATGTATTCAAAATAAAACCTCAGTTGTAATGCTTCATACCCCTTATGTTGCTGAATTGTCACTTTGGTTCCATCAGCATTTAATGAAGGATCATGGCTTACTATTAATCACGACCAGACAGGAGAACACAATGATAACATTTTGTATTGTGAAGATGTGCCCCTTGTGTATTTTTATGAACCATTATATTGCATTGAAGCAACACATGAAAGTTATTGAAAATGAATTATTATTCTTGAGGTTTTAAAACTTCACATTTAAATTATTTATATTTTAAACTAGACCTGCAGAACATGGGATTTGATTGCAGAAATTTGAATGATCCTTAGAATTAAAAATGGGCTGAGCTCTAGTCCTCAACACTATCCACCAATGGAGATAATATTCCTCAACAGATACTGACTGCTCTTTTCAGAGGGCATCTGCCACAGGAGTAAAGAAAGACCTGCAATGGTTTCCATAAAGTGCTGAGAAAAATTAACCCTGGAAAAGGATATTTCCAACTCCCACAGCACACTATACATCCCACACTGGATGGTGTTAAGGGAACAAGGATGGAATGTAAAAGCCCTGACACTGAATCCTAAGCAGTCACACAGGCTGTATGTATGAATAACAGCAGAAATCGCATTATGGGCTGTATCACTGATTAACATCCACCTCTAACTCTCTTCCTTGTCTCAGAAACCTCCATGTGCAAATGAGCAAAATGCCAGTATATTTATGACCTCTGTGTTTTTCTGTAGCTCTATAAAAGATGTTTGGGCATTTTATGATGGAGGTCCTGGTTGTAAAGCCAGTACCCAACAATTATAGACTGCAGTGTCTGTGTTTAACTGTCAGTATGTCTCCAGTGTCCTGCAGTTTGCAGCACAGGGTTCACATTCCAGACATGCCGGTGACTCACTAGCTAATTACAATATCCCTGGGACTATTTATATTTGCCCACTAAAACACGTGGTAGCAGGAGAAAATTGGAGCGTCCTGGGCTGTTGAACCTGCAGGACGAGCACATTAGACCAATGTCCTCCCAGGGACAACAGTGGTTTTGTGGTGCCTGTGTGATGGGCATATTGCCCTCTTTGCACTTGGCAGTCTGTATTGTCCCTCTCACAGCTTCTTGGGAAGCCCTGAGAGGCAAGTGGAAAATCCATGAATAGCTGCAGAGATTTGTAACAGATTACTGTCTTCAGACAGTAGCTGCACAGACATGGTGCTCACCAGCAACGACTGCACACAGGGATGGTGAAGCCAGCTATTCGTGTGGGTGCCAGCCACTCTCCTCTCCATCCTCAGGTTTAAACCCATAGAGGTAGGACTGCGTGCAGCTCTGACATGCGTGGGACATGGGGCGGAAAGGTTGAAGCTTTGCTGTGCCATGGCACATCACTTTGCTGTCATGTTTTTCACTGATCTGTCACTAGGCAATGGTAATGGTGGTAGAGGTCAGGGCTTCTCGTTTCCTCTTCCCCCACACACGTGCCCTAGGAAGTTGCCCATATAGAATTTCATTGAGAGTAATTAACACTGCCTTGAGTGCTGATGTTCTATGTTCTCTAAGGATCTGGATAGCTGAATTTGAAACCAGGTTCCTGAGATACATGCATCTGGCCGTAGCTGCTGTATCTCCATGAGAAATAAATAGGGAAAAGAACAGCTGACCCGTGGTTGCAAGAGTCAGTTCAGTCTCCTGCGAGCTGGAGAAAATGGCTGGAATTGTGTTGTGGGGTGGATTTGTCTGGGCTGGTAGGTGCGATACCTTCAGTGCAGGTGACCTTAGCAAGTTCCTTTTAACTTTGTTTGCTAGGAGTCTATGTGTTGTGCAACAGCTAATCTCAACACTGTAGCCTAGATCATGGCACTTAAATGTCTCTGAAGTTTTTAAACATGTTGCCAAATGATTCACCCATGTTCAAGGACATTTTAATATGCAGTAACTCCAAGAAAACCATGTCAAACAAGCAAATAGTTACTAATAAGCCACCTGTGAGTACATATCCAAGTGAACATCTAAGTGTAGCCACTGCAGTCCTATGGGCTAGCTTTAACCTGTGCATTACATGTGCAATGTTGCATGCCCGGTGTCCAGATCCCCCAGTTACCCACTGTGGGGACCTGTGGTGGTTTCTTTTCAGTTTATGTGCCAAGGAATTTCCCTTCTACAGAAACAAAAGCATTGGGAAGTGAAAAGGTACAGTCACCCCAATGGCAAGTAGGGTGCCACCAGAGTGTGTATCTTAGAAGATGGATGGGGACAGACTTTTTAGTAGGGTCTGTAGAGGCAGGACAAGGGGTAATGATTTTAAACTGAAAGAGGGTAGATATAGATTAGACATTAAGAAGAAATTCTTTACTGTGAGGGTGGTGAGACAGTGGAAGAGGTTGCCCAGAGAAGCTGTGGATGCCCCATCCCTGGCAGTGCGCAAGGCCAGGTCGAACGGGGCTTTGAGCAACCTGGTCTAGTGGAAGGTGTCCCTGCCCATGGCAGGGGGGTTGGAACTAGATGATCTTTAAGGTCCCTTTCAACTCAAACCATTCTATAATTCTATGAACTGGACTAGGAGCCTGGAAACACTCAAGCATCCTGCAAAATATGCATAACCACACTGTCACCAGCAGAGATGGGATGAGTTCTTTGAATAAACCCCCCATGTTATAAATTAATCTTTTTCCTAATATGGTCAGAGATACAGCTATTGCCCAACATCATGGATCTCAGTGAACTTCTGACAGGGTGAATAATGTGACCAATGCTAGGCATCAGGTACCTTGGAGCAGGTATCTTAGCTGAGCTGCTCAAAGACATCAGGAAATATGGAGAAAGAATGGGGGAATTATTTTGGAATCTTCTACTGCAGGCAAAAAAACCGATAACAGCTGAGCGGTCCATGTAAAAGTCTTCATGTGGTCTGAATCCCAGTGTCGTGGTTTTAACCCCAGGCAGTAACTAAGCACCACACAGCTGCTCGCTCACTCCCCTCTCACCCAGAGGGATGGGGAGGAGAATTGGAAAGGGGTGTAAAACTCAAGAGTTGAGATAAAAACAATTGAAGTAGAATAAAAATGAAAAAACAATAATAACAATAATGACAATAACAGTTATAATGAAAAGGATGGAGAAGGGGAGAGGAGTCAAATCCAAAGGGAAGGGATACAAGAAACCAAGCGATGCACAGTACAACTGCTCAGCACCCGCTGACTGATGCCCAGC